>JBBDGP010001445.1:4355000-4705000 GCA_037952835.1 Lithobates septentrionalis
AGGTTACAGTATACAGCTCAGTAGCAGGCTCTACTACAGCTCTGATCTGTATACATAGTACAAGGAGTATATTAAAACAATAACTGCAATGCTGCTCCATCAATCAAATGACTATCACATGAAGGTACACCTATTATATTTGTTATTTTTATTCCATACTATTAAATGGGAGAAATCTATTGCAGAATAAAAAAAATATACATTGTACATCAGCTGAATAATTTATTCTGGCCATTCAAATGAATTAACGCTCAAGCGCTAAATGCACCTAGCGTTGACACGCATTTACAAGCTTCAAGAGTTTTTTCTGCCCAAACTCTGCTGCTCCTGGATGCACTGACACAGGGCTTTTTTTTCCTGCCTCTAAACGCTGCTAAAAAGTCTATGTGTGCATGGACACATAGGCTAAAATACAGGGGAGTTTAGAGGCATGGAAACAAAAATGCCTAACTCCCCTAGGAGCAGCTATAAAAATGTCCTGTGCACATGAAGCACAAATCGCACAAGGTTGTCCCATTCTGTTCTGATTGTCTGGCTTTGACAGCTGCCATTGTCCCGACATCACTGCTCGGTCTTGACAGATGGCGTTCTCTGGTGCATGCTCCTACACTGCCCGTCAGTTTCCACACTGGATCGGAGGCCGATTATACCCATGTTTTGCTGCATGTGGCTCCATCACCTGGCTGTACTTATCCATCCCACATCAGTGCTCCCATTAGGGGCTGGTATATGCTGTTATACAATATTCTTAGATGTAAGCGTGTTATGTTCAATAAATGCTGTGTAATACAGTTTGATTAACTCCAGCACCTTGTGTCTCTTTCCTCATGCATATCTGGAAATCCATCCCAGGTTCTAATAGGAGCTGCAGGAGTTGACTGGACTTTTTTCCTCTTCTGATCCCATCCGTACCCTGTTGGACTGTGGTCATCTTACTACTATGGACCCTTCTTAACAGAGGAGCGCTAAGCTGTGGTAGATATTTGTGCATCACTTTTTTATTTGCATCTTTTGTTCAACACGCTGGTTGAACGAAAAAAAAAACAAGTCATGTATGACCAGCCTGAGACACACCCTTAATATTTTCTTCACAGTAGTTTAAGATCTATCAAGAAAACCAATGTTGGAGCCCCATACAGCCCTCGGCAACCTTGGAAGGTGACTGAGTCAGCCTTTCACAAGGTTTTCAGTCTTTATTGCTGTGCTATACACTTTGGTATGACATCTGGTTTATATTAAAATGTTCTAAGTAAAGCAGTAGTGAAGAAGCATTGAATGTCATTTCTGAATTTTTTTTTTCCCCTAAAAGTGCTAGTTCCGTGGTGATGATTCAGTACTCACAGTCAATAACCTGGTACAAATATACAAATTAGGAGGAGGGATGTGCTTGGTTTCGGTCCCAACCTAGAAGAAAATGACAGTGCTGGCCCAATCAGCTGCGACTGGGGCATTTGACCTCATATGGCCACATTGGGATGCCACTGACAGCTTACTTCTGGGTTCGGCCAAATTCAAGCTCATCTCCAATTAGGAGTATTGATGCACTCAACCTTTCTATTATGCCTACTTATCCTGGGTCAGTTGATCTTTTGGAAATGAAGCCAGAGATTGCATTTTCAGAAGGAAACCAATGACGGCTTACTAATTTCACTCACTACAGGTTTTCTTTAAACAGCAATTGTACCCACATCTCAGCACAACCCCACAAGTTAACAGGTTTCTTCTGCTCTATATAATAAAAAATCCAGATCTAGATTAGTGCATCTTACCTGAGTGATACTGTATGGTATCTCTCGGGGTAAGTACTCCAGTAGCTTCTCTCTAATAATATTCTCACAGATTTCCTGGGGTGACTGGGTGGTAACAACATCACTATGAAATGCCCATTCTCCAGGCTTGGCAAGAGACATCAGGTACGTCTGAAAAAAGACAAGAAGCAGACATATCATACTGTGCCTGATGTGATGTAAATAAACTGATCCAAACTAGTCAGCATACAATTTTATCTATTTTATATTCAGTCAAATACCAAGAAATAAGGACAAGATCACTGTTAATTCCAAGGCCCAATACTAGTGGCTCCCTTCCACTGCCATACATCAAAAACAGTTATTGTTTAATCAGCATTGTATGGCCGATAAGGTATGTGGAGAGATATGACGCAAAAGTGTATGTGACTAACACACTGGAGGGAGATGACTTGTGGGGGGGGGGGATGAGGAGGTGGAGTGATTCCAACACACTGAAGTGCAGCACCTCTCAAGAGACTGAAGACTCTCTACAGTAATAGACAAGGACAGCAGAGGGCACGTCTGAGTGTAGCAGTATGAAGTACATCTTCGCCAGCATACCATGGATCAGCAAACAAAATTGTCCAAATTAGGTTTTTTAATTGAAAACGGTCACATCACAAGGGAGGTGCAACGTTTCGGGGGCGCGCAGGACCCCTTCATCAGGCAAGTGATGGTCACTTGCCTGACGAAGGGGTCCTGCGCGGCCCCGAAACGTTGCACCTACCTTGTGATGTGACCGTTTTCGATTAAAAAACCTTTTTTGGACAATTTTGTTTGCTGATCCATGGTGTGCTGGCGAAGATGTACTTCTGTCTGATGCTTCCAGAACCCAACTGGTAATCGTTACAGCACCCATTAATGTTCTATTGCCATTTGTCCGGGAATGTGTGGGACTGGAATATCGAATTGAGTGTAGCAGTATAACCACCACTTCACGGCCGCCTTATAGAAGTTTTACTGCTATAGGGCGGCTGCTGTGCGCCAGATCCCGTATATATACGGGATCCCGCACTTCAGGGTAGCGGGTGCGAATGCGCGCTGCCGGTGGCTCGCTTATGCACAGCAGGAGTCAATCAGCGGGTACCACAGACTCAATGTCCGCCGGCACCCGCTGATCATTCGTTACAGAGGCAGAATGACAGTCTGTCTATGTAAACAAGGCAGACTGCCGTTCTGTTAGCATGGAAGGCATGGATCCTGTGTCCCTGCGAAGCAGGAACATGGATCCAGGTCTTCCCTTAGTAAAAGCACCTCCCACACAGTACACAAATACTGGCTAGGCACACCGTTAACCCTTTGATTGCTCCTGATGTTAAGCCCTTCCCATTAGTACAATGACTGTGCATATTTTTAGCACTGAAAACTGCATTAAGTTTCTCTGGTCCACAAAAAAAGTGTCAGTTAGTGTTTGATTTGTCCGCTGCAATATCGCAGTCCCACTATAAGTCGCTGATCGCCACCATTACTAGTAAAAAATAAAAAATAAAAAATCCATAAATATATTCTATAGTTTGCAGATGCTATAACTTTTCCTGCAAACCAATCAATATGCGCTTACTGGGATATTTTTTTTTTACAAAAATATGTAGCTAAATTACACATTGGCCTAAATTCTTAAAGAAATTAGCATTTTTTTTTTTTTATTGGATATGTTTTATAACAGAAAGTATAAAATAGTTTTTTTTTCAAAATAGTCGGTTTTTGTTTGTTTATAGTGCAAAAAATTTAAAAAATGCAGAGGTGATCAAATACCACCAAAAGAAAGCTCTATTTGTGGGAAAAAAGGACATACAATTTATTCAGGTACAGCGTCGCACGCCCGCGCAATTGTCAGTTGAAATAAAGCAGGGCCGTATCTCAAAAAATGGCCTGGTGATGAAGGGGGGTAAATCTTTCAGAGCTGAAGTGGTAAAAACAAAATTTATTTACACGACAATTGGCAACTTACAAGACAATGTAGTGATATCAGGCATATAACATGTAGAAACATCATTTAGGGCCAGCTTCCGGGAATGGACCTTTGCAAAACAGGATGAGCTTCCTTGGGAGGGATTGCAGCACCTGTGACGGTAATGCAAAGCAGACACCACCAGGGGCAGCAGACTAAGTGTAGCAATAGGTGAATGGAAAGCAAGCATGTAAATACAAACTCACAGAAGTAAAGGGTTAAGAGCCTTATAACAACATGTGGGCCTTTGATTCACGTGGGTCCAACTATACATTAATCGTCCTGATGTAAGAGAACCGAGGTGAGTTCAATTGCCACTGGATCCTTTGGATGTGCATGGGAGCCCTGGAGAGCACTGGGAGACCAAAAGATGGCTGATGGTCATGAAGTCAAAGACCCACATGTTATAAAGCTTCTAACCCTTAACTTCTGCGAGTTGCAATTTACACCTTTCATTCGCCTATTGCTACACTTTGTCTGCTGCCCCCGGCGGTGTCTCCTCTGCATTACAGTCAAAGGTGCTGCAATCCCTCCCAAGGAAACTCATCTGCTCTGCGGAAATCCATCCCTGGAAGTTAACCCTGAATGATGTTTCTACATGTATATACCTGATATCACTACATTATTTTGTAAGATGCCAATTTTATTTTATTTACAGGTTCACATCAGAATACCACTCAACAATCTGCTTCCACAACATAAAAAAACAGAAAAGGTAAGATAATAGTGACAAATAAAAATAGAAAATATCACTCATTGTAGAAAATTGTGTTCAATATCAAGTGCTATAGTTTAGTCACTATAAAGTGGAAGAGCAAGGGCAAGGAAGCAAGCCAGATGAGAGCCAACTTTTGTATTAATATATGGGTTAGGGGTCAAAGTTAGGCCCCTTTCACACAGGCGGACCAATCCAAGCCTGATTAGACCATATATTGCCCTATGGAGCGGCAGATGTAAATGGAGATATGTCTGTTTACACCTGCCGAAATCCAGTCCTATCTGCTAAAAACAGACGGATAGGGAATCCGTTCCCGATCCGTCTGATCGGACGACAGTTCGATGTAAACGGACAGGCAGTTTGTTTACATCCGACCACCCATAGAAGAAAATGGGCTGTGTTCGTGTCTGCTTTGCATCAGCGGAGCAGACCTGGACTTGTCATCAACCTACTCCACGGGGATCAGCTGAGAGATTCCCTGCTGAGCAGGCGGCTGTGATAGAGCCTTAAGGGTATGGAAGGAACTATGGTAAGAGGAAGAGAGTTGTATGGGATCCATTCAAAGTTTATTTTTGATTTAGATATACTTTAAGCTATGTGATTAAAAATTTAGTTTTTACCTTTAGTGTCTCTACTTCATTTCCATTTATGGCTGAAAGCATGAAAACCTCTTGAAAATGGGCCCACCCCACCTTCTCTGAGTCTTTGCGGGTCAATTCCCTCTTAGTAAGATCTGCAGGGATGTCCGAAGATGGATCTGGTATTAAAGATCCCTGTGACTGCTCAGTGCTGTTCTGGCTGGCTTCATCTGTCTTTACAAATCGGCCATCTTCTGGTTTTGTTGTTTTATGCAAACTTTTTATCGCAGACTGTACTTGAGCTTTCTTCCCTTTCACTATTCCTTCGGTCAGTATTTCTGTGATCTCCAACAAACTGCCTTTATCCTTTAACAGGTCAACCTAAAGTAAGAGAATCAAGATGTAATATTTTCTGTACTTTACACATAAGAATATGCGGCACTTACAATGTTACCGGGAACAGCATGTCTGGGACTTCAACAGTCATTGACTTTAGAACTAAACCCAAGAACAAAAATGTCAAATATTGCAGTTTATCGATCCTTTTATGCAGTGGCTGTATTAAATTTCCCTTTTTCAGTCTGACATTTTTAGCAAGTACAAAAAATATCTGTTGATCTTGCCAGAAATGCAATGTCCTCATCACTTCCTATGACAGAATGCAAAACAATCATAGCTTTCTTGTGTAAACTACTAATCCCATCATCCCCATTGCAGAAAAACAAAAAAAAAATAAAAAAAAAAACAAAAAAATAAAAACTAGAAAAATGCATTAAAAAGAAAAAAAAAAAAAAGTTTAAATTGATTTGCATTTTAATGAGTGTTTGATCCCCTATCAATCAGCAAGATTTCTGGCTCCCAGGTGTCTTCTATACAGGCAACCAGCTGAGATTAGGAGCACGCTCCTAAAGGGAGTGCTCCTAATCTCAGCTTGTTACCTGTATAAAAGACACCTGATCACAGAAGCAATTAATCAATCAGTTTCCAATCTCTCCACCAGGGCCAAGACCAAAGAGCTGTCCAAGGAAGTCAGGGACAAGATTGTAGACCTACACAAGGCTGGAATGGGCAACAAGACCATCGCCAAGCAGCATGGTGAGAGGGTGACAACAGTTGGTGCGATTATTTGCAAATGGAAGAAACACATAACTGTCAATCTCCCTCGGTCTGGGGCTCCATGCAAGATCTCACCTCGGGGAGTTTCAATGATCATGAGAACGGTGATGAATCAGCCCAGAACTACATGGGAGAATCTCGTCAATGATCTCACGGCAGCTGGGACCATAGTCACTAAGAAAACAATATACCGTGAAGGACTGAAATCCTGTAGTGCCCAAAAGGTGCCCCTGCTGAAGAAAGCACATGTACAGGCCCATCTGAAGTTTGCTAATGAACATCTGAATGATTCAAAGCAGAACTGGGTGAAAGTTTTGTGAGCAGATTAGACAAAAATTAAGCTCTTTGGCATCAACTCAACTCGTTTGGAGGAGCAACTCTGCCTATGACTCCAAGAACACCATCCCCACAGTCAAACATGGAGGTGGAAACATTATGCTTTGGGAGGGGCGTTCTGCTAAGGGGACAGAACAACTTCACCGCATCAAAGACGATGGACGGGGCCATGTACCGTCAAATCTTGGGCGAGAACCTCCTTCCCTCAGCCAGGGCATTGAAATTGGGTCGTGTATGGGTATTCCAGCATGACAATGACCCAAAACACACGGCCAAAGCAACAAAGGAGTGGCTCAAGAAGAAACACATTAAGGTCCTGGAGTGGTCTAGCCAGTCTCCAGACCTTAATCCCATAGAAAATATGTGGAGGGAGCTAAAGGTTCGAGTTACCAAATGTCAGCCTCGAAGCCTTAAAGCGGAGTTCCACCCAAAAATAGGATTTTTTATAACAGCTTACCTGTAAAATCCTTTTCTTTCGATGGACATCACGGGACACAGAGCCTCAGTAATATCTGATGGGTTATATAGGTATCATTAGGTGATTGGACACTGGTCACACCCTAAACAGGAAGTTCAACCCCCTATATAATCCCTCCCCTTGCAGGGATACCTCAGTTTTGTAGCCAAGCAATATAAGTGTATTAGAAGAGGGGCGGGACCTCTGTGTCCCGTGATGTCCATCAAAAGAAAAGGATTTTACAGGTAAGCTGTTATAAAAAATCCTATTTTCTTTCTTTCTCGAACATCACGGGACACAGAGCCTCAGTAATAACTGATGGGATGTCCCAGAGCAATGCTACCTGAGGGGAGGGGAACCACAACCAAGTAGGGTGCAATCAGACCTGAGGACCTTGTACCGCTGCCTGCAGCACACTACGCCCAAAGGCGATATCCTGCCTTCTCACATCCACCTGATAAAATCTGGTGAATGTATGAACTGAAGACCAGGTTGCGGTCTTGCAGATTTGAGCCATAGAGGCCCAGTGATGCACTGCCCAAGAAGCACCAATAGCTCCTGTAGAATGTGCTTTGATCTGAAACGGAGTAATCTTCTGTTTCAAACCGTAAGCTTGAATAATCAATGGTCGAATCCATTTAGAAATAGTAGATTTTGACGCTGCCTGTCCTCTATTGGGACCCTCTGGCAGCACGAACAAAACATCCGTTTTGCGAATTTGAGCAGTTGCCTCCAGATAGGCCTTGACTGCTCTTACTAAATCCAAAGAATGTAGTGACCCTTCTTCCGAAGAACAGGGATCTGGAAAAAAGGAAGGCAGAACAATGTCTTGGTTCAGATGAAATTCTGAAACCACCTTTGGTAAAAAACTAGGATGAGGGCGCAATACCACTCTATCCTTGTGCATAATCAAATAAGGCTCTTTACAGGAAAGAGCTGCTAATTCTGATACTCTTCTAGCAGAAGTGATGGCTACCAGAAAAATTAACTTCCTTGTCAGCAAGACCAAAGGAATCTGACGTATTGGTTCAAAGGGCTGTTTCTGTAAAACAGACAGAACCAAGTTCAAGTCCTAGGGGTTTAGGGACGCCTTAACCGGAAGATTAAGACGCGTCACCCCCTGCATAAAGTTTCGGATCAAAGAATGCGAAGCAAGTGGCCGTTGAAATAATACTGATAAGGCGGAAACCTGGCCCTTGATGGTACTCAAGGCCAGCTTCATCTCTAATCCCAATTGTAGAAAATCAAGAATTCTACCAATCACATATTTTCTGAGATGCCAACCCCTTGATTCACAAAAGGATACATAAGCTTTCCAGACTCTATGATAAATTACTCTGGAAGCTGGCTTCCTTGCATTGATCAAGATAGATATCACAGGACCTGAAACCCCACGGCTCTTCAGAACCTTGGTTTCAATAGCCAAACCGTCAATTTTAACGTTTGTAAGGCAGGATGGAACACTGGACCCTGAGATAACAGGTCTGGGCGTAACGGTAGGGTCCACCCACCGTCATCCTTACTATTTCTGCATACCAAGTCCTCCTGGGCCAAGCGGGGGCAGCCATCCCTGGAATAGACAGGAATTGGTTGTAAAGAGGCTGTATGAGATTAGCAGCACTGAGATGCAACAAAAGAAAAAAAGATGAAAACATGCATTTTGTTTAAAAAAGGTTTATAATACACAATGTTTTAGCAAATTTAATATCATTTAGTAACCGCCTAAATATACTTTAGGAATTACTAAGTACTAGAAACATCTGGTTCTTTTTCATAGTGTTGTTCAAAGCAGTACCTGCACAGAAAGTTAGAAGTCTAATCCCAAAAAACGAATAGTAAGCATCTAGTTAAATGTAAGAAGGATGGTGAGGTGCATTGCCACTGGATGTAACTCGAATATACGAAATGGTTAATAGGACACATAGCAAGGCACTGGAGATAAAGGTTATCTCTTGCTACAGGCCCAAAATTTTATGATGCAATATTTTTCTTCCAGAATGTGTACCTAAAACAAAAAGGCCGAAATAAACAACATTTCACTTTGGGCCCTTTCATGCTATAACGTATAAAAACACTATATGCCGTTTATAAAAACACATTGTTTTTTCTTGCGTTTTTGAATGTGTTGCTCTAAATTTCAGTGCAGCGCATTTAATGCGTTTTCTGGGTATATTACATCAGCGACAGCATGCAATTGTGTATCCTGGACATTGATTTCTATGGAAGGTACTTTTTTTTTTTGTGCGCTTTTTACTCAGCGCACAAAAGATGCTGCATGCAGGCATTTAAGATGCAGTGCACACACGGCACAAAAATGTGAATAGGTACATAGGATTTCAAACAAAACAAGAAACTGTTCTAAAATAAAAACACAAACATCAAAAACAGCCACAAACTCTACTGTGAGATATAACACAGTCCCAAGTCATAAGTTCATATAAAGAATTGCGCTAATAATAATAATAATATTGATTCAAACACCAGTGGTAAAGGTAAAAGTCCCAATGTGATGAAAAGTTTCTTTGATAACATCTGCACCATCCACCACCTGTAAGCGATCCTGCGAGTCACCTCCACCATAGGCAAAATGCTCGCTTACCAGCTTGCACGCACCTCCAATCATGGAAGATCAGTGACAGTTGTGGCTCTAAACCCAGTCAGCGCCTTTAACCGTCCCGGGAGCCTCTTACGGCATGCAGACCCACCGTGCAGGGAACAATATCACGGATCGTCCCCAAAACGAAAAAGGCTTGTCATAGTATAAAAATCCTTAACTTTATTTAGGGTATAAAATATTGCACTTACAGAAAGAAGAACATGTATTCGCATTAGGAACAAAACAAGCCAGCAGGCTAATCGCAACTATCCGTCCTTCCGGGATTTAAGAAGCGTGGTGATGTCAGCAAGTAGCTTCGCCTTACGTGTTTCATCAGAAGAGGACGTTGCACGGGTGGACGAGTAGCTGTGATTAGCCGACCACCTTGTTTCGTTCCTAATGCGAAAACATGTTCTTCTTGCTGTAACTGCAATATTTTATACCCTAAATAAAGTTTTTAAAGGATTTTTATACTATGGTGAGCCTTTTGTATTCTGGGGACCATTTGTGATATTGTTACCTGGACGGTGGGTCCACATGCCCTAAGAGGCTCTCGGCGCAGTTAAAGACCCTGGCTGGGTTTAGAGCCACAAGTGTCACTGACCTTCCGTGATAGGAGGTCCGTGCAAGCTGGTAAGTGAGCACTTTGCCTATGGTGGAGGTGACTGTCACAGAATTACCTAATTAAAGGTGGCGGATGGTGCGGATGTTCTCAAAGAAATCTTTTTCATCACATTGGGACTTTACCTTTAACTCTGGTGTTTGACTCAATATTATTATTAGCATAACTCTTTATATGGACTTACGACATAGGATTCCAAGGCAATACCTTTGATGAGCTTCTGTCACGTTGGAAAGGTGCCTTCTAGTGCTGCAAAAGCGCAAACGGTGGGGAAAACTATTATATGATCCCCTGCAAATTTTGTAAGTTTGCCCACTTACAAAGAAATGAAGGGTCTATAATTTTTATAATAGGTGTATTTTAAATGATCGAGACAGAATATCAACCAAAAATCCAGAAAAAACACATAAAACAAATGTGATAAATTGGAGTTGCAGTTCAGTGAGTAAAATAAGTATTTGATCCCCAAGCAAAACATGACTTAGTACTTAGTGGAGAAACCCTCGTTGGCAAGCACAGAGGTAAGACATTTCTTGTAGTTGGTTACCAGGTTTGCACACATCTCAGGAGGGATTTTGGTCCACTTTTTTTATAGGTCTTCTCTAAATCCTTCAGGTTTCTTGGGGATTGTTTTCAGATGAACACAGGTCAGATATCAGCAGATCAGTACTGTGTGTATTAGGCCTCGTTCACATAGGCTTACTATAGCATAAGTCCGTGCGAGCGCTGTGTGTTTGCATGCACAGGTGTTCTGTGCATCCCCTTGCAGGCAGTCTCATTTATTTCAATAG
Organism: Lithobates septentrionalis; assembly: GCA_037952835.1. Lineage (NCBI taxonomy): Eukaryota > Metazoa > Chordata > Amphibia > Anura > Ranidae > Lithobates > Lithobates septentrionalis. Next base: position 4,365,956 of record JBBDGP010001445.1, read on the forward strand.
GGATGCAGCAGCTGCACAGAGAGCAGATGCCCCCAATTCGACAGCCGTGCGAGTGCAGGTGCACGGCTCTGAAAGCAGCGAGTGGGTTTATGGGGCCATGCATGCGCACTGCCGTCAAATTGGTATACGGCTAACAATAAAGTACGCCCATGTGAATAAAGTCTTAGCCTACTTACAGTGAACCTTAGTGCTGCGATCCCAATATTTTCTATAAGATGTCTGAATATCTGTAGATGTGGCTTTTGGTACACCCATACACAATGGAAGAATGTTACAACAAAGACATCTGAATATACACTAAATAAACACATCTGCTCATCTCAGACAACCAAACTGGGAAAGACTGGGAAAAACTTGGATTTTATCTCTGTAAGAAGGCCTGATGTGATGTGTACAACACACAGGGAGCTTGTATGATGAAGTATGTATGTGCATGTTGGGATAGAAAGAGTAAAGATTTAGATGTACTTTATTATCTATAGTGTTCTCGTCCTACACAGGCTGACTAATGCCAATCATACATGGGCAGATTTCTCTCTTCAATTTGAGGAATCAATAGATTCCTCCATCCACACTAAACAGAAAAGATGAAGGAATTTCTGGCGTCGGATATTGTATTTGGCAAGTACAGCATCCGCAGCGGCCTGAAAATCATCTGAGTGGATGTTGTTCAGCCAAAGGTTTTTGACCCAGCTCAAGTCAATTTATAAATTGACTTCTGTCAAGCCAGGTTGTGCTGACAGGGGCACCCATGGCTAAACCAACCAAAAGTTCAAGTTGTCCAAGACCAGCTTAATGTGCCAAGACTTACCTTGTTCAGTACAAGAATGCTGGGAACCGCTGGGTTCTGGGACAAACATTTGAGGACCTCCAAGTGCAAAGACTTTCTCATCCACTTCACTGAAACATCCACCAACACCAGTACTGCAGAAAAGAGCAAAAATCGCTATCAGAATAAGCTTACATTGTTGGTAAGGTTGAATAAAGACACCAGTCCATCCAGTTTAGCCGATAAGGGCGTTTTTATGTCAAAACCATTTCCCATATCCGTGTAAATTTAGTTTGTTAAGATGCCCACCTAAGTTTTTTAAATTAACGATACTTGCCACTGAAACCACCAATTGTGGAAGGGAGTACCACATACACACATATATATACACACATATATATACACACACACACATACATATACATATATATATATATTTTTAATTATATATAAATAAAAAAAAAGCTTGAAATTGCCCTTGGGACTTTAACCACTTCAATACCAGGCACTTAGACACCTTCCCGCCCAGCCCAATTTTCAGCTTTCAGCGCTGTCACAATTTGAATGACAATTGCGCGGTCATGCTACACTATACCCAAACAAATTTTTTATCATTTTGTTCCCACAAATAGAGCTTTCTTTTGGTGGTATTTGATCACCTCTGGGGTTTTTATTTTTTGCGCAACAAATAAAAAAAGACCGAAAATTTTGAAAAAAAAACACGTTTTTCTTTGTTTCTGTTAAAATTTTTTGTAAATGAGTAAGTTTTCTTCAATGACGGGCACTGATATGGCTGCACTGACGGGCACTGATATGGCTGCACTGACGGGCACTGATATGGCTGCACTGACGGGCACTGATATGGCTGCACTGACGGGCACTGATATGGCTGCACTGACGGGCACTGATATGGCTGCACTGACGGGCACTGATACGGCGGCACTGATGGGCACCGATGAGGTGGCACCAATGAGGTGGCACTGATGAGGTGGCACTGACGGGCACTGATGATGGGCACTGATGCGCACTGATAGGTGGCACTAATGGGCACTGATAGGTGGCACTGGTAGGTGGCACTGATGGGAACTGATAGGTGGCACGATGGGCACTGATAGGCGGCACTGTTGGGCACTGATAGGTGGCATTGATGGGCACTCGTAGGTGGCATTGATGGGCACTCGTAGGTGGCGTTGATGGGTAGTTATGGGTGGCACTGATAGTTGGCACAGATGGGCACTGATAGGTGGGCACAGATGGGCACTGACAGGTGGCACCGATGGACACTGATGATACTAATTGATGGCAGTGATGCCCCTAAGTGTGGCATTGCTGGGCATCACTGCAACATAATTGTGCCAATCAGTGCCCATGTGTGGGCACTGATTGGCACAGATTTGGCACTGACTGGGCACATGTGGATGGCCATGGGGTACATACCTGGCCATCCACATGTTTCCCTTCCCTGGTGGTCCTAGTGGCGATCCCTGGTGGTCCAGTGTGGTGATCTGCGGGGGGGCTGCGCTGATAAACAATCAGCGCAGACCCCCCCTGCCAGGAGAGCCGCCGATCGGCTCTCCTCTACTTGCGTCTGTCAGACGCGAGTGAGGAAGAGCCGATCAACGGCTCTTCCTATTGACAGCGTGATCAGCCGTGATTGGACACGGCTGATCACGTGGTAAAGAGCCTCCGCCGGAGGCTCTTTACCAAGATCGGTGTAGCGGTGTGTCAGACTGACACACCGGTCCACAGATCGCCGCGATGCACGCCCCCGGGGGCGCGCTGCGGCATGTTATCCTGAAGGACGTCATATGACGCCCAGTCAGGATAACTGAACCACCGCCCGGCCGTCAATCCGCTATAGGCCGGGCGGGAAGTGGTTAAATGAGGCGCAACACTCCAAATGATAAAATATAATACACATTTATTGATGAATACCATGCCAACAGATCAAAACAAACAGGTACCATATTGTAAACAGATTTGTCGTTTTGAACATGAAGTGGTCCATAGTAGGTGTGAGAATGCATCTATGAACCAACGCGTTTCGTAAACGTACGTTCACTTCCTCAGGGGTTGATGCATACCCAAATATCTAAAAGTAAAAACAAACAGTCTCTTAAAATAGGTAATGGAGTACCCAACATTACTGGCAGGTACCAGTGGAGTAGGATCATGTGACCTTAGTTTTAGAAGATTTGCAAGTATGGACCCCCTAACGTGGCTCTTAATTAGAACTTTACCATTTTCGTTACTCATTTCAAGACTATGGACCACTTTTGGAATATTTTGCCTGGTCATGGAATAGATTATGTTCAAAACGACAAATCTGTTTACAATATGGTTTGTGTTGATCTGTTGGTATTGTATGTATCAATAAATCTGTATATTATATTTTATCATTTGGAGTGTCGCGCCTCATTTAAAGTCCCAAGGGCAATTTCAAGCATTTTCTATGTAATATGGGGATGGAGGCACTTCACAGGGTGCATGAAGCCACATTTTGTGATGGTAGTACCACATCCTTACCCCTTACACAGTTTAAGGGTGAACTGCTTCTTCTCCAACTTCATTATAGTGGCGGCGTGTCTCCTTAAAAAGGAGAAGTTCACCTTATGTAACATGTTACACCCATATTTAGGGTGTAACATGTTACAAATCTACCACCCCCCTGGCTCTCCGTTGTGACAGGTGGTGGAGGATCTTCTCGGATGTCGGCTTGTAGTTTTTAACTACCATGGCGTTGTTGAGTACTCTAAGTAGTTAATTGATGCTTCCTGTTAGTGTGTAACTTACTGCCCATAAGATGTATAGCCAAACAGTTGACACACAGTTTGCAAGAGCACTACATTGCACCCTCGATCTGCTGATCGTGGGGTGCAATGTAGTGGGGGGTGCAAAGCTTTCCTAGCTCCCGATGAAAAAATAAATGCACATTTTTTTACCTGCAAAAAAGATGTGCATTTTCTTTTTATTTTTTTTTTAAAAAGGTGAACGTCTCCTTTAAGCTCCCTGAGACTGAATAGTTTTCTCTCCATACAAGACTCACCATAGAGATATTTGTAAACTAAATCTGCTATCACGGTTTCTTTGTTTAGCCGGAGCTACTTCCATCATCTGGCCTTACTATGAAGTGTATAACTGATGACACAGTACATACAGTATATGTAGTCACTGAAGCCGAATTTCTATCCTGCATTTTTCTTTAAAGATCCACTAAATAGTGAAATAGAATAGCATCACGGCAGTCACTAGCACTCTCTGAAAAGAAGGTGGCAACACCCAGTATTGAGGATAGATTCCTCTTTACAGTAAGTAGACTACTCCAAATCAAATCCACTAAAGAACAATAGAAAATAGCATCCAAGTATAGGATACTGGAGAGGATAGAGATGGTTTTTAACCACTTAAAGACCAGCCTCGTTTTGGATTTTAGGTGTTTACAAGTTTAAAACAGGTTTTTTTGCTAGAAAATTACTTAGAACCCTCAAACATTATATATTGTTTTTTTTCTAACATCCTAGAGAATACAATAGCGGTCATTGCAATACTTTTTTTTGCACCGTATTTGCGCAGCGGTCTTCTAAGCGCACTTTTTTTGGAAAAAATTCACTTTTTTGAAAAAAAAAAATAAGACAACAGTAAAGTTAGCCCAATTTTTTTTTATATTGTGAAATATAATGTTACGCCAAGTAAATTGATACCCAACATGTCACGCTTCAAAATTGCGCCCGCTCGTGGAATAGCGTCAAACTTTTACCCTTAAAAATCTCCATAGGCGACGTTTAAAAAATTCTACAGATTGCATGTTTTGCGTTACAGAGGAGGTCTAGGGCTAGAATTATTGCTCTCGCTCTACCGGTCGCGGCGATACCTCACATGTGTGGTTTGACCACCGTTTTCATATGCGGGCGCTACTCACGTATGCGTTCGCTTCTGCGTGCGAGCTCGTCGGGACAGGGCGCTTTAAAAATTTTTTTTTTTTTTTTATTATTTATTTTATTTTATTTTATTTTATTTATTTTTTCACTGTTTTTAAAAAAAAAAAAAATTTGGATCACTTTTATTCCTATTACAAGGAATGTAAACATCCCTTGTAATAGAAAAAAGCATGACAGGTCCTCTTAAATATGAGATCTGGGGTCAAAAAGTCCTCAGATCTCATATTTAGACTAAAATGCAAAAAAAAAATAAAAATAAAAAAAAAAAAGTAGTTTAAAAAAATGACACTAAAAAAATTTGTGCCTTTAAGAGAGTGGGCGGAGCCGTCGAATGACGTCGCTCCGGCCGTCACATGGTATGGAGACGGGTGGGGGCCATCTTGGCCTCACTTGTCTCCATACCTCAGCAGGGAAAGGACCCGATCGCCTCCGCCGTTACCGACGGCTCCGGTAAGCGGCGGAAGGCGCGGGAGAGCGGCGGGAGGGGGGGGGTGGCACCTCTCCCGCCGCCGATAACGGTGATCTCGCGGCGAACCCGCCGCAGAGACCACCATTATCGTGTACAGAATCGCTCACTGTAAAGATGGATATCTCGGTTGTGGCAGCAGCTGCTGCCGTTACCGAGATATCCATCTTCAAAAAAATGACGTATATATACAGTGAGCGGGGCTTAAGTGGTTAAAAAGTAGTCTGAGTCACTAAATGTAAGACAGCAAATAAATGTTACAGTTCTAATAAATGTTAAAAACATCAATGGGGAACCTGACAGCCAAAGACAATCACCCTATCCTAGGCTGCAAATTCAATGTCAATAATTTCATACCACTGATTTGTATCACCGTTGTGAATGTCAGAAACACTATTTTGTTGTATTTTGTACCCATGGTTACATTTTCTTGTGTCCGGTTGTTTGATTATTTAGGAAACTGCCTTTTTTAATAAAAAAATATTTGAAAAAAAAAAAAATTGAAAAAAAAAAAAAAAAGATCAATTGTGATTGGGAGAGTGAAGTTCCACTTTAACTTTATGCAACACAAAGCACAGTGATCAATTCATTGAGCCATTGGTGTCAAATTGTTCAGTGTTCATTAGAGCTGCACGATTAATCGTTAAAAAGAAAAAAAATGAAAAATAAAATCGCGATCTCGATTTAACCCCCCTCCCGATCCTAATCAGCCATTTCTGTGATCCTATGTAAACAGTGCAGAGCTGAGCTGAAAAAAAAAAAAAGCTGACCAAATGTTTATCATCATTCCTCAGTGCTGAGAGATGGAAAAGAGAAGAGATACAATGTATCTTTTAGTTCTTTTAGAGATCAAAAGGGAAGAACTTCAGTCTGTAAATGAGGTCAGTTAGACTAAACCTTTTTTGACACTTTGTTGCTTACAAGTTAATATTAGAATTTTTTGCTAGAAAGTTACTTAGAACCCCCAGAGACCCTAGAGAATAAAATGATGGTCATACAAATTCCCCCTAACGGCCACACACGCTTTACTAGTAAAACGTGGGTTGTACCCCATGGTTGGTTTTACAGATTGAGGTTCGCTGTCTTCTCTCCCCCCCCCCTCTTGTTCTCCTATTGAACATACCTGTTCTTTCCCCTCTCTCATTTCCTTTCTTATTTCTAACCTCTGTTTCCAGATTTTTCAAGACCTGTACAAATGCAATCTATTCCAATAACTGTCCCTCCCTCAGCGGAGGATTATTTATGTCTTCCACTCTTTACACTTTATAAGTTTGTGCACTTTATTGCTGATGTTACGTTAGCACATTGTCTCCTTAGTAATCCTTCCCAGAACCTCTGAGTCCAAGGAAGCAGAAGATCCCCATTGGGGCTTCCTAGACCAGGGTACTCAACGCCTTACAGCCTATCATCTCATACATATGACCCACAGACAATGACACAATGTAAAGGATCAATGTTTGGTCAATTGATTGCACTAGTTTGAATTTTATATATTTTTGTATCTGGGTAAACCAAGAGATTTAATGTCAGGTCTCTTGCTTTGTTGTTATTCTTTATTATAAACTTGTCTAAAATTAATAAAAACTAATTGAACCATAAAATGATGGTCGCTGCAATATTTTATGTCACACTTTTTGCGCAGCGATCTTTCAAATGTAATTTTTGGTTTTCAGTCCAGAATTTCTTTTCGGTGCACCACTACAAATGAGTGTCTTCCAATTAGTACAATTAAATAACCTATAACCCCATTTTATTTGACTGTGTTCTATTTCCTTAAAAGAAGAAACAAACAAGACACCAATGCCTGCATGCAGAATAAATGCAGCTTTGTATTCAGATCTTTTTTACCCAATATCGTTTTCTGTCATATTAAAGAAATACAGCATTAAAATATACTTCAAGTGCAGTGAAGCAAATAAATATATTTACTGACTCAGAATACGATGCATATTCAATAAGACCCTCTTCATACTGCAGGTGTAGTGTGTAATTTATGTCTAAATAGTACAAGGCAGGAACAATCTCAATATCCCAGCTCATGTAACAGTCACAGAATATGAGAAGAATGAAGCCTCTCACTTATGATTTCATTTGCAATTCTAATCGGCCTTCCGCAGACATTCACTAAGCAGGCGGCTCCCTTTAACGCTCTTGCTCAGTTCAGAGCCTCGTGGTATTCTAAGCCTCTTGCTACAATTTGTACTGGCATACAGGCATATATTCCCGTCAATCTTCACATCTTTTATTCAGGCCAGGTATACGGTGCTCTATTTTGCATATATAGTAATATATTTCTAATAGGTTTTCCCGTACATCTGCTGCACACCACTCAGAACAGGTTTTTGGCCCCGGGAGATAAGGCGATGTATCGGCGTGGTGCTCAGACTGACAGTGACCTTCTCATAACCCATAGGCAAAGTGTAAATAGGAGAATACTCATACCCACGTCGGCCAACTTCACCGACTCCCACGGGTCCTGATGAAGGGACTTCTCCAGGTTATGCCTACAAGTTGATAGACAAGATGTGAAGAAAATTAACAAAGCGCATGGATCCCTGTCTTCTGTCAAGTATAAGCGCAGGAGGAAACACATTCTTATGCCCCGTACACACGGTCGGATTTTCCGATGGAAAATGTCCGATCGGAGCGTGTTGTCGGAAATTCCGACCGTGTGTGGGCTCCATCGGACATTTTCCATCGGATTTTCCGACACACAAAGTTGGAGAGCAGGAGACAAAATTTTCCGACAACAAAATCCGTTGTCGGAAATTCCGATCGTGTGTACAGAAATCCGACGGACAAAGTGCCACGCATGCTCAGAATAAATAAAGAGATGAAAGCTATTGGCCACTGCCCCGTTTATAGTCCCGACGTACGTGTTTTACGTCACCGCGTTCAGAATGATCGGATTTTCCGACAACTTTGTGTGACCGTGTGTATGCAAGACAAGTTTGAGCCAACATCCGTCGGAAAAAATCCTAGGATTTTGTTGTCGGAATGTCCGGACAAAGTCCGACCGTGTGTACGCCCTATTAGACTCAAATCCCCATTATACAATGAAACCCAGAGACATATCGTTTGAAGGTTTTTAACTCCGTTTTATTTCCTTTACATATCTTTAGAGGTTAGCAACATCAACATACTTGTGGCCTTATAAATTTGTGGTTCAATCATTTTTATTGGGCTGGTACAATTTTTTTCATTCCCCGAATTGGTCGCAAATCCACAGCATCCAGAGCATTGCACCCGTTATCAGCAGATCATGGGTGCAATGTCAGTCTCGCAGAATCTCAGTGTAGTTGTCTGCCCGTACCTCCCTTACTGGAAGATGGTAACTGGAGACCAGGGAGATTATCAATGAACTACGACAGTGCTCTGATACAAGCAGAAGTTGTAGTTTATTCAACTGTGACAGCAGGTGCAGGGAGAGGATCCCCGCATGCTGTCACAGCAGGGGATTAAAGGTTCACAGGCAGGTGCTCTTTGGTAACATGTTATACCTTAAATACGGACATGACATGGTAAAACATGTTACCAATGCTGATCATGGGTGCAATGCTTTACAAGTCCATTACAAAGAAAAATAATAAGTAATGAATGAAATTGGTCTCTTTAGCTGATCAGTCAGCATCTACCTAGAAAAACTGCCATTACACATTTAATAAATTCTTCCGATTTACAATACTTTATTAACCCCAAAGGGAAGTAACTACATACTTTAAACACAAAACACAAAATAAAAAGTAATAAATTATTGGGTGGCACAGTGGCTTTGCTGCTCGCGCTTATGCTTTGCAGCACTGAGGTCCTTGGTTTGAGTCTGGCCAGGACACCATCTGCATGAACTTTGTACGTTCAACCTATGCTTGTGTGGATTTCCTCCCACATTCCATGGGAGGACATGCTGGTAGATTAACTGGTTTCTGCCTAACTGGCCCTAGGGTCTAAAACTTGGATAACACTCCATCAAGTGCTAATAATGCAGCTCTGGTACTCATTTAAAAACATGGAGCCACAGGAAAAAAAAAAAAAAAAAAAAAAAAAAAAAAAAAAAAAAAAGTACTAGGATTTGAAATCTAACAAAGAGCAGAATGTGGTCATGGTAATGGATGGATTTAATTATTATTTTCTGAATTTGTCATGCCATCATTTTATTCCTAGCCTGAAATTGTATTATGTAGACATGCAGGGAAGTAAAAGGTGGTGGCACAGAGTAGAATTCACAATCCAATAGCCAACATTTCATGCAGGATTACATATAAAGAAACATGTTTTGCCTATGTATAAAAACCACCTTAGCACAGGGAGAATCCATCCCAATAAAATGTTTCATATCCCTGAGAATGCTAGACTAAGCTCAATTGGGAGATGTTGGGAGACTTTAGATGCCTAGCATGACTATAGATGGCCAGATTCTCCTACACTAATAATCTGTCAAACAACATGCATTTCTGTCCATTTAGTCCAGAAATGTACACCACCCCATCACACAGAACAGCCAGGCAGATGACACCACTTTCCCTGTTACAGTCAGAGAACACAGTGGTGTCATCCCCTCTATCTCAGCCTAAACAGTGAAGGAGCATCGGAAGACTGAAGAGGTTACCCTCTGCTCATTCCTTCCGGTGACATAATATTGCATGCATTAGTGGCCAGAGGTGCAAATTAAGGCACTATTAAACCCCAAAACAAAAATGTAATATATATCAGCTTACCGTCTGTTTATAAAAACTGGGTTTTTAGAACACTTTAAGTGGTAAGGCTGAATGTACCAAGTTGATCAATAAACTCGGGTAAAACCAGCCTGCAGGATTCCCTATTACACTGAGGCGATGCGCTGTCAGAACATTAAAAAAACTCAAGCAAGTAGCATCTTCGGAGCAGTGAAGGAGCAGTGTATACACCGCTGCCCCTGCCCTTTGAAATGAATGGGCAGTGCCGCCGAACCGGCAGCAAAGTGGCCAAAAGCCTCTGCAAAAACTATGGTAAAGCACCACTAAAAATAGCGGCGCTTTACCGCCGATGCCCGCCCCAGTGTGTAATACAGGTAGTAAGAACCCATAATAAATTCTCACAAAGTACGCAATGCTGCAACCTGTGCTCATTGGTACCATAAACCTACATAGCAATCCAAAAACACTACCACTTGTAATGCCCATCAGTAGCATTGTAGGATCTGCAAATCTTGGTTCCTAAAACTGCCTATCAAGCTATAGGTGTCCCAAGCAGTTGAGTATTTGGCACCAAACATCATAAAGAATCCATAGAAGAGTCCAGCATTTCTGTTAAATGGCATCTAATCTCACATTAACCTTCTCTACCCCGTACATTGATTCCCTGCCTGCTTCAAAGTCCGAAAGCCAACATGAATACAAACCTATTGATCAAATATGTATACATTGTTGATCTTTCGCTTGGATCGAAGCCTTATGACAAGAAAGCACCATGTGGGTGTTAAAGAAAATAGCGATTTATGAATTCAGTTCTCAGGGCCGTTCTGTTTACATGGTTACAGAGAGAATCATTAAAAGCCTAGGTTGTAGGAAGCAGCAAGTCTTACAGAAAAAAAATGTAGTTGGCCAAAACAGAATGCAAAATCTGTACAAAGCACACAATATTAAAGCATTTGTTACCCCAACACTTCATATTCCTGATATATGCCAGCTGTACCATGTGCTTGTATGAGAAAGTATCCTGCTCTCTTTGTACTGCTTCCTTCATGTGAAATCCTTGGTGTTCCTGCTAGTCCGCCTGCTTTCCTATTACCACTGACCACACTAAGCAGGAGAGCACACTGTGGTCTGTTCTCTAGCTATGCTGGGAACTCAGCCTGCTCTTTGCCAATTACCAGACTTGCCCTGACACCCCCTGATGCACAGCCATTCACTGGGAAGATCAGCGTGCTGCTGCTTCTCCTCCCCTCAGCTCTTATGCAGCTGAGAACAGAGGGAATGTGACCACTTAAAAAAAAAAAAAAAAAAAAAAAAAGGTATTTTTTATACCCCAGTCTGATCAAACACTAACACTGCCTTCATGTATTAACAAATATCTTCATACATGAATCCATCCATTTACTTGGGGACATTCGTATAAAAACAAAGAATGTAACATTCACTGCAAGTGAATCCCTTCCCTACTACCATTACTGCTTTGCAATCTTTGATGGATTTCTAACCTTGGAACCTTACTTATTCCACAGATCCATTACTGAAATGTGTACCAGAGCTATATTAGCCAGTTACCAATCTTACCAGGGTCTGAAATTGGAGGCTGCATTCAGGATTTTTAGAATCACACACATACTACAACCAATTAACCTACCAGACACAAGGAGAGAGGCGCCACTGGGTGCAGATAATAGGACAAGTTTAAGAACACTTAGTACAGGCAGCTCACATTTAAGAAGTCATAAGTAGGCATGGATAAGTCCCAGCATGGGGATAATCTGGTCATCAGTTTGTCAATCCGTTCCTGCGAGAAACAGACTGAGTGGTCTCCACCGCGGCTGGCTTCCTACTACCAGTGGTGTTGTATCGAGCAAAGCACCTCTTTCTCGCAGGAACGGATTGACCTACTGATGACCAGATTATCCCCATGCTGGGACTTATCCATGCCTACGTATGACTTCTTAAATGTGAGTTGCCTGTACTAAGTGTTCTTAAACTTGTCCTATTATCTGTACCCAGAGGCGCCTCTCTCCTTGTGTCTTTTCAGGGTACTGGAACATGGTTTCTGTTCCCCCTTGATGGCAGCCCTGAGTGTGGGACCCCTTTATTACCATCCTATATGGTCCTTGGACTTTTAAATATTTTAAATATAATGAAAGATCATGGACTCTTGTCATTTTATTATTATGTTTGCATAGATCACTATGCTTCTAATTTATGTTTAATAACACTGTGGGATATATATTGCTCTAGTTCCCTGCGCCTTTACTTCTATACAATTAATCTACCAGAATGTTTTTAGCGTGTGGGAGGAAAACCAGAGTACCGGGAGGAAACCCACAGAAGCTCAGGGAGAACATGCAAACTCCCTGAAGATACTGCCCTGATTGGGATTCAAACTGAGGACTCCACTGAATCAATAATTGAAATAAAAAAAAAAGCAAAAATTTTTGTATTCATTATGAAAGGAGTGTTGTAACCAATGTCAATTTTTTTTGCTATCTGTGTCCCAGTGAGGAGATGTCCCATATCCAAGACAGAAATTGTGAAGTAATCCCTCCAAAACGAGGGAGTTCCTGGTTGTCCCCATTGGAACATTTCCCCTCTATTTCTGTTCAGGTTATATACTTTCACCCTCAGTGATAATGGTAGACAGGACAAATGGAGAGGGTGAATCTCCCCAACAATTAAAAAAAAAAAACAAACAAAAACTGACAGGTGTTCTAATCCCTCTCCACTATCATTAAAAAAAAAAAAAAAAAAAAAAGGGAAGGATTTATCATTAGTTATACTTTAAGAAGTGATTGTAAAGGTTGTGATGGTATTTTTTTTTACAATAACAATGTTATACATACCTACTCTGTGCAATGATTTGGCACAAAGCAGCCTGGATCCTCCTCTTTTTGAATTCCCCACCGGCGCTCCACTTGCTCTGGAGGCACTCGTGCGGGCTCGCTCCTATGCCATGCTGTGTGTCCATAAGAGACACCCCCTCCTCACTGGCTGTGATTGACAGCAGCGGTCTCCAATGACTCCCACTGCTAGGTCTGAGCCAATGAGGAGGGAGAGAGCCAAGAGAGCCTTTGGTCTCGTGCAGAGCTGGATCATGATTGGGGGGGGGGGGGGGGGAGAGATCTGCATGCAATATTTTTAACCTTAATGCAGAGAAATCATTAAGGTAAAAACATTTCTGCCTTTAGAACCATTTTAAAACCCTATACACAAGGAAAGAGATACAACAGGCAACCACCCCAATATATAACTGTCTTTGCACCAAGGAGCACATGGAAGGGCGATGCATGCCAGAAAAACAACCAACAATTCCCATTTAAACTACTAGCCAGGCTGCAACAAACCAAATTGTCCAGCCATAGACTGTTCAAATCTCAGCCACTTCAGCAGGAACCGGCTGATTATTGGAACCGTGTGTGGGCAGGCTGAATGTACCAAGTTGATTGATCAACTTGGGTACAACCAGCCTGCCGGATTCACTTGCAATTATGGTTAGCGACTGCTTTAGCTGCTAGCAATAATCACCGTCTTCCCTCAGTTAGGTCAGCTTCCCCCGTCGGGAGCAGACAATTGCTCAGCAGGAGGGATTCCCCTGTCAGCACTGTCTGTCTGTTGATGGGGGAATCGTGGGTTGCAGGAAAGAAATTTGCACAGTCTATGGCCTACCTAACACAGTTCAGGTTAAAAACAAGGCGTTTCGTAACTTTCATTTGCACACATTTGCAAATACATGCGTAAGCTGCAGCAGCCATTTTACAGGACCCCAGTGTACTGCTGTCCTAACTCTAAAATTTTAAGAGTCTAAAAATTGGAGCACATACAGTATATAATAATAGTTAGATTAAGGGCGGGTATGACTGGAGGGATCCCATCATATAAAAAAGTTATTGGGGCGCACTGGACACCGGGCAAAAGCATATATTTGCAAATGTGTGCAAACTAAACCCCTTGTTTTTAACCTGAACTGTTAAAACAAATTCAATTTGGTTTGTTGCAGGCTGGCTGGTAAGTGAGCTGGGAATTTTTGACTTGTTTTTTAACTAGGAAAAGATACACCTGTTGGGGCAGGGCCGAGCCACCCTTGTCTGTGTCTATAGACGCAGACAGGGTGGCTAGGGATCAATCCCGCAAGAGTGTCCACATAGCTCCTGTCCACCTGCTCCTGTAATTTGTTCACTTCCTCTCCACGACCTAAAAAGTGTTGTCCAATATGGAAAGATTTTTATTTTATTTATTTTTTTACATACATTGGAACGGATGTGGACTGAGGGACCAATAAAGGCTTTGCAGCTAATGCTTAATTCAGTACACTGAAACAAACTCCCTGAAACAGAGCACAAGAAGGCAAGATCTACAATAATATTTGGTAAAAATTTGCTATATACAGAGCTAACTGTCCAATTGTTTTTTTCCTCCCAATTTTAGAGTTCCCACAACTTAGAACAGATCAACTGGAAGGTACAATCGATCCTTTAGGTGTGACACTCCTCTATTCTTAGCCAATACAAAATGTTTTAAAGCAAACCTGTCATTGCTTGTATATTTATCTACACTAGGCACCAGTTGCAAGGTACCTGCAAGTACATTTTGTAGGTAAAGACTCCACCATGCCTGCCTTTGTTTTATTAGTTTCCCTTCGTACTGGGGCTCAATTTGTGTTGGGCCACAGCAACTACCATTCCCCTGTCTATTAGTGCCCCTATTGACTGAGGCACGGTCAGTGGTCCCGGCAACAAAGTGAAACAAATTTCAGAGAAGTACACAAAAAATGTTTTGAAGGGCTAAGAAAAGGAAATAATATGCACCTTGTGGGGTCTGCTCTTGAATTGAGTGTTTTCATTAAAAAAAGGTCAATTTTTGTTTGTTTAAACATCAAAAGGTTCACTTTAATAAGACTTTTGAAGGCCTTTTCTTGCATAAGAACGACATGTCAGTTCAATAAGCTCATGATATAGTCACCAGCAGTATGGCATGAATGCACATTTGGGGCCTGTAGGAGAAAAAGTCGATGCCTGCTTTTGCAGGCTTCAAGAAAGCTAGGCTTAGGTTATATCAAAGAAGATAAACTAAACATGAATTATTAAGCCTTGATATAATGAGATTAACTTGAAAACTGCAAAAAGGTAACAGATGCCTGCTCCCACCTGCTCAACTGAGAAACATTCTGGCCCATGTACAGTACAAAGTATGCCTGTGGTGGAGAAGAGTTCAGAACAGATCTCAGCAAAGGGAGTAAAATAAAACGTTACTACCTTTGTGTCCTATATACACCATCTAATAAAATAACAGAATACCCCCTTCAATGCAAGTGTCGGAGAGTACCCTACCTTTTTGCTTTGATGGTATTGACCATACCAGGTGTGTCAAGGAGAATCTAGAGAGAAAAAAAAATTCAAGTTAGACTTACCGGTAACTTGTTTTCCAAGAGTCTTTCAGGACAGCACATGAGAGAGTGGCTCCACCCACTAGGAAACAGGAAACACAAACTCCACCACATTTTAAAAGGAGGCTCCTCTCCACAGCTCGTCAGTTGTAGTAGAGTACCTCCGGCCCAAGCTGGAACACATAATCATAATACGGTTAATTCACAGTGTATATATATATATATATATAATATATATATATATATAATATATATATATATATATATAATATATATATATATATATATAATATATATATATATATATATATATATATATATATATATATATATATATATATATATATATATATATATATATATATATATATATATATATATATATATATATATATATATATATATATATATATATATATATATATATATATATATATACATACATATATATACATACATATATATATATATATATATATATATATATATATACATACACACACACACACACACACACACACACATATATATATATATACATACATACATACATACATATATATATATATATATATATATATATATATATATATATATACACACACACACATACATATATACACACACACTTCCATATACGTATAAATATGTATATATAAACATGAAGGGCGGGTAGTTTGCTGTCCTGAAAGACTCTTGGAAAACAAGTTACCGGTAAGTCTAACTTGAATTTTCCCTTATCGTCTTTCAGGACAGCACATGAGAGGATAATCGAGACTTACCAACTAGGGAGGGACAACAGCCTGCAGGACCTTTCTGCCAAATGCCTGATCATCAGCTGACAGAAGATCCAATCTGTAGTGACGGACAAATGTAAGATAACTTGACCACGTAGCCGCCTTACAAATTTGGTCTGGGGTGGCACCAGCTTTTTCTGCCCATGTAGTGGCTAGAGCTCTGGTAGAATGTGCTCGTACTCCCTGAGGAGGAGACAACCCCGACTGGACATAAGCTTCTGAAATAGCCATTCTTAACCATCTGGCAATTGATCCCTTTGAAGCTTGCCTTCCTTTTCTGTTGCCAGAAAACAAAACAAATAAAGAGTCCGAAGACCTGAAGTCCCTTGTTTTTTCTAAGTAATGTAATAAAGTTCTTCTTACATCTAACTTATGAAATAATTCTTCCTTACTTCCTGAAGGATCTGAACAAAAAGTTGGCAGGATGATTTCCTGCGACCTGTTATGGACTGATGCCACTTTTGGTAAAAACGCAGGATATGTTCTAAGCACAATCCTGTCTGGGTAAATTGACATAAAGGGCTCTTTAACTGAAAGAGCATGAAGTTCTCCAATTCTTCTCGCAGTCGTAACTGCAACTAAGAATACTGTCTTTAGAGTTAAATTCTTTAAGGAGATTGACTGTAATGGTTCAAAAGGATCTTTTGTGAGTACTTGTAAGACCACTGTCAAGTCCCATTTTGGAAAGTGTCTATCGGGAACTGGTCTGGATCTAGTAAGTGACCTAAAGAATCTTGTGACCAACGGCACTGAGGAAATAGGTTGATCCAGGTATACTCCTAGGGCAGCCACTTGCACTTTAAGAGTGCTAATTGCCAGCCCTTTGTCCACCCCCTTCTGCAGAAATTCCAGAACCGACACAATGTCTTCTAAATTTCAGTTTGCCGAGCGACACCAGGAATTGTAGACTTTCCAAACCTTAGCGTAGATATCTCTAGTCACCTTCTTTCTACTAGCAAGTAAAGTAGATACTAGAGGCTCTGACAAACCCTTGTTTCTTAACAGCTGTTCCTCAGATACCAAGCAGTGAGACTTAATCTTGCTATATCCGGATGATACACTGGACCTTGAAGTAGTAAGTCCTGTCTGAGGGGAAGCTGCCAGAATGGTTTGACTGACATTAGTAGAATGGAGGAAAACCAGGCCCTTTTTGGCCAGTACGGGATGATCAAGATTACCAACACCTTCTCCTTCTGTATCTTCCTCAGTACAAAAGGAATTAGCTGAAAAGGGGGGGGAAGGCATAACCCAGCTGAAAATTCCAAGGATGTGCCAAGGCATCTATCCCTATCGATCCGTTGTCTCGGTGCAGGGAGAAGAACTGAGGGAGCTGAGCATTTTCTCTTGATGCGAATAGATCCACCTGCGGGCATCCCCACTTCTGGGTTATTAGAGTGAATATTTCTGGATTCAAACTCCACTCTGCCTCCTGAATCTTTTGTCTGCTCAAGAAATCTGCTACTCCATTTAGCGTGCCCTCGAGATGTACTGCTGACAGGGAAAGTAGATGACTCTCTGCCCATCCTAGGATCTCTGAAGATAGCAATAGAAGAGTCCCGCTCCTTGTGCCCCCTTGTTTGATCAGGTATGCCACCGTGGTGGCGTTGTCTGACAATATCTGCACATGGGACCCCTGAAGGTTTGGAGAGAAGGCAACCAAGGCTAGAGCGACTGCCTTTAACTCCCTCCAATTTGATGACCTTCCTGCTTCCACTGGGGACCAAACTCCCTGAGCTATGTCTTGACCCCAGTGTGCTCCCCATCCCCAACTGCTGGCGTCTGTCGTTATCCTTCTCTCTGTTGGGAAGGACCAGAGTAAACCCCTTGACAGCACTGCCTGATTTCTCCACCACCAAAGGGTCCTTTTTACCCTGGTGGGAAGCTTTACCTTTGAGTCTAAAGCTTCTGGACTGTGATCCCAGATCCTTAAGAGAAAACTCTGAAGGGGTCTGAAATGGAGTCTGGCCCATTGAATGGCCGGCATGGTTGAGGTCAAGGTTCCCAGTACTGACATAATCCTTCTGACTGATACCTCCAGGTTCGTCTGAAGGCTGGATACTGCCTGCAATACCTTCACTTTCTTCTCTTCTGGAAGAAAGATCTTTTGATCCACTGAGTCTATCAGATACCCCAGAAATTGGACTCTTTGTGCTGGATTGAAATTTGATTTTTGGATGTTTATAATCCAACCTAAGGCCTCCAGATTACTGCGAGCCTTGATCAAATTCTCCTGTAACCTTTCCCTGGAAGGGGCAAAGAAAAGGAGGTCGTCCAGGTAAGGGATAACCGCAATCCCTTGTAGCCGGAGGGGAGCTAGGGCTTCCGCCATAATTTTGGTAAATATTCGAGGGGCGGAAGATAGACCAAACGGGAGGGCCCTGAATTGAAGGTGCAGAACCTCCCTCCCCATATTTACTGCCAGCCTCAGATATCTCTGGGACTGAACAGCTATAGGTACATGCAGGTACGCATCCCTTAAGTCGATTGATGCCATAAAGCATCCTTTGACTAAGAGATTTCTTACCGAAAAGATGGAGTCCATGCGGAATCGCCTGTATTGGACTGACCTGTTTAACGGTTTTAAATTGAGGATGAGCCGAAAGCTTCCTGATGGTTTCTTTATCAGAAAGATATGGGAGTAGAACCCCTGGCAATCTTCCTCCGGAGGCACCTGAATCACAACACCCTGTTTTATCAGATCCCCTAACAGGTTCTTCATGGCTAGGGCTTTTGTTGTGTCTTTTGGCAGATTTGTTACACAGTACCTCTCTGGAGGAAGGTTCAACAGCTCTATCTTGTAACCCTGGGCTATTAAATCCAAAACAAAAGGGTTTTTTGTTATGTTTGCCCAGAGAGGAAGGAATTTTTGAAGCCTTCCTCCCACAGGCACCACCAAGTCATTGTGTTTTATTGGCCTGCGTAGGAGGATTGAAAAGGACATTCCCTTTGCCTTTTCCTCTCTGCGCCGTCCAATTCTTTCTTTTTTCTTGGGGCCTGTTACTCTTTTCCTGATTTTTTTGAGGTCGAAAAAACCGCCTAACTGGCTGTTTTTTCTTTTTAAAAGGAAAGGATTTCTTCTTATCAGCTGTTCTATCCAAAATAGACTCTAGATCGGGACCAAATAGCTGATCTCCCAAAAATGGCACTCCGCATAACTTATTTTTGGAAGCTGCGTCCCCAGGCCATGTCTTTAACCATAACGCTCTCCTAACTGCAATGGTCAGGGCCCCTGACCTAGCTGACATTCTTATAGAATCTGCAGAGGCGTCAGAAATATATGCTACAGCTGCTATAAGGGTTGGGAAGGAATCTAGAATCTCCTGTTTGGGTGAATCAGCTATAATATGTGCTTTTAGCTGATTCAGCCAGAACTCCATATTTCTGGAGACACAGGTCATAGCCATAGCAGGCTTGAGATTTCCTACAATGGACTGCCAGGCTTTTTTAAGCTGTTGGTCCGCCTTCTTATCCATAGGATCCTTCAAAGTACCCATGTCCTCGAATGCCAGATCTGTTGATCTAGAAACTTGGGAAAAAGCTGCATCCAACTTCGGGACTTTATTCCAAAGTGACTCAGGATTATCATTAAATGGGAAACGCCTCTTGTGAGCTCTTGGGAAAAAGGGTTTTCTCTCTGGGTCAGCCCATTCTTTCTTAATAGTCTCCGAGATTACCGAATGTACAGGGAAAGTGCGACCTGTTGCTTCACCAAGCCCTTCATATATTCTATCGTGCAGCGATAATTCTCTTTTTTCTTCCTCCATTCCCAATGTTGCATAAATTGCTTTCAACAGACTGTCTACTTGTTCCAAGGACAGTTTGTATCTAGAAGGTGCATCTGCCTCTTCCTCTTCCTCCTCTTCTCCAGAGTATGAGGGGGAATGCCCCTTTTGGGTAGTCGGGCCAGCCTCAGCCTCTACCGTTGGGGTTAAGTGTGAGTCCTGAGAGGGGTCTGAGGTAGTTGCCTGACTTAATATGCTGGTGTTACAAGAGAAGAGCGAAAAGCCTGTATAGTAGCATCTAGCTCTTTCTTAACTGATGCGATTATGTCGCTGCACGCAGAAGAAGCCTCTTCCTTGACTAAGGAGTCAATGCAAATTTGGCATAAAGTCTTCTTCCAACCCTCCAGTAACTTTGCTTTACATGAGGGGCATCTCTTTTTAATGGCTGGTTCAGAGCTCTTAGCCTGCCAGAAAAAAATGACAAAAGAGAAAAAACACCAGCATTCATTAAGCCAAAGCTTCCTCCTAACGGACTCACCACAGGTGCACAGGAGGAACAACAGTTAACCCCATGTGCCCAGACAGGCCCCAGCCACCAAGGGGGAAAAAACATTTGTGAGAGGGGCACCAAAGTAACCAGGATATTCACTATAGCCTCTTACCTGGGCCTTGCTGGTGCCTGTGCCTGTCCCACATGCAGTTGCCACAGAATCCATATAGTGGTGCTGCACCGATCGGTGGCTCTTACGAACGTCGGTTCCGGAGTCAAAAAACGCCGTTGCGCCCGACCGGAACCGGAATATAGGCACCAGGACCGCTCCTCCCTTCTTCCTCTGCGCCACTTCCGATCGGAAATGATGCGCCCGTTCCTAGTGCCTTCCCCTCGTCGGATACCTCACTTCCGACCGGTCGAGTCTGTACTCTTCCAAGATGGCAGCGGCCAGTAACGCCGACACGCAGTTTCAAAAAAGCCCGCGAACGGCTGCCGCCGCCTAAGGAGCGGCTCCAGGAACGGTCCAGCTCATCATGAGCAAAGAAAAAAGGAAAAAGGAGCCCACTTACCAGCAACCCTGTGGCGCGGTGTGGGAGGATCAGACTCTCTGGAGGAAAAAAATAGGTATGGTGGGGTAGGCAGCCTAGCCTCTCAGGATAGCACCTTAAGAGACCCTGGCCCCTACTAGGTGTTCCCTTGCCGGAGGAAACACAAAAACTGACGAGCTGTGGAGAGGAGCCTCCTTTTAAAATGTGGTGGAGTTTGTGTTTCCTGTTTCCTAGTGGGTGGAGCCACTCTCTCATGTGCTGTCCTGAAAGACGATAAGGGAAATAAAATTATTCCACCTAAAACAATTACATTTTTACCATTGTATGTACAGAACATAAACTTAAAACATATCCTCTATCGGTAGTGACACCAGAATAAAGTTTTATAGAGAATGAGAACAGATATGGAAGTGATTTTGCAAGTGTAGGCATCAGCTGTTTATGTTAAAGTTGCAACAGTTTTTTTGCTATGTTTTTTCGTTTTTTTTCAAATAATTTCATCATGCAAAAAGTATAATTCAAGTTTAATATTTAATCTAAATATTCATGTTTCTATTCCAATGTCTCTATGAATACACATAAAGAGATGCCAGTGTGCACTTACCACTTGTGTGTTGTTTTCTGTAATGACACCCTGTGCTTGGCAGCGAGTAGTGTGCACTTTACTGGACACTGGAAATAGCTGTAAAAAAAATAAATAAAAAAAAACAGTACAATTATCACCAGACAAGAGATTTTCAATGTTATTATTCCTCTATAAATACCTTCCTCCCTTAATTAATAGGTTACCCCATTTCAAATTCCTGATATGTGTCTGCACCATGTAGTTCTGTTAAAAAGTATCCTGCTCTCTTTGCCTTGCTTCCTTAGTGTGAAGTACCTGGTGATCTTGCCAGTCCCCCTGATTTCCTATTTTTAACTGACCATGCTAGGCATAAAAGCACATCCTTCCCAGCATGGTCAGTTTTCTGGTTGTGCAGAACAGCCTGCCTGTCCTTCAATAATCAGACTTGTGCCAACATCCCCTCCGCACAGCCATTCACTGGGAAGATTAGTGTACTGCCGTTTCTCCACCTCCACCTCTCCAAGCCCTTTACGCAGCCAAGAACAGAGATTATGTGAGCACTTATAAAAATAAAAAGGTACTATTAATAATAATTATATACAGTGCATCCGGAAAGTTTTTACAGTGCTTCACTTTTTCCTCATTTTGTTATGTTAGAACCTTATTCCAAAATGGATTAAATTCATTACTTTCCTCAAAATTCTACAAACAATACCCCATAATGACAACAAAAAAAGAATATTTGTTTGAAATCTTTGCAAATCTATTAAAGAGATTATATATATATATATATATATATATATATATACCGACGCTCCCCATCCAACCTGATGGAACTTAAAAGGTCCTGCAAAGAAGAATGGGAGAAACTGCCCAAAAATAGGTGCGCCAAGCTTATAGCATCATACTCAAAAAGACTTGAGTCTGTAATTGGTGCCAAAGGTGCTTCAACAAAGTATTGAGCAAAGGTTGTTGTTATATATATATATATATATATATATATATAACAACAACAACCTTTGCTCAATACTTTGTTGAAGCACCTTTGGCACCAATTACAGACTCAAGTCTTTTTGAGTATGATGCTATAAGCCTGGCGCACCTATTTTTGGGCAGTTTCTCCCATTCTTCTTTGCAGGACCTTTTAAGTTCCATCAGGTTGGATGGGGAGCGTCGGTGCACAGCCATTTTCAGATCTCTGCAGAGATGTTCAATTGGGTTCAAGTCTGGGCCACTCAAGGCCATTCATAGAGTTGTCCCTTAGCCACTCCGGTGCCTGGTTTTCTCCAGATATGATGCTTGCCATTCAGGCAAGAGTTTAATCTTTGTTTCATCCGACCAGAGAATTTTGTTTCTCATGGTTTGAGAGTCCTTCAGGAGCCTTTTGGCAAACTCCAGATGGGCTATCATGTGTCTTTTACTAAGGAGCTGCTTACATCTAACCACTCTACCATACAGGCCTGATTGGTGGAGTGCTGCAGAGATGGTTGTTCTTGAGGAAGGTTCTCTCTCCACAGTGGAATGCCGGAGCTCTGTCTCTGCAGAGTGACCATCGGGTTCTTGGTCACCTCCCTGACTAAGGCCCTTCTCTCCTGATCGCTCAGTTTGGCCAGGTGGCCCGCTCTAGGAAGAGTCCTGATGGTTCCAAACTTCTTCCATTTACGGATGATGGAGGCAACTGTGCTCATTGGGACCTTCAATGCTGCAGACATTTTTCTGTACCTCTCCCCAGATCTGTGCCTGGATACAACGCTGTCTCAGAGGTCTACAGACAATTCCTTGGACTTTATGGCTTGGTTTGTACTCTGACATGCACGGTTACCTATGGGACCTTATATAGACAGGTGTGTGCTTTACCAAATCATGTCCAACCGACTGAATTTACCACAGGTGGACTCCAATAAAGTAATAGAAACATCGGAACATCATTTCCAATTGAGGCCTATAAACATTATGGCGATGTATTAATTCCAGAGCTGCTAAAAGCACTGGGAGGGGCAACTAAGGGGGGCCATCTGCCCGCTTCAATGTTGGAGGCAACTATCCTAGTGCTACAGAAAGAGGGGAAGGACCCCCTTAATGTGGCCGCTAATAGACCAATTTCTCTTCTATGCACGGATGCCAAAATTCTGGCCATACAGACCAGACGGGTTTTATAGCCAATAGATCCACAAGCTTGAATATCAGAAGGGCCTTTTTAAACTTACAGTCCCCAACAGAGAATGAGGGTTCAAGAGTGATATTGACGTTAGACGCGACTAAAGCATTCGATAGTGTGGAATGGGGATACATTTGGTGAGTGTTGGGGAAATTTGGTTTTGGCCCCTCTTTTATTGATTGGATTAATGATAGACCCAAGGCAAGATTAAAAATTAATAATGATTTATCGGATTGGTTTGAACTAGAGAGGGGAACTAGACAGGGATGTCCATTATCTCCACTGCTTTTTGCTTTGGTGATGGAGCCCCTGGCTATTTCCATAAGAGCAAGCTCAGAGATAATTGGCTTCCAGAGAAGGATGGGTGAAGACAGAATCGCGCTGTATGCGGACGATATCTTGCTTTTTTTGGGAGATACGAGTAAATCACTGTTAAAAGGCAATGAGAATAGTGGAGTCATTTGGCAGTTTTTCAGGACTCGAGACAAATTGGGAGAAGTCTGAGTTATTACCTATAGACCCCATAAATGTGACAACAGTGTAAGGAATGCGCCAGTTGGTAATAGTGGATGCATTGAAATACTTGGGAATCGTCATGACAAAGGATCCTAACCAATACATTAGTAAAAACCTTCTCCCACTCTTGTTGAAACTCAAACAAAAGATAGGCATATGGAAATGCTTTCCTATATCAGTGGCAAGAAGATGTAGTTTAATAAAAATGATCTGGATGCCACAATTGTTGTATGTTCTCCACAACTCTCCTGTGTGGATATGCAAGAAGTGGTTCAATAAAATTGAAAGCCTTTTTAGGGAATTGATATGGAAAGGGAGACAAGCCAGGATACGTCTAATGTACTTCAGCTCCCAGTGCGGGATGGTGGTTTTGCCCTCCCACACCCTCAGCGCTATTTTTTATCATCCCAACTGCAGCAGTTAATGGGGTGTGGGGCTCCGGAAGGAGGTACCCCAAATGGTAGAATTTTATTAATAGGTGCTTTACATAATACATTAATTGAAGCCCTGGAAGTAAACTTGTTTTACGATGATTATCCAACAATTAAAATGTTAATTAAAGTATGGAAAACTGTTAAAAAACAGATGAGATATAATGGGTGTACTGAATATACTCCCATTTGGAACAACCAAAATCTGCAGGAAATCCTTAAGATAGGAAAAGTAAGAGAGTGGGAAGATCAAGGTATTAAAAGGTTAAGACAACTCTATATAGGTAATATACTAAAGAAATTCTCAGAGTTGGAAAGTGAATTTAATCTGTCGCAGGGCTCCTTTTTTGTGTATCTTCAGTTAGAACATGCTCTCAAAGCTCAATTTAAGAACCATAGTTTATTGTGGAACGAAACGCCTCTATTTCAAAGTATACTGCAGGTAGTCCCCACTAAGGGGTTAATATCTAAGATTTATAATCAATTAAGTAACAAAATCAATAGTGAGGACTTACTCCATGATGTAAGAGCTGGATGGGAAGAGGGCGTGGGGGCTATGACACAGGCGCAGTGGAAGAGAATCTTAGAGATCCGACCGTTGTTATCAGTCCCCCCCCCCCCCACAGAAAATATCGCACTTGATGTTGCTAAATAGAGCCTATTATACACCCAAACGCCTCTTTAAGTTCGGAAGAAGAAGATCTAATGATAGTTGCCCTAGATGTCGGGGACTGGAAATCTCATTCACATGATGTGGGGATGTCCCAAGCTGTTTAGATACTGGGAGGGGGTGATTAATAGCTTGAGAGACATATTTGGTATTATATTGGAGAAAGAGGCTATAGTATGCATCTTGGGGTATAGATGGACACAAGGGGAGAGGAAGAGAACTACACTGGCAATTTTGAGATGTCTGTTCCAAGCGAGGAAGGTGATTGCATTGAGATGGCAATCAAGGGAACTCCCTGTAAGAGACTGGATCGCTACATTAAATGAAACCCTCTGTAGGGAAAGAACAGAGTACATTAAGAGAGGTAATCTTAGGGAATTTGATGAGATGTGGAGGCCATGGTTGGAGAAGGTGGGATGCTTTTAATAGGAACTAAAGAATATAACAGAGCGGAGTACAATAATAAAACCCCCAGGCTGTCAGGGAAATGGAATACCAGATTATAATCTATAGGGTGTCTGCTCTAATTAGAAATATAGCTAATAGAAGCTTAGTTTGTTAAAATATTTGGGATGGAAATCTAATTGAGTATTTTTTTTTTTTAAGGGAGGGGGGTATTGGAAGGGGGGGGGGGGTTGGGGAGAGAAAAGGGAAAGAATGAAGGAACTATGGTATATATATTAATTTGGATAATTTTGGAATTGGTTGTAGGAGCGGAGGCGGGAAGTTTCTTAGCCCCTTTTTATTATCTGCTTTTGTGTTGTTATATTGAGCCCGCCCCGTGCCTCTATTTGTCCATAGTAATTGATTGTTAGTTAATGCTTAATTAGTATCTTGTTCAAATCTTTGTCTAAAGCTCAAGAAATATATATATAAAAGCAAGAACGGAAGGGAAAAAAAAGGAAAAAAAAAAAAAGAGGGAAAGTATTTGCCACAATGATGTGAATCCGAGAAGGAGACTGAAAATGAATGTTAAGCTGAATAAGCCTCCAGACAGCGTTCTCTGAAGTGGTAAAAAAAAAAAAAAAAGTAATAGAAACATCTGAGGCTGGGTGCACACCTACAACCGATGCGGCTCGCAGCAGGGGTCCGGTGCATCCCTGTTCTCCATTTCAGGGACGAATCAGGGCCGAATTTTTGCCTGAATTCGGCCCTGAAACGGAGCCAAAGTTGCACAGAGTTCCTGCAGCCGCAATGGAGATATGTGAACCGGCTCCATAGAGAGCCGGTCACAATCTTCTGTCATGCGAATTGGATGTGGGGAAATGGGCATCCAATTCAAGTTGAAGCTCCATGGAATATATGTCCTGTAAGTGAGGCGAGAGTCTCCACTGCTGGCATATGTGCCTATTTTGGTCCTGGGACTTTGCAATATTGTAGTGGTAGGATTAGCATGGCATCCAGTAAATTAGCATTTTCAGAAGGAATTCAACAATGGAAGTTTCAATGTTCCCAGCACAGGCTGGTTTGCTAGCCACTCCTGAAAAATCTAGTTGCCTGGCTATTGTACTGATGGATTCACTACAATGCTTTCTAGCTCACAGATTCAGAACATACACATATATTCTGACATTCATTTGCAGCATATTTATTCCAGGTCAAAAATCCATAGAAAAGGGATGATGCGACCTGCTGCTACAGCTGTGCTCGAGTACAAGCAGCTAGAAAATGTCTGGAGGTATGCACAGGTAAGTATGATACAATTATTCTTAGGTTATAGGACAGCAGGAAGGAGGGGATGAGGTTGAAGTAGAACTATGGTTTTATAGAGTAAGGGAGGGTTATAACCCCTTTCAGTTTTTTTTACCATTTGTGCCCCTCTGGGGAGAAATCCCTTCACTTCCGGTCCTATCCTTTCACTTCCCGTCCTATAGCCACCACAGGAAATGAGAGGAGATCCCTCCAAAAGTGAGGGGATCCTTGGGTGTCACCGGAGTTACTACAAGTGATTCAATGAAAATATTGAAAAAAAATGGTGTTTTGTTTGAATAAACAGAAAAACAAGAAATGGATCAAAAGCTTACTTAGGCCCCTTTCACACTTATACGACTTGTCCCACGATTTTGTACTGCAAAATCGTATGACAAGTCATTCTCCATGATTTTCAATGACTACCATTCATATTGGCACGACTTTAAGTCGTGCCGACTTGAAAGTAGTCCCTGCACTACTTTGGTCCAACTTCTATGCGAGTTGTACACCATAGACCTCAATGTTAAACCCTGAAGTAGCATGCAAGTCGTGCCTGAATAATATAGACACGACTTCAGTACGACTTTGTAAGCACAAGCCTGGCTCGCTGATCAGGAAAGGAAAACTTTTTTTTCCTTTCCCGATGAGCGACAGGCAGTGCTGACAGCTGTCTGGTATGAATCCAGAAGGGGAACTCCACGCCAAGTTTTAGATGAAAAAACCGGCGTGGGTTCCCCCCAGGGGCATACCAGGCCCTTAGGTCTGGTATGGATCTAAGGGGAACCCCCTACGCCGAAAAATCACCAAAATCCATACCAGACCCTTATCCGAGCACGCAGCCCGGCCGGTCAGGAATGGGGGTGGGGACGAGCGAGCGCCCCCCCCCCCTCCTGGACCGTACCAGGCCGCATGCCCTCAACATGGGGGGGTGGGTGCTTTAGGACATGGGGGGCACCCTGCCGGCCCCCCCACCCCAAAGCACCTTGTCCCCATGTTGATGAGGACAAGGGCCTCTTCCCGACAACCCTGGCCGTTGGTTGTCGGGGTCTGCGGGCTTATCGGAATCCGGGAGCCCCCTTTAATAAGGGAGCCCCCAGATCCCGGCCCCCCACCCTATGTGAATGAGTATGGGGTACATGGTACCCCTACCCATTCACCTAGGGAAAAAAGCGTCAATAAAAAACACAGTACACAGGTATTTAAAATAATCTATTAGGCAGCTCCGGGATCTTCTTCCGACTTCGGGGGTCCTCTTCCGACTTCGGGGGTCTCTCCGGCGTCTCCTCCCGGTGTCCTGATCTTCTGCCGGCTCCTCCGCTTTCTTCTGCAGCTCAATTGCTAGCGGTGGTCCGGACTTCTGCCTTCTTCTTTTCTTCCAGAGATGTTGACACGACGCTCTCTCCAGCTGGAATGGTCTCTGAACGCTCCGCAATGGACTTCTATAGGCGGTGACCACGCCCCCTTATGAGGTCACTGTCCCGGGGCATGCTGGGACTGTGCCGTCATAAGGGGGCGTGGTCATCACCCGGTGACCACGCCTCCTAAAACGTCACAGTCCCAGCATGCCCAGGGACTGTGACGGCATAAGGGGGCGGGGTCACCGCCTATATAAGTCTGTTGCGGAGCGTTCAGAGACCATTGCAGTTGGAGAGAGCGTCGTGTCAACATCTCTGGAAGAAAAGAAGAAGGCAGAAGGCAGAAGTCCGGACCACCGCTAGCAAGTGAGCTGCAGAAGAAAGCGGAGGAGCCGGCAGAAGATCAGGAGACGCCGGAGAGATCCCCCGAAGTCGGAAGAAGATCCCGGAGCTGCCTAATAAATTATTTTAAATGCCTGTGTACTGTGTTTTTTATTGACGCTTTTTTCCCTAGGTGAATGGGTAGGGGTACCATGTACCCCATACTCATTCACATAGGGTGGGGGGCCGGGATCTGGGGGCTCCCTTATTAAAGGGGGCTCCCGGATTCCGATAAGCCCCCCGCCCGCAGACCCCTACAACCAACGGCCAGGGTTGTCGGGAAGAGGTCCTTGTCCTCATCAACATGGGGACAAGGTGCTTTGGGGTGGGGGGGCCCCGGCAGGGTGCCCCCCATGCCCTAAAGCACCCACCCCCCATGTTGAGGGCATGCGGCCTGGTACGGTCCAGGAGGGGGGGGGGGGGGCACTCGCTCGTCCCCACCCCCATTCCTGACCGACCGGGTTGCGTGCTTGGATAAGGGTCTGGTATGGATTTTGGGGGGACCCCCCACGCCAATTTTTCAGCGTAGGGGGTTCCCCTTACAATCCATACCATCCATGCCCCTGGGGGGGAACCCACGCCAGTTTTTTTATTTAAAACTTGGCGTGGAGTCCCCCCTTATGATTCATACCAACTACTGTATGTTTTCATTTGTTAATGCAAAAAACGTGGCAAAGTAGTACTGCTCCCAAATCGCGGTAAAATCGCGGCAAATCGCGGTAAAATCACGGCAAAATCGGGGCCGCGAAATCGCGGTAAAATCGCGCGACTTTGAAGTCGTATAAGTGTGAAAGGGGCCTAAATCTAACTGATTGGAGTTATGTAGTTTAAAGTTCTTATTCAATGCTATCATTTAGGTTGCATTGGTTGAATGATCATATAGATATGTGTGGCCACCTTAACTATTCTCCACCTAAAGCCAAAAAAATAGCAAGTCTGACTTTGTAAATACTTGCTCAATTGAATGCACTATAGACTGGCATGCAATAAAGCCTTTATGTAAGCCAGGGTTTATCTTTTGCAAAGACAGCCTATTCTGTGTGCCAACTTCCACTTACAATGCTGCATATAAAAAACAAAAAAACAAAACAAAAAAACAAACAAACACACACACACGTCTATGTAAACCTCTTCAATAACTTATATAGAATGCATTAATGAGAGTTATTTATTGGATACCTTTCTGCCAAGTAGCTGATTGGATAATGTTGATTTTCCAGCATTCGGGGCCCCTATGATAGCAATTGTAAGGATTTTGGGGGTCTCTGGTTGATCTGGGGTATGTCTTAATAAACCGTCTTGATCAGCTGTGAAGACAGAAGGAAAATAATCAAATTTACTAAACAAAACTGCATAAAATCAACTACATTACATAGAAGAAACCATAATAGCTCCCTATGTCTGCATGTTTTTCTTCCAATTGACCCAAGCAAGGTCTTTGACTAAAGCAATCTAAAAATAAATAAATAACTACAATGAGTTTTAATATTTTGACTTGCTTAAAGCGGAACTCAAGCCTCAATTTCAGTCTTGCACAGATGTACAGGCTCCTTTCCTGTACTGAAATGGCTTACTTCAATTTCACTGAACACTGTTAGCTTCTCACACTGCATTAGCAACCGCAGCAAATTAGGAAGAGCGACCTTACTTCCTCCCAGCCTTATGCCCCGTACACACGGTCGGATTTTCCGATGGAAAATGTCCGATCGGAGCGTGTTGTCGGAAATTCCGACCGTGTGTGGGCTCCATCGGATTTTCCGACACACAAAGTTTGAGAGCAGGAGATAAAATTTTCCGACAACAAAATCCGTTGTCGGAAATTCCGATCGTGTGTACACAAATCCGACGGACAAAGTGCCACGCATGCTCAGAATAAATAAAGAGATGAAAGCTATTGGCCACTGCCCCGTTTATAGTCCCGACGTACGTGTTTTACGCCACCGCGTTCAGAACGATCGGATTTTCCGACAACTTTGAGTGATCGTGTGTATGCAAGACAAGTTTGAGCCAACATCCGTCTGAAAAAATCCTAGGATTTTGTTGTCGGAATGTCCGAACAAAGTCCGACCGTGTGTATGGGGCATTACTGTCCCTGGACCACTTCTTTCATTTATTGGATTTTTGTTCTTTCGATTAAGTACACTCAATCACATGTGTGCGTAATTTAAGATGGTCTGCATGCACATGGAACCTGTCTAGGAATGCCTACTCCTCCAATCTGATATCCAGCCATCAAGGCAATTTGATATTTGCATAATGCCTCACAAGATCAAGTTGTTAAACAAACTGCACCATGGTAAATAAGAAAAAAAATCCAGTCCGATATAAAGATCTAGGGTTGCCTACATATACTGTACCTTTAAACAACTCCCAATCCCTGACATTGTGCCCAACTGCTAAGCAGTTACCTAGCGCACAGCAGTTCTAGTGGGAAATGACAACACAACCTATGCAGACATTACACATTTTTCTTACACTAAAGGGGAAATACAGTTTTTTTGCTATTGTAACATATATACTACTATGTAAAAGTTTTAGGCAAATGTGAAAAATACTGTAAACTGAGAATTCTTTCAGAAATAGAAGTCTTTTTATCAATTAACAAAATGCAAAGTGAGCGAACAGAAGACAAATCTAAATCAAAATCAATATTTGGTGTGACTACCCTTTGTCTTCAAACCAGCATCAATTCTTCCACTTGTACACGGTCAGGGATTTTGTAGAATTAAAGTTAGGTGTATGAATGACCAATTATACTGAGCAGGTGCCAATGATCAGCGATTTTTTTTTTAAATCAAATTTTATTTACAGATTGTTTCTTTACAAGTAGAGAACATAAAGGGGTTATTTACAAAAGGCAAATCCACTTTCCACTATAAGTGCACTTCAAGGGCACTTGGAAGTGCAGTCGCTGTAAATCTGAGGGGTAGATCTGAAAT
The DNA here is from genome assembly GCA_037952835.1 of Lithobates septentrionalis. Classification (NCBI taxonomy): domain Eukaryota; kingdom Metazoa; phylum Chordata; class Amphibia; order Anura; family Ranidae; genus Lithobates; species Lithobates septentrionalis. The sequence continues at coordinate 4,397,458 of JBBDGP010001445.1, forward strand.
GAGGGGGAGCTTCTGCTGATTTTATCATCCAATCATGTGCAAGCTAAAATGCTGTTTTTTATCTGTTCTTTATTTTCCTTGCATGTCCCCCTCGGATTTACAGTGACTGCACTTCCAAGTGCACTTGCAGTGCAAAGTGTATTTGCCTTACGAAAATAACCCCCATAGAGACATACTTAAAGGGAAAAAGGCTGTGCACTTTGAAAAGTGCAGTTGCTCCAGAAACTCTGCTACTTTCCAACATCCAATCATGTGCAAGCAAAAATATTTTTTTTTTTATTTACCTTGCATGTGATTGGGAACTCTTTGCAAAGTGAAGCCTTACCTCATATACCAAGCTCAGGAGCAACAGCACTTGCAGAGTGCAGTCTATTTGTCTTTAGTACATCAACCCCACAGAATAAAAGAACTAAAATTAGAAAAAAGTAAACAAAATAGCAACAAAAGAAAAAAATAAAATTACAGCACTAAGCCCACAAGTTACAATTAAATAAATATATCAATGTAGCACCTGTGCCCCTCTAACATACTTGCCAAACTAATAAATATCCCACAAGTAACCATGAGAGCAACTTTCTGAACAAATTGTAATGGCCCATATGGTCTAGTTGGATAGACCCAATTGCAGAAAATGTATGTAGAGCATTGTGAGAGAGGTATGCATGTTTCTCAAACAGAATATATTTATTCACTTCAGATTTCCACTCATCTACTGATGGCGGAGTAGAGGATACCCGTCATCAATTTCATATCTAGGTTGAAACAGTCATTAAAGTGTTTGTGAAGTGTTTATTTTTTCCTTCTATAGTTCCCTCTGATATATAACAATAAGCTCCCCAGTGAATGTCATTTATAAAATATGTGGTATAATAGCTTACATGAGAGCGCCGTTTGGCACTCAGCTGACTGTCTGCCGGTCTCCCCTCCTGATGCGCTATCTGCAGGGGTAGGTGCTGGGAAACCCTCCCTGAAGTCAGCCGAGGAGAGGAAGAGACCTGTGGGCAGTCAAGTGAGTATTGAATGGCACTCGGAAGTAAGCTATTATACCGCACATTTTTATAAATGACATCCAATGCAGAGCTTACTGTTATAAATTAGAGGGAACTATAGAAGAAAAAACAAAACAGTTATTTTGAGTGCAGGGGGGGGGCAGATTGAGACCCAGACACAGCAGGGCTGCCGATGATAGAGGCACATATTCTGACCACGGTCTCAGCGTCCCTGATATATCATGGTCAGCATACAGGGGGGAGGGTATAGCCAGGCAGGATCAGCCAGGTATTACAGGTGTTACATGGGGCCAAATAACACATCACAAACACTGTGCTGTATAACATGCTTTAAGGGAACAGGATCATTTTTTTGGGAGGTTAACAAACACTTTAACTGAAACAGAAACGGCTGTGCAGGAGACTTAAAACTGGGTGAGGAACAGCCAAACTCTGCAACCAAGGTGAAGTTATGGAAGACAGTTTCAGGTCACATGTCATACACCATGGCAAAACTGAGCACAACAAGACACAAGGTAGTTTTACTGCATCAGCAAGGTCTCTCCCAGGTAAAGATTTCAAAGCAGACTGGGGTTTCAAGATATGTTGTTCAAGCTCTTTTGAAGAAGCATTGGATGTATTGGATTCAGCCAGTTGGAAGTGTGTCCAGAAGTTATGATAATACCGCAACCCAGGAGCAACACCATCTTTGTCCACCCTGTGCTCCAGACCGAACACAGCAGTTGGAAGCCAGTGCCTGGGGGGAAAAAAAAAAAAAAAAAAAAGAGAGCAGACACCCTCTGCCTCTTGGCCTGCAGCAATGAGGGAGAGAAAATCAGGAAGCTATCAGACAAATGCTTGAAGATGGGGGGGATGGTTGCTAACCCCCCCAGTTGGAGCGAAAACCTCAGGCAAAAAAGGACCCCCAGGAGGTCCTCCAATCACCCTGTCCTGAAGCTGCCTAACCTCCCTAAAGGCTTGTAGAGGCAGTCAGACGGGGAGGCCCTTGCAACTAGCACAGAGCCTAGAAGAAAATAACAAACTGCTTATTGGTCTGGAGGAAACACTAGAACTGACGCATGCAGGTAGGAGGAGCCCTCTCTCTCAGATGCTGCCCTAGAAGACGACTTGAGAAATCACTGTACTTACCTGTTCTACAGCCGCTCTGGTCCCATGCTGAAGCTGTCAGAGGTGGCTTCAGTGTGTGGGAGTGTGCAGGAGTGGCAGCCAACAATGGAAGCCCCATAGTAACTCTAGGGGTGACGTCACTTCCCAGCTGTTGTCGGTTTTCTCCTGCACACAGAATCAGCTGCTGGTGACCGGACCAGCTTCAGAAAAGGTAAATATAGCAATTTTTGCTTTACAGGGTTAGATAGATTAAACGTGTTACTAAACTCAGTAATATGAAAATAGTTAATCTGCCCCCCTGCAGTGTCCAGAGCTTAGAAATCTTTTTACATTAAAATACTGCCACTATATACCTTTTTGGCTGATCTGTATACCATGGCCATGTGATAAACTGCAGGGTTTGCCAGAGTGCTTAGTTTTCAGGTAGGAGGAGATTTCCACTACAGTCTGTGTCCTCATGCTGTTATGGGAAGCGGATCATCCATGAATCAAGATGTCCCACCCACTGTGGTTTTTTTTTAGTTACTGGGCATGGAGGAGAAGGAGGGAGGGACTGGGCTGTCATTTAGGATCTGTATACACGTCCACATGTCTGATGTCAATACCATATGACTTGAAAAACTCAGCTTAACAAGGAACTGTTCTCTCCAGCAATAGAGACCAAACTGAGCATGTGCAGCTTTACTACCCTCACTGTGTGTTATCTGGCCTTGCCAAGAGAGACCCTGCAGGAGGGGGAGGATCTGTGCATAGAGGATCAGAGCCTTTTTACACAATGCAGGGAATTAACCCCTAAGTTTCACAGTGAGTATAACAAGCATGCTATGCTGCATATACAGACTGATTTTACTGTTGTGGGTTTAGTAACACTTTAAGCTTAGAATGTGGCTGAGAGTAGGTTTAGACTGGAATTCCACTTTAATGCAGCAGATGAAAAACGCATCATGCTTACTTCCCTTCGACGTCGGAAGATGTCCAGAAGTGCCATTAGCACAATACTGTCAGAACCAATAAGACCCAGGTACACCTATCTACTGTCTGCGAAGTCTGGCCAGAAATGGTCTTCATGGAAGAATTCCGGCCAAAAAGCCATACCTCCAATGTTTGAAATAGGCTAAATGACACAATATAAGTAGGCACGAAAACATAGGAACTGGAGTGCGGAAAAATGGCAGCAGTTGCTCTGGACTGATAAAATGTGAAATATTTGGCTGTAGCAGGAGGCAGTTTGTTCGCCAAAGACCTGGAATGCCATGCAATAATGAGTGTCGCAGGCAACAGTGAAGCATGATGGAGGTTCCTTGCAAATTTGGAGCTGCCTTTCTGCAAATAAAGTTGGAGATTGTCAGGATCAACGGTGTCATCAATGCTGAGAAATACAGGCAGATACTTATCCATCATGCCATACCATCAGGGAGGCATGTGATTAGCCCAAAATAAATTCTGCAGTAGGACAACAACCCCACAGAGCCCTGATCTCAACATCATGGAGTCTGTCTGGGATTACATGAAAAGACAGAAGGATTTGAGGCAGCCTACATTCACAGAAGATCTGTGGGTCCTTCTCCAAGATGTTTGGAACAACCTACCTGCCGTGTACCTAGAAAAAAAATTATGCTCTTTTGAAGGCAATGGGTGGTCACACCAAATATTGACTTGATTTGGATTTCTCTTCCGTTCATTTACTTTCCATTTTGTTAATTGATAAAAGTTAAATACTAAACACTTCTATTTCTGAAAGCATGCTTAAATTTACAGCATTTTTTCACACCTGCCTAAAACTTTTGCACAGTAGTGTATATGTTAAATACAATAGCAAACAAAGAGAAAGCATGTAAAAAATGTGAAAGTCCAATTAAAAATTGCTTTATGGTAACAAAAAAAAAAACAAAAACTGTACTTTACCCTTAGCGCAAGAAAATGTGCAATATGTGAATAGGTTTTGTAGCCATATACCCTCCCAGACAGTAATAGGAAACATTTGTAGTTTTTACCTTTATTAAAGGAAACTGCTGGTGGCTGTGGAGTGAGACATTCTTCTGCAGGCTGCTCCTGGCTTACCCCCAGCAAACTCCCGATAGCAGAGTCCTTTCCATGCAGACATGCTGCAAACGTGGCTATCCTCAGAGGCTCCCGCTTCCTTACAAGTATGACACAGGCTAAAAACAGAAAAATTTAAGTTACAACAACCTGTAAAAGTTTGTAAAAATCTGTGGTAGAAATAAGATATTATGGAAAAAAAAAAAAAAAAAAAAGATATCCACCGTTGCAAAGTTGCAAAATGGAAGAATACATACCATACAAAAATGTGCCGTTTTAGTATAGTTGCAAAACACCTTAAGCTGGCCATAGATTTATTTTTTTTTTTCAGTCAGCCTCCATCCACACAAGCGAGGTTGATGGAGGAATCCTCACTGCTGAGACATTGTATTCTGACAGTGGGGACTCTCTACATTCAGAATCCACTGGCTGCAGTCACTGATCGAGAAAACATTTCCAACATTCTCTTTCAACAGAAGTCGATCGTCGGGAGGGGCTACACATTGATCAATATTTGGCCAGTCACTGCAGAACCTTCAACTTCAAAAGTGTAAAGTAATTATTCACAGGTCAACTTTCTTACAGGGCTGGAAATAACGATTATTTTAACAATCGATCAGTTGGCCGAATATTGTTTCCATTAATTGGATAATAACCTTAAAAAAAGTGTGGTGTATAATTTAGTTAATATGTAAAAGTCAAAAAAAAAAAAAACGCAATTAATTTTTAAATATCTATATGCAGTGGTAAATATACATAAGCTAGAAACTGCAAAGCTGCTGAAGTGACCATGAAGTCATTCACTCTCTGTTAATCATAATACAAAGTGTTCACCGCCTCTCCTCTAAATGAGAGGTTCTGGCCGTATATACATAACCAACTATATGGTTAGGGATCTAAAATCTCGAATCCACTCTGAGAATGACAGAAGAGATATACTGTATATATTATTAGCAGTTGAAAAAAAAAAAAAAAAATTAAAAGACTGATTTGCCGATTTTCAGACAGAACTAATATATATCATGCTGGCCATACAAAAACAATGTCTTTCTTCAAAAAAAAAAAAAAAAAGTAATTTTAAGAACGTTCGTTCAATTTTCGGTCAGATCAATGTTCGTTTTCGACCACGGTGATGGGAAAATTCGAAGGAACAGAATAGAAAACTTCTTGGTCAAAGGAATTTTCAGACAGTGTATGTGGTTTTCATTCAGAAATTACACTCATTTTAAAACAATGTTAAAAAGCAAGAGAATTTTTCAAATGACATTCTTTAATTCAGCAAATGTACAAAGATTTTTCGTATGAACATTCTTGTCTGAAAATCGACAAGTGTATGGCCAGCATAAGACTCAGTTCACACTTAACACCTATGCAGTTTGCTTTTGATCTGTTTCTACAGTGCTTTTTGCACACATGATTAAGACCCCATTCACACAGGGGCAACACGACTTGCAGGTCGACCTGCACACGACTGCCCGGGCGACTTGCAAAACGACTTCTGTATAGAAGTCTATGCAAGTCGCCCCCGAAGTCGTACAGGAACCTTTTTCTAAGTCGGAGCGACTTGCGTCGCTCCCCTTAGAACGGTTCCATAGCACAGAACGGGAGGCAACTTGTCAGGCGACTAGGTCGCCTGACAAGTCGTCCCTGTGTGAACGGGGTCTAAGGCAGCATGATTTGGACAGGGATTGTATGTGGGCCTGAAAGGACAGTTCAGAGTCTAAGGTTACCCCTAGCACCCTGGCATGTGGGGACGGACCGATAGTTGTGCCATTGATCCTGACAGAGAAGTCAGGGGAAGGGGCACGTGGGGGAGGAAATATTATGAGCTCGGTTTTAGATGGATTCAGTTCGAGAAAGTGGTGTGACATCCAGGCTGATATGTCTGTTAGTAAATCAGTGATGTGTGAGGAGACTGATGGGGTGAGCTGAGGGGTAGAGAGATGGATTTGGATGTCATTGGCATATAAATGGTAGTGGAAGCTATGGGAGGCTATCAGCTGACCCAGGGAGGATGTGTAGATTTAGAATAGTAGAGGTCCAAGGACAAAACCTTGGGGAGGAGGAAGTAGAGTTGTAAGTCACACTGAAGGTGCGGTGAGATAGGTAAGATTCAAAACAATGGCGAGCACAGCCATGGATATTTTCATAATCTATTCGTTGTTTCAGCCCTATTTTCTTACATAATCTGCCTTCAGATGTAACAAGGTTCTGGGTATCTTTGAAGTACCACAGGTGCAGTACGCACTTACACAGTTAAAACATTGCTAACTGACTGGCTGTTGTGCATTAACACAAACGGATCACAACACAATTATGGTAGGTGCCATTACTTGCCTGAAAATGTTAGTTGCCTGGCTACTACACTGACCCACTAGCTTGAAAGGATAAAAGCACTTTTGTATAATTATCCTCTAAAAGACTCCCCACCAGGTTAGGAGCTCCACAAATTCCCATCCTGCCCTCGGACAATACCATTTGCCCTTCCATGGTAGTCGGATCAAGGTGTAGGTGCTACCTGTGTGGATATAAATGCTGGAGTAGTTTCCTGACACTCATGAACTGAGGAAGTGGCCAGCTAGAAGACATCTTCAATGTTACAGAACAAGTCCAGTTGAATGAGATTATCCACTAAACCAGGGGTCTCAAACTGGCGGCACTCCAGCTGTTGCGGAACTTCAAGTCCCATCATGCCTCTGTCTATGGGAGTCATGCTTGTAAGCCTTGCAATGCCTTATGAGAATTGTAGTTCTGCAACAGCTGGAGGGCCACCAGTTTGAGACCCCTGCACTAAACTAATGAAAAGTACCACTAAATCTTGTTCACTGAATGTTCAAGCTCCTAAACACACACACACACACACACACACACACACACACACACACACACACACACACACACAGTATCTCACAAAAGTGAGTACACCCCTTAGATATTTGTATATATTTTATTTATTATATATATTTTATTGTGACTTTTCATGTGACAACACTGAAGAAATGACACTTTGCTACACTGTAAAGTAGTGAGTCTACAGCTTGTATAACCGTGTAAATTTGCTGTTCCCTCAAAATAACTCAACACACAGCCATTAATGTCTAAACCACTGGCAACAAAAGTGAAAATGTCCAAATTGGGCACAATTAGCCATTTTCGCTCCCCGATGTCATGTGACTCGTTAGAGCCGGTTCACACAGGGGCGACTTGTCAGGAGACCTAGCCGCCTGACAAGTCGCCTACCGTTCTGTACAATGGAACCGTTCTAATAGGTGCGACGCAAGTCGCTCCAACTTAGAAAAAGGTTCCTGTACTACTTTGGGGGCCACTTGGGGCGACTTGCATAGACTTCTATACAGAAGTCGTTTTGCAAGTCGCCGCGGAAGTCGTTTGCAGGTCGCCTCGCTGAGGCGGCCTGCAAGTCGTGCCGCCCCTGTGTGAACCAGGGCTTAGTGTTACAAGGTCTCAGGTGTGAATGGGGAGCAGGTGTGTTAAATTTGGTATTATCGCTCTCATTCTCTCATACTGGTCACTGGAAGTTCAACATTGCACCCCATGGCAAAGAACTCTGAGGATCTGAAAAAAAAAAAAAAAAAAAAGAATTGTTGCTCTACATAAAGATGGCCTAGCCCAGTGATGGCAAACCTTGGCCCCCCAAGATGTTTTGGAACTACATTTCCCATGATGCTCCAGCACTCTGCAGTGTAGTGGAACATCATGGGAAATTTAGCTCCAAAACATCTGGGGTGCCAAGGTTCACCATCAGTGGCCTAGGCTATAAGAAGATTGCCAAGACCCTGAAACTGAGCTGCAGTATGGTGGCCAAGACGATACATCAGTTTAACAGGACAGGTTCCACTCAGAACAGGCCTCGCCATGGTCAACCAAAGCAGTTGAGTGCACTTGCACAGCGTCATATCCAGAGGTTAGCTTTGGGAAATAGACGTATGAGTGAAGCCAGCATTGCTGCAGAGGTTGAAGGGGTGGGGGGGTGGGGGGGGCAGCCTGTCAGTGCTCAGACAATACACCGCACACTGCATCAAATTGGTCTGCATGTCTGTCATCCCAGAAGGAAGCCTCTTCTAAAGATGATGCACAAGAAAGCACACAAACCATTTGCTGAAGACAAGCAGACTAAGGACATGGATTACTGGAACCATGTCCTGTGGTCTGATGAGACCAAGATAAATTTATTTGGTTCAGATGGTGTCAAGCGTGTGTGGCGGCAACCAGGTGAGGAGTACAAAGACAAGTGTGTCTTGCCTACAGTCAAGCATGGTGGTGGAAGTGTCATAGTCTGGGACTGCATGAGTGCTTCCGGCACTGGGGAGCTACAGTTCATTGAGGGAACCATGAATGAAACATGTACTGCAACTTACTGAAGCAGAGCATGATCCCCTCCCTTCGGAGACTGGGCCGCAGGGCAGTATTCCAACATAACGACCCCAAACACACCTCCAAGACGACCACTGCCTTGATTTCATCATGGAGGAGTGGAAGAGGACTCCAGGGGCAACCTGTGAAGCTCTGGTGAACTCCATGCACAAGAGGGTTAAGGCAGTGCTGGAAAATAATGGTGGCCACACAAAATATTGACACTTTGGGGACAATTTAGACATTTTCACTTAGGGGTGTACTCATTTTTGTTGCCAGCGGTTTAGACATTAATGGCTGTGTGTTGAGTTATCTTGAGGGGACAGCAAATTTACACTGTTATACAAGCTGTACACTCACTACTTTACATTGTAGCAAAGTGTCGTTTCCTCAGTGTTGTCACATGAAAAGTTACAATAAAAATATTTACAAAAATAAGGGAGGGGTGTACTCACTTTTGTTAGAATTTTTAAAAAAAAAAAAAATAAATAAATATATAAATACACACACACACACACATACGCATTATGTACAAAACCGATAGACGCAGGTTTACAATATGTTCCAAACTTTGCTTGACACCCCCCTCATCTTCAAAAATCTGTGTGAAGGGCATCCTAATCTACAGCCAGGTCTTTTGAAATCACAATTTAAAACTCATGATGCATGTTTTAAAGGCCACAAAACAAACTACTGCAATGGTTTGGCTTTTCAAGCCAGTGACCAAGGTCAAAGCTAGGTTCACTGGACATTCTCAAAGAGAAACTGACAATGAATAGACACAGTGGGGTTGATTTACTAAAACTGGAGAATGCTAAATCTGGTGCAGCTGTGCATGGTAGCCAATAGGGATAGACCGATTATCAGTGCAGCCGATTTTCACTGTTTTTGTAGTATCGGGCACAAGCATACCCGATATTACTTCTAGGGGTTTGTTACGGGGGGGTGATGCTTGCAGCTGCAGGCATCATCCCGGTACCATTCTTTAGAGCGGACGGTTGGCTTTATTGTAATAACCAATGCGGCTCAGCAGCCACTTGGCTGTTATTGCAAGCAGCGGGAGAGGTCTTCGCGGATGCTTCATTCAGGTCTCAGGCCTAGTAACCGGGAAGCAATGTCATGACATCACTTCCCAAATTACTGGCATCTTAAAAGCGCCAGTTTTAAAAAAAATATAAAGTATTAAAAAAATGCTGATCTTGACATTTTGAATACTTTCAAGTGCAGAGGAGAGGTTTAGGGTCTTATAGACCCCCGATCCCTCCATAAAGAGTACCTGTCACTGCCTATTACTCTCACAAGGGATGTTTATATTCCTTGTGACAGCAATAACAGTGATAAAAGATTAAAAAAAAAAAGTTGTAACGTTTTTTCTTTTTTTTTAACTGTACAGCATATTGGCTATCGGCCTGAGAGGTGGCCGAAATATCGGTATCGGATCAGCACTGAAAAAAAAACGATATCGGTCGAGAGGCCCCAAACCTCCTCTTTTTGGGTCCTCCGCTGGCGCTCCTGGCCCCTTTTCTCTGTCCAGTGCCCCCATGGGAAGCGGCTTCCCATGGGGGCACTCATGCGTGCTCACAACCGAGCGTCTAATGCGTCCATTGACACAGACAGCGGGACTCGGCCCCCTCGTCACTGGCTTTGATTGACAGCACTGGGTGCCCCAGCAAAGCCAGCAAGACCCGTAAGTGAGGGGAGAGAAGAGCTGCACAGCGCTGGATCAAATGAGGTAAGTAAAAGGGGGGGGGGGAGGGGTGAGGGGGATGACAACACCTAAACATTTTTAACCTTATTGCAAGGAATGCATTAACCACTTGCCTGCTGGAAATGACAATTGCGTGGTCATGCAACACTGTACGTAAAAAAAAAAAAAAAAAAACATTTTTTTTTCACATAAATAGAACTTACTTTTGGTGGTATTTAATCACCACTGATAAACAAAAAAAGACCTAAAGTTTTGAAAAAAACTTTCATAGTTTGTTAAAAAATTTTGCACACAGGTAATTTTTCTCTTTCACCGACGGGGACTGATGAGGCAGCAGTGATTGGCAGCATTGGTGGGTACAGATTGGCAGCACTGGTAATCAGGACACTGATCATCAGTGCCCTGATGATCAGTGGACATGTCCTTTTTAGAGATGCCGGTCATTGGCTCTCTTCTCCGATCCTCATGCTAACAGTATGAGGAAAGGAGTGATGATCACCGGCATCTGTTTATTTTAGTGATCAGCTGTGATTGGACACAGCTGATCACGTGGTAAAGAGCCACTGACTGGCTCTTTACCTCAATCTGTAATCGGCAGTGTCCAGAGGACACTACGACCACAGAGCGTGCCACCGTGAATGTTTACAAGATGCTGTCATATGACGGCATCCCAGAACTAGATGACCGTGCTGTAGCCGTCATTCAGCTATAGCGTGGTTGACCAGCGGTTAAGGTAAAAAATGTTTAGGCTTTACAACCACTTTAAATCCTGGACTCAACTGTTCAATTTCATTTTAGATATTGGGCTCAACTAGTCAAGCGATTTTTAAATTCTGGTCTCAACTGTTAGATCTATTTTGAAATCCTGGGCTCAACTGCTAAATCAGTTTTTAAAATCTGAGCTCAACTGTCCGATCTATTTTTAGATCCTTGTACTCATCTGTTTGATCTATGTTTAGATGCTGGGCTCAACTGTTTGATTTATTTTTAAATCCTGGTATCTATTTTTAGATCCTGGGCTCAACTGTTTAATTTGTGTGTAAATCCTCGACTCCACTACTAGATCTATTTTTAGATCCTTGGCTTCATTTATAGATTCATTTTTTGATCTATTATTAGATCTTGGCTTTTTAGCCCCAGATAATAGGATTTTTTTAAAACAGCTTACCTGTAAAATCCTTTTCTTTCGAAGGACATCACGGGACACAGAGCCACAGTAATTACTGATGGGTTATATAGGTATCACTGGTGATTGGACACTGGCACACCCTATCAGGAAGTTCAACCCCCTATATAATCCCTCCCCCTTGCAGGGATACCTCAGTTTTGTAGCCAAGCAATATAGTGTATTAGAAGAGGGGCGGGACCTCTGTGTCCCGTGATGTCCTTCGAAAGAAAAGGATTTTACAGGTAAGCTGTTTTAAAAAATCCTATTTTCTTTCTCGAACATCACGGGACACAGAGCCACAGTAATTACTGATGGGATGTCCCAGAGCAATGCTACCTGAGGGGGGGGGGGGGGGAACCACGACCAAGTAGGGTGCAATCAGACCTGAGGACCCTGTACTGCTGCCTGCAGCACACTACGCCCAAAGGCGATATCCTCATGCCTTCTCACATCCACCTGATAGAATCTGGTGAATGTATGAACTGAAGACCAGGTTGCGGCCTTGCAGATTTGAGCCATAGAGGCCCGGTGATGCACTGCCCAAGAAGCACCAATAGCCCTTGTGGAATGTGCCCTGATCTGAAACGGAGGAATCTTCTGTTTCAAACCGTAAGCTTGAATGATCAACTGTCGAATCCATTTAGAAATGGTAGCTTTTGACGCTGCCTGTCCTCTATTGGGACCCTCTGGCAGCACAAACAAAACATCCGTCTTGCGGATCTGAGTAGTTGCCCCTAGATAGGCCTTAACTGCTCTTACTACATCCAACGAATGTAGAGATCTCTCTTCCGGAGAACAGGGATAGGAAAGAGCTGCTAATTCTGATACTCTTCTAGCAGAAGAGATGGCCACCAGAAAAATTAATTTCCTTGTCAACAAGACCAAAGGAATCTGACTTATTGGTTCAAAAGGCTGTTTCTGTAACACAACCAGGACCAAATTCAAGTCCCAGGGGTTTAGGGGCGCTTTAACCGGAGGATTAAGACGCATCACCCCCTGCATAAAGTTTCGGACCAAAGAATGCGAAGCAAGTGGCCGCTGAAATAATACTGATAAAGCAGAAACCTGGCCCTTGATGGTACTCAAGGCCAGCTTCATCTCTAATCCCATCTGTAGAAAATCAAGGATTCTACCTATGACATATTTCCTGGGATGCCAACCTCTGGATTCACACCAGGTTATATAAGCCTTCCAGACTATGATAAATCATCCTGGAAGCTGGCTTCCTTGCATTAATCAAGGTAGATATGACAGGACCTGAGAGCCCACGACTCTTCAGAACGTGGGTCTCAATAGCCAAACCGTCAAATTTAGCGTTTGTAAGGCAGGATGGAACACTGGACCTTGAGATAACAGGTCTGGGCGTACCGGTAGGGTCCACGGGGAATCAACCGTCATCCTTACTATTTCTGCATACCAAGTCCTTCTGGGCCAAGCGGGGGCCACCAGAAGTACCGACTTCCTTTCCTGCCTGATCCTGCGAAGGAGTCGTGGTAGTAGCAGAATAGGCGGGAATGCGTAAATCAGTGAGAACCGATGCCACGGAAACACCAACGCATCCGTCCCGCATGCAAGAGGATCTTTTGTCCTTGCCACAAATCTGTCTATCTTTTTGTTGAATCGGGATGCAAAGAGATCTACATCTGGAACCCCCCATCTTTGGCATATGGCCCAAAAGACGTCGGGATGCAGAGACCATTCCCCTGGAAGTAACTGCTGGCGACTTAGATAGTCCGCCTGCCAATTCTCTATTCCTGGGATGAAAAACTGCCGATATGCATGGCACATGCATCTCTGCCCAGACTAAGATCTGGTTCACCTCTTTTTGAGCAGCTCGGCTCCGGGTGCCTCCCTGATGATTGACATAAGCCACTGCTGTGGCATTGTCGGACTGGATCCTGACCGGACAACCCTGTAGCCTGATAGTCCAGGCTTTTAGAGCTAGATGCATCGCCCGGATCTCCAGAATGTTGATGGGTAAGGTCCTCTCTGTCTTGGACCATACCCCTTGGACCGCAGCCTGTTCCAGAACTGCTCCCCAACCTGACAGACTGGCATCTGTTGTTACCACCGTCCAGGTAACCGGTAGAAAGGATTTCCCCTTCTGCAGGTTTTCAGGTATGAGCCACCAATTGAGGCTCTGACGCACCGCATGCGACAGGTGCATCGGAAAGTCTAATGCCTGAACCTTCTTGTTCCAGGTCGACAGAATACTGTGTTGCAGCATTCTTGAGTGAAACTTAGCATAGGGAACTGCTTCAAATGAAGACACCATCTTCCCTAGTAGCCTCATACAAAGGCGGACTGAGGGACCCTTCTTGGTCCTTACTGTCAGAATCAGCTCTCTCAAAGCAGTGATCTTTGCCTGGGGTAGAAATATTTTCTCCTGGCTTGTATCTATAATCAGACCTAAATACTCCAGTCTTCTTACTGGTTTTAGGAAAGACTTTTCTAAGTTGAGGATCCAACCCCGGTGTTCTAGATACCTGACCGTGGTCCTCAAGTTTCCATTCAAAGAGGCTACCGACCGGTCTATCAAGAGCAGGTTGTCTAGGTATGCTATGACAGCTATACCCTGAGCCCTTAATCTGGCCAGAGGAGGAGCCAAGATCTTTGTGAACACTCGAGGTGCAGTGGCTATCCCGAAAGGCAGAGCCACAAACTGGAAATGGCGCCCTCCTACCTCGAAGCGCAGAAACTTCTGATGAGCAGGAAAAATGGGCACATGCAGATATGCATCTCTGATGTCTATTGATGCCAGAAATTCTCCTCCCTGCAGGGTGGGAACTACTGTTCGAATTGATTCCATGCGGAAGGATTGAATCCTTAGGAATCGGTTCAAATCCCTTAAGTCCAAAATGGGCCCGACATCCCCATTTGGCTTTTGGACCGTAAAAAGGTTGGAATAGAAGCCCAATCCCTGGTCCTTTGCGGGAACTATCATAATGACCTCCTGCGACAAAAGTCGCTCTAACGCTAGAAGGAGCGACTGCTTCTTCTCTGGGTCTCTGGGAACATTTGATCTGAGGAACCGAGGAGAAGGGAATTCCTGAAACTCCAGCTTGTACCCTAAGGTTACCGTGGAGACTACCCATCTGTCCTGGAAGTCCTCGTGCCAGAGCTCTGAGAACTGTCGCAGTCTTCCCCCCACTCGAGTGAGCGGGGGCGCCCCCTCATGCAGAGGTCTTAGTGTTTTGCCTAGTAGGCTTCTTTCCCCAGGACTTCTTTTGTCCCTGGGGTTGACTCTTGTCTCTGGACCCCGATGGAGGCGGCCGTCGAGACTGCCTGGAGGCTGAAGCCCCCGGCGCTGGGGAAAGAGTCCGTTTGAAAGAGGGACGCTTACTCTTCTTCTTGACAGGTAAGAGTGCTTTTCCCACAAGAGATTCTCTTGATATAGTTATCCAAGTCCTCTCCAAACAACCTTGCACCACGAAATGGAAACCCAGCCAGTAGCTTCTTACATGGTGCTTCGGCTGACCAATTTTTCAACCATAGGATTCTACGTATATGCACCAACCCCAGTGAAAGACGGGAGGTTTGCACAATAGAATCTCTAATGGCGTCAACCACAAAGCATAAGGCCGCTGGAAGGTTAGCAAACCCCTGGGCCTGCTGTTCAGGTAATACTTTGATGACCTGCTTAACATGGTCTCTTAAGTATTGACAGACTCCAATCGCTGCTACTGCAGGTTGGGCCACTGATCCTGCTAAGGAGAAAACATCCTTCAATAGGGATTCCATCCTTTTATCTACAGGATCCCTGAGCATCGTCTACAGGACAAGTCAGGCTATTATTTACGGAGGAAATGGCGGCATCAATAGCCGGTATTCCCCACATTTTAATAAACTTTTCTTCCATCGGATAAAGTGTTGAAAACTTTCTCGGCGGAAAAAAACGTTTGTCTGGGAGATCCCACTCAGAATAAATAAGCTTTTCATGTAAAGTATGAACAGGAAAAGCATGTGCTGCTTGGAAAGGTTTCAGTGACCCCAAAGCAGAAGAGGATTCTTTAGCAGTTTCAGGTATGGGCAACTTAAATGTGGAGCGGACCAATCCAGTGAGGATCTGCACTAAGACTTTATCCTCTTGGGAAGTCGCAGAGGGTCCCTCTCCACCTGAATCCTCCGAAGAGGAATCATCCATCCCATCCCGATCCTCTGAAAGGGATTCATCTCCTTTATCCCAGAGCTCCTCTGCCTGAGGGTCTTGGGGAACAGAGGAAAGCCTAGTGCGTTTTCTTCCACTGAGTGAAGACGTAATCACGGCCATTAATCTTTCCTCTAGACCATTAATGGTTGAGGAAAAAACCTCTTGTGTAATATATACAGGGGCTGAAGTGCCAGAAGCAGGTGTAGCCCCTGACCCCGATGGCTCTCCCTGGCTAGCCGTCCCTGGCCCATCTTTAGGGGGGGGAGGATGCTGCCGACAGGGGGCCCTCAGAACCTGAACGAGATCCCCTAGTGTCTCTGGTTCCTGGGGTGCTTGAACCTCTTCTACCCATAGTGCAAAGCAACAAGGTGTGAGGTATACAAATGAACACTGCCCGCTGAGCGATGTAGTCTGGCTAAAAGCCTTGCTACCCAATGCTCAGTCTGGTGTTACTTCAGTAAATGCTGCCTAGGAGAATGCCTGTGTCCCACCTTACTTGCGACCGTCAGCTCTGTGTCTCTCAGAAGGCTGAGTGCACCTGTACAGAGTGCCTTTAATAGCCTGCAGCTGGCCTGAGTGGGAGTCTAAGCACCTGTGCTGACGTCCCGCCCCCCCCCTCGAGTTTTGAAAAAAAACGAGCGCTTCCCTTGCTGCCGACTCTCCTGTCATGCTTCTGGAGAAAGGCTGGGGATGGGGGGAGGGGAGGGAGGAAGGCTGGTAACAAGATCTGCCTGAACGGCTATCTTCAGAGATGGTGGCCATTAGGCCGCAGAGCCCGGGTGGTATAACCACTTTCTAGACCCCTGTGGCCCCTCTCTAGCCTGGGGGGAACATTCAAACTTGAGAAATCCCCCTTTCCACCTTACCTGTTTGCAGCCTGCTTGAGACGCTGGGACATAAGCAGCGATGCAAAACACCTGAGACAGACAGTCAGCATGTGAAGGTTTGTGCTCTTGGCAGCCCCCGGTGGTCACAATAGGCATAGCATGCATTTACCTTAAAGGAGAAAAGCCACTAGAACTCAAAAATTCTGTGGAATCTCCTCTTACCTTATCCAGCCGCAGGGTGCTGTTTACACAGACCCAATCTTCACCTCTCACGGTGGGCTCCGTTTGAAAAAACCGTCAGAGACTGGGGCCCCCTACGAATACGGGGATCCAACAGTTCTGGGACCGTAAAGCACCCTGCCAGAAATTAGGAAGTTTAAAGCCATTTTCTGATCTGCGGGGTCCAGCTCTCTAAAAAGAGAAGCATTACAGGTAAAACCTCGTTTCTTCGGACACGAGGCCCGGGTATCATTCAATTCGGCCATGAAAAGACACTTTGAATGGATCTGGTTCGCCTGGCTTGCCCCAGTATAGGATCTTAGGATATTCCCTTTGGAGCTCAGCACATCTTTACACGTCCATCACCTAAGACACTGGCGTAAAAACTGAGGTATCCCTGCAAGGGGGAGGGATTATATAGGGGGTTGAACTTCCTGATAGGGTGTGCCAGTGTCCAATCACCAGTGATACCTATATAACCCATCAGTAATTACTGTGGCTCTGTGTCCCGTGATGTTTGAGAAAGAAATAACAGTTGATGTAGGACACAGAGCCATCCTGACAGATCAAATGGTCTCTCCTTTAGCACAACCATGAGGTCCTAACACGCTTTCAGTCCGCAGGAGGCAATGAAGGTTTACCCCCAGAGCTGTCACCGAGTGATGTGCTGTAAGGGGAGCTGTCACCGAGTGATGTGCTGTAAGGGGAGCTGTCACCGAGTGATGTGCTGTAAGGGGAGCTGTCACCGAGTGATGTGCTGTAAGGGGAGCTGTCACCGAGTGATGTGCTGTAAGGGGAGCCGTCACCGAGCGATGTGCTGTAAGAGGAGCCGTCACCGAGCGATTTGCTGTAAGCGGAGCCGTCACCGAGCGATTTGCTGTAAGCGGAGCTGTCACCGAGCGATTTGCTGTAAGCGGAGCTGTCACCGAGCGATGTGCTGTAAGCGGAGCTGTCACCGAGTGATGTGCTGTAAGAGGAGCTGTCACCGAGTGATGTGCTGTAAGCGGAGCTGTCACCGAGCGATGTGCTGTAAGCGGAGCTGTCACCGAGCGATGTGCTGTAAGCGGAGCTGTCACCGAGCGATGTGCTGTAAGAGGAGCTGTCACCGAGCGATGTGCTGTAAGAGGAGCTGTCACCGAGTGATGTGCTGTAAGAGGAGCTGTCACCGAGTGATGTGCTGTAAGAGGAGCTGTCACAGAGTGATGTGCTGTCACCGAGTGATGTTCTGTAAGCGGAGCTGTCACCGAGTGATGTGCTGTAAGAGGAGCTGTCACCGAGTGATGTGCTGTAAGGGGAGCTGTCACCGAGTGATGTGCTGTAAGGGGAGCTGTCACCGAGTGATGTGCTGTAAGGGGAGCTGTCACCGAGTGATGTGCTGTAAGGGGAGCTGTCACCGAGTGATGTGCTGTAAGGGGAGCTGTCACCGAGTGATGTGCTGTAAGGGGAGCTGTCACCGAGTGATGTGCTGTAAGGGGAGCTGTCACCGAGTGATGTGCTGTAAGGGGAGCTGTCACCGAGTGATGTGCTGTAAGGGGAGCTGTCACCGAGTGATGTGCTGTAAGGGGAGCTGTCACCGAGTGATGTGCTGTAAGGGGAGCTGTCACCGAGTGATGTGCTGTAAGGGGAGCTGTCACTGAGTGATGTGCTGTAAGGGGAGCTGTCATGCAGTGACGGGTCTCCTCCCCCATCCTGTCGATCACACCCAGCTGACACTGACCTGCTCTTCTCCCGACCAGTCCCCGGACACAGCCGGCCCCCACCACCCTGACAGCGGCACCCCACATCTTCGTGCCCGATTACACTTGTCTCATGGTGAGTTCACGGGCGCGGCCATATTGGAATGTCGCCTAAGTGACGTCGCTAAACACAGCATCAGACATCCGACGCCATTTTTAGTAGTGGCAAAACAACAACTATACAGACGCTTCTCTCGCTCTTGTGATTTTATCTTTTCAGGCCGGTCATACCAATTTACAGGCAGGAGTAATAATAATAATGATGTTATGTATGCAGGGTGCTGGGAGTGTGAACCTCTGCCAGGCTGGAAATGGATTATAAATCTTGGGAGAGTTCAGAAACCCACCTCATCCCTGATAGAGGACATAAAGGGGAGGGGGTTCTGGTGCAGCTAGGCATATTAACCAATAGGCTTCTAACTTTAGCTTTTTCACTTAATCGTTGACAGTAAAACCTGGAAGCTGATTGGTTTCTATGTGCAGCTGCATCAGATTTTGTGTGCAAAGCTTATTGGAAATCTTTCCAAAAGAGTGCTACCTGGAATACTACCAAAGGGGGACATTGATGTAAAGGAGACCCTCTGCTGTCTATGAGGATGCCCTACACCCACAGTACATTTGGTAGGAAAGAATGAGAAGATTCTTAGATAATACCTTTACAAAGGCATTCATTCCAAAAGGGTTTATGTATGAAATGTACAATAATACAGAACCCCACTGAGCAATAATATATCTAGAAGAAAGGAATGGCTCCCAACCTATTATCACAAATACAAGTTTACTACTTTATAAAAATAAAAGGGGGGTGGTGGAGTTTGGGGAGAGAGAGTAAGGATGTAGGTTAATGCCAGAATGTACAAGTATTTTTTTTTTTAACCACTTCAATACCCGCCCATAGTCATATGACGTCCACAGATGGGATCTCCCATCCTGGGTGGGCGTCATATGACGCCCTGGGATTCCCGGCCGCCTAGGGGGCGCGCGCGCGCCCGCCGCGTTCCTCAGGACCCGGTGCGTGTGCCCGGCGGCCGCGATGTCCGCCGGGCACCCGCGATTGCCGGTTAACCGGACCGGCATGTGGATCTGTATGTGTAAATACACAGATCCACAGCCTGTCAGCTCTGAGGAGAGCGATCTGTGTTCCCAGAACGGAGGAACACTGATCGGTCTCCTCCCCTAGTGCGTCCCCTCCCCCTACAGTTAGTAATCACTCCCTAGGAAACATATTAACCCCTCCCCGCCCCCTAGTGGTTAACCCCTTCACTGCCTGTCACATTTACACAGTAATCAATGCAATTTTATAGCATTGATCGCTGTATAAATGTGAATGGTCCCAAAAATGTGTCAAAAGTGTCCGATGTGTCCGCCATAATGTCGCAGTCACGAAAAAAAATCGCGATCGGCGCTAAAAAAATAAATAAATATTTTTTTTTAAAAACGCCATAAATCTATCCCGTATTTTGTAGACGCTATAACTTTTGCGCAAACCAATCAATATACGCTTATTGCGATTTGTTTTACCAAAAATATGTAGAAGAATACGTATCGGCCGAAACTGAGGAAAAAATTAGTTTTTTTAAAAAAAAATTGGGATATTTATTATAGCAAAAAGTAAAAAATATTGTGTTTTTTTCAAAATTGTAGCTCTTTTGTTTATAGCGCAAAAAATAAAAACCGCAGAGGCGATCAAATACCACCAAAAGAAAGCTCTATTTGTGGGGAAAAAAGGACGTCAATTTTTTTTGGGTACAACGTCGCACGACCGCGCAATTGACGTTTGAAGTGCGACAGCGCTGAAAACTAAAAATTGGCCTGGGAAGGAAGGGGGTGAAATTGCCCTGTATTGAACCGGTTAAGTAGTAGTAGTAGTTTGTTTGGAACATGTAAAAAAAAAAAGAAATAGCAAAGTAATCATAAAGTAATAGTCACACACACACACACAAACAAACATTAAACTGTAAACAAAACAAAATCATTTTGTTTACATATCCGCAAAGGAGTGGGAAGAAGTACTAGTTTATTAATTAATTAATGTGACAGAACCGTCCAGCACCCCGCTTGAGGGATTCCATCAGTATACAGCTTCCTCCAGTCTGGACATAGGAACAAGATATTATAGCTGACCATACAAGACTAGCCGACAAATAGCTTGTATGAGAACTAGAACTGTTTATTGAAAACTCACACAGAAGTTATATACCACACCAGGTCAGGTGAGCCTGATTACATTATCATATGCAAAGGAAATTGTATACATGAATATAATTAACATAACTAAAAACAGCTAACTTAAAGTGGATGTAAACCCGAAAATGTATTTATTTATTTATTTTTAATGTCATAATGTAGAGTATAAGATTTCCTATCATTTGAGTCCAGTCTTGCCACAAAGAGTTAATCCAGCTCTGAGCAATCCTCTTTTATTGCTCAGTGAGATAAAACTTGACAGAGAAAAACTTTGTCAAATCCTCCCCCTTGCTGTGAGTGACAGGTGATTTACATATCTCATGCACTAGCCTACACACGATCCGAATATCGTACGAAAAGGGTCGTCCGAGGAAGGATCGTACAATATTCGATTCGTGTGTACACTACTTTCGACAGCTGATCACGACCGTTCATGCGATAATATTCGATCGGACATACCCGGAAATTTTCCTCGTACGAATCCAGATCGTACGATTTTCGTTTATTCAGTATAGTTGTTGTCCGAAAATACAATACAAATACATTACAACATGTGACAACACTTCTGATTTTTTTTTGTCTGTCGTACGAAAATTTTCGTGACTTTATTTTAGCTATTCAATTTCTACTTACGACTATTAGCGAGAACGGTCTTACGATTGGTCCTACGATATTCGGATTGTGTGTACGGGGCATAAGACATGCATTATTTTTTAATTCCTACCCCCACTCCTTTCTTCAGCAGCTCTGCAAAGATTGGCTGTTCCACACCTCAGCATGATTGGGCATGCTTAAGTCATGTGGTTACTTTCCTGTCTTTTCACTGGATGTTAGAGATCATAGCAGAAGTTCAGTGTAAGAAATACACAGGAGAAAATGCATATTGACAAGGGGAGTGTAGAGGTGGGCGGGGAGTCTACTGACATCACGACTCCACCCACCGAGCTCCAGACAACAGACCCACCCACAGAATCTGCAGTTTTTCTGGTCTCATAACAGACAGAGGGGAAACATTTGACAGGTAAAGATACATGCAGGAGGCATGTATATCCTTATAGATAACCCCTATGGCAGTAGTTTAGAAAGGATGACATTGGGTTTACATCCACTTTAAACTATGCCAATTCACCTCTAGCAACTAATAGCTGACAGTGATATAATTAACTTGAGCAATTAACTGGTCACTTAAACTAGCTTGGGTGACTAGACTTCCCGGCATCTACAACCCTGGACAGAAAATACTGTACAATACACTACACATTAGTACAAGATAAACACATAGATAAGAAGACAGACAGAACAATTAACAATAGGAGAGGCATACTTAACAGAATAACACATAACACCTTAATAAACAGACTATAGCAGAGAACCACCCACACCAGGTGCCTTGCTGTTTATATTAAAGCGTTTGCTAACCAAAAAAAAAAAAGGATCCTGTTTCTTTAAAGCATGAATAACAGCACAGTGCTTGTGCTGTGTAATTTGACCCTCTGTAAAACCTGAATGATCCTGCCAGTTTCTGTCCTCCCCCCTGTTAACTGACCACGGTTTATTATGGATGCTGTGCCCTGACACCGTGGTCAGTTTACGTGCCTCCGTCACCCACAGCTCTGCCCTTGGCTCTCCTCTGTCTCCTGTGTCCCTCCCCCCCCCCCCCTTCCCTGCCTGTCAGCTAGTCTGTGTGTGAGCCGCCCCTCCCCCTCCCCTTGTAGCACTGTTTTGAGCAGTACACACATTGCTGCACACAAGCACTTCCAGTGCCACTGCTAGGATAATCTGTAGTATATACTGTATGCCTTTTTGTAAAATTCTTCTAAATACCTTATTCTTTCTCCCCGGTCAGCGGTCACGTGACCGCCTATCACTCTCTTCCTCCAATGTATACACTAGGGAGGGAGGTCACGTGACCGCCCAGCAGACGTCAGAGGGAGATCCTGGCCCCTCCCTCCCTATTACATAAATTGGAGGAAGAGAGCGACGGGCGGGCACGTGACCGCTGATCGGGGAGAAAAAATAAGGTATTTAGAAAAAGAATTTTACAAAAAGGCATACACTGTATACTACAGGTTATACTAGCAGTGGGGCTGGCAGTGCTTATGTGTACTGCCTTAACAACCCTATTAACATCTGCTATGAGTCTCATGCCGCGTACACACGAGCGGAATGTCCGACAGAAAAAGTCAGATGGAAGCTTTTCATCGTCTATTCCGATCATGTGTATGCCTCATCGGACTTTTTTTTTCGAAAATTCTGACAGACCCAGAAATGGAACATGTTTCAAATATTTCAGACGGAACCAATTCCTATCGGGAAAAACGCTCGTCTGTATGCTGTTCCGACGTACCAAAACGAGACGAAAGCTATTGGCTACTGGCTATTGAACTTCCTTTTTCTAGTTCCTTTTTCTAGTTCCGTCGTACGTGTTGTAGGTCACCGCGTTCTGGACAGTCGGACTTTACACCTGTGATGTATTTCAGTCATCTTGCAAACCTGGCCTGTTAGTGGGTCCTGAGGACAGGAGTTGAGAACCACTGGTCTAAGTGGACAGCTTTACCCCGGGTGCCTGCATACTTAGTTGTGCCTGTTTTATTCATCAACCATGTGAGTTGCTAAATGTTGTACCTTCAATAAATGCGACTCTCTCCTCTTTTATACTTTGTATCATCTGAGTTTACATTATTTCTTATGGGAAAATTCGCTTTACAAGTGCTTTGGATTACAAGCATGTTTCCAGAACAAATTATGCTCGCAATCCAAGGTTTTATTGTATACCTAATCCATGTACTGGATAGATTGTGGGGGCTGCAGGGATGCTATGCATATACTGTAGGAATGCCAAACGTATTCTCCCTCTATAAAAATGATTAATAACACCGCAATTACGTGATAAACGTATGAATATCAGTGAATAACACCATAATAAAATGTGTAGCTGCTGGTGAACAACCAAATGTGTTAGACAAGAAAATAAATTAAAAAACAGCGCTTGCACTTATATCTATGAAAAATTGTAAATATATGCAAATCTTAAATGTCCAAGTGAGTCCCAAAACATAACTTGTATTCAGTGTTCCAAGTTTCACCCATGCACCACAAGACAATATATGCTCCACTCCCCCATGTACCAGTCAATATATAACGCACTCACCAGACCGCTTTTTCTTACCTGAGCCCGATCGTTGCCTGATCGTTTCCAGCAACGGGGGCGAGCACAGCAGCTCCAGACACTGTCTCTGGTCCTCATTGGATAGATTGGTAGTAGCAGGAGCCTTGGGCTCCCGCTGCTGTCAATCAAATCCTGTGACATGGGAGCTGGGGGGCAAAGCCGAGTCCTGCTGTCTGTGTCAATGGCATTCTACGAATTAAGATAAAAAACCTTCTGTGTGCAGCAGCTGCCCTCAGCCCCCCTAATACTTACCTGAGCCCCCTCTCGATCCAGCAATGTGCATGAATGCCATGGCCGTCTGGGACTCTCCCTCCTGATTGGCTGAGACACAGGCTCCCACTGCACCATTGACTCCCTCTGCTGTCAATCAAAGTCAATTATCCAATGAGGAGAGAACAAGGGGGCGGGGCCAAACCGCAGCTCCGTGTCTGAATTGACACACACAGCTGCAGCTCAGCTCGGATGCCCCCAAAGCAAGCTGCTTGCTATTGGGGCGCTCCACAGGAGTGAGGAGCCAGGAGCGCTGGCGAGGGACCCAAGAAGATGAGGATCCAGGCTGCTCTGTGCAAAACCCTTGCACCGAGCAGGTAAGTATGACGTTTGTTAAAAAGAACAAAAGAAAAAAACTCAAAGCTTTACAATCACTTTAAGCATGCATGCAGGTGAGTGTGCTTAGCTGAGAAAACCCCTCCTCGTCTCCTCCTCTCCTCCCGTCCTAATGACTCCTGGGATGTATGACATCATTTGCCTAGGCAAGAAACCAGGAAGTAACCGAAGAAATGTAAAAAAAAAGTTTAAAACAAGTAAATATGATATACTTTCCTATCTGTTTAGAAATGCTAGCAGCATGAGGAATAAAAATAATGTTGATTGGGAGAGTGAAGTTCTACTTTAAAGCACAGCTCCAGGATAAAAAAAGATCTATCCAAATACCAGAAACCACGGTCATCTGATAATCCTTCTCTCCTTTTCTGTTTACTTCCCAAGGTTCTTCTTCAGGTGTCCACTTCACTGCCTGCATTTTTCTTGTTGATGGAGGCAACACTTCCATCACCCTTATATGATGAAGGGACCAGTGCACATGAAGATAACTAGCGGGGTCAAATGCCAGGTTGCCAGGGCAGGAAATTACCTTGGTTCATGAAGGAAATTGTGACTTTGATCCGTTACACTGCAGGATGGCTTAGGAAGAGGCAGGGGCGTTGCTAGGTCTACAAAAGATCTGGGGCTAGAGCCGATAGCAGCGTAGTAAAGAAAGTCATACGCTTGGGCGGGCATACACATGTATATGTGTGTGTATATATATCTTCAGAGAGTCCCCCACTTACATCAGGGTCCCCAAAGAGCCCCCCCCTTATATCAGGGTCCCCAGAGAGCCTCCCCCTTGCATCAGGGTACCCAGAGAGCCTCTCCCTTAAAATCAGGTTCCCCAGAGAGCCCCCCACTTACATCAGTGTCCCCAGAGAACCTCCCCTCCCCTTGGAGACCCCTGCAGAGACTCGGGGCTATAGGCCCCAGATTCGGGGCTATAGCCCCAAAAGACACCTAGAGACGCCACTGGGAAATGGTGTTTGTAATCAAGACTGAGGAATAAGGTAATTGATACACAATGCCCTATTTACATTTTTGCTTGGAGTTGGGCTTTAAAGCTGAACGCTGGGCAAACAGTGAAATAATAACAGCCAGGCAGGTAGCTACAATTTCATAACTGAAAAATAAGGCCTTACAGCCTATTTTCAGATGTGATAGAATTGTATATTTACATAATTTTCTTAGTAGACCCACTACTGCTGTATACTGCAGCTACTTCTTTTTGAACAGTTGTGATGTTTTTCCAGCAGAGGGCAATAGTCTTAATTATTATCGACCTACATACATAGCACCATAACTACTTATCATTAGGTTTTTTTTTTTTTTACAAGATTCTAACCGATTAAAGATGAAGTTTGATCTCTTTTTTTATTATAGTTTGTTATTGTTGTTTTGACATAGAAAGTATGGAGTACTCATATAAATAGATGCAGTGGAGTTTATGAAGGTGTAGTCCACAGCAGCAAGGTGTGCCCTTCTGTTTTCAATCTGCTCTTCAAAATGATAACTTTACATCTTCTATTTTCCTTTGCTCTAGGTCTATAAGAATTAGGGTCCTCTCACCGTGTACGAACTCTGCTTTGCTCAGCAGGGATCGATCCGCTGATCCCCGCTGAGCAGGCGGATGACAGGTCCATCTTTACTCACTGTGCAGAGATGGACCTGTCAAAGCCCCGCTGTCCTCTATGGAGATCAGGTGAAAACGGACCGCCTGTCCGTTTTCATCTGATCCTATCCAATCTGATTCTCCAGACGGATGGAGAATAGGGTTTCCATCTGTCTGAATTTCACGGACAGGAACGAATCGGATATCGGTGGATGTCAGCGGACATGTCACCACTGACATCTGCCACTCCATAGAGGTGAATGAAGCGTCCGATCAGGTCCGCCTGAAAAACTGACAGGCAGACCTGATTGGAAAGCCTGTGTGAAAGGGGCCTTAGCTTGGCTATGCTGACTGGGTTCACTGATGCTTTTATAAGTGAGGGCAGACTATCATATTTCATATTTTGCTATTATTGGAAAAAAGGTGCTGCTGTACCACAGGCCATCCAGTTATTATTGGCCCATGACCAACAAATGAATAATTGTGAGAAAAAGGGGGACAAGTATAATCTTGAGCTGATATTCTATGACTTCCAATGCGAATTCTGACATACTATTGATTATTGATAAATAGGTTGACAGCTATATCATTTATTTTGTGCAGTTTACATATTCATTTCCTGAGCATCTACCAATCCATTTGTTTGTCATAATTACAGTATAGTATATAAGGTGTTACTAAACCCAGGACCCTGCATTCACTATTACCTAGTCTCCTACGGTACACAGAACATGGAAAATCCATTTTTTTTAAGTAAATATAAACTGATAAATACCTTTTCTAATTAGCAGTATATGGCAATCTTGTGACTTCTATCAGTGTCCAGCCAAGCACTGGTTAAAGCTTGTGGGAGGATTTTTCATTTTCCTCTGACTGTCCTAAAAGGCTGCTTGACCCCTGACCCTCTGTCTGGACAGTGCTTATAGGCTCTGTGCTGATCACATGCACCCCCCCCCCAAAAAAAAACCAACTCACTATTAATACACACCAAACTGAGCATGTGCAGAGTGCCTCCTACGGCTCTTTTCTATCAGCAGATGGATTGGGGACAGTAAAAGAAGGAGAGGATCAGAGAAGATAGGATCAAACAGCCTTTTTTTACTCAATGTGGAAGATTAATCAATTAGGTTTTACAGTCAGTATAACAAGCATGCTTTTCTGCATATGCAGACTGATTTTACTGGTGTAGGTTTAGCGACACTTGAATTTTCTGTCCTGAAGAAACAACAAGAAGTGACAGGTAATCTCCAATCAGCATGATTGGCTGTGGCGGCTTTTTAAAGAAAATGAACATCAAGGGCCGGGCCAGTTCACCCCATTGCTTGCATTAGCACATGTGTTTTATGCCATACATTAACATGCATTGTATTAAAGTATCTGTGAACCCTCACCTTGTAAAACAACTCATTTTACTCATTAGTATCAACCTACATACATAGCACCATACCTATCCTCATGTACACTGCTGCTGGTAAACGGACGTTTAGGATCAGTTGGGCAGTTTTTTCAGCTGCCCCTGAACTCTCCTCTATGTTATATTATCAGTAAATATACACAGGGTCATTTATAGTCATCTCTAGGCAGTTGAGTTTAGAAGCCTTTTTTGGAAAACAAAGAAATGGGTTCAGACGGATGTTCAGAGGCATTTGTAACTCCAAATGCCTGTAAGAGCTTGTAAATGCTGCTAAATACGGTAACTTGCTTTTAGCAGCGTTTCGTTTACAGCCGTTTTTCATTTTAACAGATGCTTCTAGACGCAAATGCTGCTAAACGCAGCTAAACGGACGTTTTTAGAAGCCGGTTTCTAGCTGTCAAGTTAAATCGTTCAGGGGATGTTTAACAACATCCATGAAGCCTTAAAATAGAAATGAAAGGCAAAAATTTTGTGTATACATTTAATGTATATACATATAGAGGAAAAAACAAAACAAAAGAAAACAAAACGTTTTTTTACCATTTTTATAAGTGATCACATACCCTCTGTTTTCAGCTGCATAAGGAGCTCAGAGAGCTGGGGGAGGAGAAGCAGCAGAACACTGATCCTCCCAATGAATGGCTGTGTGGGGGGTGTCATGTCAGCACAAGTCTGATCATTTTAGGAGGAGAGCAGGCTGAGTTTCCAGCATAGCTAGAAAACTAACCATGCTGTGTTCTCCTGCCTAGTATGGTGAGTTTTTAATAGTAAAGCAGAATGACTGACAGGGACACCAGGGATTTCACACAAAGGAAGCAATGCAAAGAGAACAGGATACTTTTTCATACAAGTACATGATACAGCAGGTACATGTCAGTAATATGAAATGTTGGGTTGACATAATCTTTAGGCAGCCCATTTATTTGAATGGGCTGTCTAATGGACCATAAAATGAGCATGTACTATTTTTTGTAACGCAGCACAATACCATGCACAGCAGTATGTTGGCCTCCGTGGCAGCATGCACATGGAATATGCTGTCATGGATATCACCTGGAAAAGAAAATTAGGGAAGGTAAGTATTCAATTTTTGTTTGTATTTTTAGCAATAAGGTGAACTTAGCCTTCAAAGCACTATGTATGAACAAGAGTTGGTTAGTTACAGACAGGTATTTCCTTTCTCTGCTAGCTGGGTTTAAAACCCCAGAGGAAGGATGTGGAGAGAGAAATAGGTCGGACATAAGACCATATGTCTTGTCCATGGAAAAGCTGCTGTTTAATCCAGGCCAGAAGCCAGGGGTTACTAGGCAAGTGCTGCTATGTTTAATAGTTTACTATGGTTGCCCATAGCATCTGGGTATACATGATAAAGACCGGTGACAGAAATATATCTGTTCCCTAGTTGTTATTGCACATGCACTATACCAGATAGCTAAGTCTGTGGTACAGTATGCATGTGTATTGGTCTTCTTTCTTCTTCTGTAGTGGTATTCTTTAAAAATAACAAACATGTTATACTTACCTGCTCTGTAAAGTTTTTTAAAAGTTTTGCACAGAGCAGCCTGGATCCTACTCTTCTTGGGTCCCTCGCCAACGCTCCTGGCTCCTCCCTCCTGTGGAATGCCCCCCCATAGCAAGTAGCTTGCTATGGGGGCACCCGAGCCGAGCTGCAGCTCCGTGTGTCCGTTCAGACATGGAGCTGCAGTTTGGCGCTGCCCCCTTGTTATCTACTCATTGGCTAACTGACTTTGATTGACAGCAGTGGGAGCCAATGGTGCCGCTGCTGTGTCTCAGCCAATCAGGAGGGAGAGTCCCGACCAAGGCATTCATGCACATCGCTGGATCGAGAGGGGGCTCAGGTAAGTATTAGGGGGGCTGAGGGGGGCTGCTGCACACTGAAGGTTTTTTATCTTAATGCATAGAATGCATTAAGATAAAAACCTTCTGCCTTTACAACCACTGTAAAAATAAAAAAGATTAGTAAAACCCACAAGTGCTTTTTTTATCACCACTATTCCGTTATACTGGCTTTTGAAATTTACGAATGCAGCAATTTAGAAATTGGATGAAAGGTTTAGCACCGGGAAACACTTTATGAAAGATAAAAAAGTGAATTTTTTATACAACCATGTAGATCAAACCAAAATGAGGGACAAATGAGGTGGAAAGAGGGACAGAGAGAACTTTGAGTCCCTCGAAATCAGGGACAGTTGGGAGCTATGGAACTATATGTACCCAGGTACATAATTCCACCAGGACTTCTATCGGGCCCTTTGCTGGTAATACCTATTTGTATAATGGATTTATGTTCTATTATTTTACTTTTTTTTCTGTATAAAGCTTGTATCATTTCCACACTGGTGTGCATCTATATGCTTATTGTTAATGTTATACGCTGGTTGCAGTAGTTCTGCTCCCAATTATTTTGGTTTTAATACTGGTCAGTTTTCCAGGAAGGGAATACCCTTCTGTCCCAGAAGATAGCAGGGAGGGAGGGGGGAGAGGTGAACTTTCTTCTGGCGCTGCGGCACCAGGAGAGGAAGTGGGAGCTGGGTGCCTGTGAAAACTAGGTACCTGCTCCCCCCCCCCCAAAAAAATAAATAACATACGAAATGTGGCATGTCAGGGGGTCACGAGTACTTAAAGCGGAAGTTTCATTTTTGGGTGGAACTCCGCTTTAAGCCTTGTACACATGATCAGATTTTCGTACGAACGTTCGTCCATTTCTTGTTGCATGCTAGTCTCATATTGAAAGTGAAGAGGTTACTCAACATATGAAAATGCTTGTACGACAGAATTTAACTTCAGAAGTGATGTAATGTGTTGAATTGTTTTGTATGTATTCTTTTGTTTCCAAGCTTGCGTAGATTTTCTTTTACGATGTTTTTCGGATGAAAACTGTACTGATGAAACGAAAATCGGACGTTGCGTTAACCTACGATAAAAATTTCATAGCCTGCACATTCAGTTTTTGTCGTACGAAAATTCGCAATCGGCTGTTTATCAGACGAAATGTAACTTCTGATTTTCTCATTGTGTGCGTACGGGCCTTTAGTCACCTACAAGTTTAGCGCATTATCCAGTTTGGTGGAGGGACATTTCTCATAACCCCCACAAAGAGAAGGCTACATACTGAATACTGTGGGAAGAATCTTTACAAGGTTTATGTATTTTATTTCACATTGGTATTTCATTCATGCAGAACTGCACACTGCTCCCCTTCAATCACTGCCCTCTTCCACAATGGCGCTCCTTGGCAGTGGAAGTGTCTCAGCGGCAGACGTCACTTCCGATGTGTGCTGAGCCCGGCCCTGCAGTGTGTTAGTCGGGGATCAGTCTGTTCATGGTTGCACGGTGGAAGAATTCCGGGTAAGTTGGTGACAGCTGAGCTGTGTGTGCGGAGACATATGTGATGGGGACAGAGGAGGGGTGGACAGGACAGATCCTGTATGGAGGTCAGTGTGTACAATGATCCATACTGTCACCTTTATGTCATCCACAATCACAGCTGTCCCTTCCATGCAGGCGATCACCCGGGATAAGGAGCAGACAGCCTGTGATCTGGGGCGGCAGACTCCCCCCTCCTCCTCCTGGGTCATGATTGATGGGATCTGCAGAGGGATGATGTGTGATCACCTGTCATCCCCATCCCCTGCATCCATCTGCATTGTGCCTGCTACAGGAGGACCCAGCATTCCTTTGTAGAGATCCTCATCTGTATACATGTGTGCCAGGTGCTGCAGTCCTCCATCTATGAAGGGTCATCCCTCCCCTGTCACAGGAGGCTGGCTGCATTATTATTATTATTGCCTCCTTTGTACTGATGATGAGGCTTCTTAATGCAGCTGCTGTGATCATCAGCTCTTCATTATGGGATGTATGGATCACTCTCCTAATGACCTTCCTAGAAGAGATCACTACTCTATACAAGGTGATCATGTGACTGCATTGCCCCTATATGATGTATACTCACATCTGCTGTCTAGATGGGGATTATTGGTTCTCATCAGCTGTGTACAGGGCAGATTTAGTCACTGTGGCGCTCCATTGTCCTGATCCATAGTCATCATTGGAAGGACATGATTTAGAACAGAACCTCCCGGGAGAGACGTAGCTTTGTAATAAAGAAATGCTTCCTGGAATGTTGCAGATGAGGATTAGGACTGGCTCTCACCACGTGTACTACCATATCCAGAATGCATGTACAGTAATTGCCATGTGTTCCTATGAACCTTCGTCACAATGCAGATATTTGCCAGCACACCAGGGATCAACAAAAGAGCGTCCAAACTGGTTTTTTTATTGCAGTAGTGCAATGTTTCGGAACCACGCAGGGCCCCTTCGTCAGTCACATGCCTGATGAAGGGCTCCTGCGTGGCTCCAAAACGTTGCACCACTTTTTCATGTAATCATGCAATAAAAAATTAGTTTGGACGCTCTTTTGTTGATCCATGGTGTGCTGGCAAATATCTGCATTGGGACTTTTAAACCAGTCTGGCCGTGGCTGCAGCACCCAAATCATTTTTGAAGCTTCATCCAGGAATGCGTGCGATGGGAATATGGAGTATTACCTAGGAACCTTAGTTCACACCAGTTTGTTAGTCAAGCACTTTCCACAAAAAAGGAAAAAAAAAGTCAAGCATCCTGCAGTTTTTTCACCTGCAACATGTCAAAATGAATGTAAATTTAATTAAGAAACCATAGTCTTAAGATTTTCTAAGTGTGAAAATAAAAAAAAGAGTAAAAGGAAAGCACTCTAATGCATTGAAATCCCATCAAACATGCATGCAAAGACACACCCCAAATGCTGAAAAGGTGTTGTGAGTCCTTGGGGCCCTTAACTGCATAAGTGGACAGATTCCCATCCCAGAGGGAAGATCGTGGCATCAGGTCATGTAGTTCAATTGTCATGATGATACGAGTCATGTCATGTGCTGTTGACATCCAGAGTATTATGCCACGCCCCTTTCAGGTTTTTCCTAGAAGTGACTTGTATGATGCTGCAGAGGTGATGTCCTTTTAGAGGCAAAGTTCATCTTTAGTAAAACAATAATGCATGCACATATTTGTGCTGGTAAAAAAATGTCTTTTTTTTTTTTTCAGTAGACTGCAAAGTATTGCATTCACGATTAGCAGATCACATGTGCAATGTCATTCTCCTGTATAGTCTCCCTCCAGTCTTCTGCCTATACCTCTGCACTGGCTTTCAGTTTGAAAGCTGGAGGGTCTGTGAATAGATTTGGAGCGCACTGATCAAAGCATTTGTTTTCCATTGAGAACTACAACGGCAGACTTGTAGTTTATTAATTGACAGATCCCTGTGAATGAATGATGTGCCCATGCAGATCTCTGCCAATTTTAAAATCTGACAGTGGCTGGGGGAGAGAGGAACCCCCACCTGCTGTCACAGGGAGGGGGGTTGAGGTGGATGCTGAACATGTTACACCCTAAATACAAATCTAACATGTTCAAAAGGTGAACTTTTATACTTTAAAGGAGAAGCACAGCCAAAGTTCGTTTGGCTGTACTTCTATGGATCACAGGACTGCAGTTCGTTGTGCACTCCTCTGACCTGTTTTCAGCAGACAGCAGGCTGAAGCCCGCTGTCTGCTGACATCACAGAGTCAGTCCAGGCTGGGACAAGATCGTGACACTGGAGCCAGTATCTGCGCACATGCCTGGACCGGCACCCTGCTCAGCCTCTCAGCGAACCGCTGCTCCTGCCCTCTCCACAGCCCAGCGCTCCAATGAGAGAGGAGGGGCAGAGCAGAGAGCGGTGACTGACAGTCACCAGCTCTTTATTTGGGGAGCTGTGAGAACCGAGCAATCAGCTGTGTTTGATCACTCGGTTCTTAGTGTTTGAGCCGGCGGGGACAGATGCAGCATCAGACCAATGCTGCATCCACCTAGGTAAGTCTAAATCTGCAAAAACTGAGCTGGAAGATTTTCTTAAAAAAAAAAATCTTCGATTCTCTTAAAAAAAACTCGATTCACGATTTTAATCGAGTTTTTTTTTTTCTTTGGAAACCGCGCCGGTCCTGAGGCGCTGCGGGCATGAGCTTTTAGGCGAGGCCGCGGCTTCGGCCTACACTAGGCCGAAGCCGCGGCCTCACCTAAAAACTCCTTGCCCGCAGCTCTTCAGGCCCGGTGCGCTGTCAGCGCCGGTCTGGAGGCACTGCGGGCATGAGTTTTTAGGCGAGGCCGCGGCTTCGACCTAGTCCGCGGCGTCCGGCCGTAGCCGCGGCCTCGCCTAAAAACTCATGCCCGCAGCGCCTCGGGACCGGTGCGGTGAAAAAAAAAAATCGAAAAAATCGATTTGCTTAAATTTTGAATCGATTTGACCTCTCAACTCGATTCAAGATTTAAACCGATTTTTTTCCCAGCCCTAGCAAAAACCCCAAACGCCATACTTCTCTAATAATGAACCACCTCAATATCATAATATTACACCCCCTTCATTACCAGGCTATTTTTAGTTCTAGTCCCATCATAGTTTGACTGACAATTACTCCCACATACAACGCTGTACCCAAATTAACTTTTTATTTTTGAGACACATAGAAGGGAATTGATCAAAACTGGAGCAGCTGTGCATGGCAATCAATCATTGAAATGACGATTCAGAAATCATTGATGAGATTTCCAGTGTCATGCGATTGTATGCGACTGAAGTCACATCTGAAATCACACTAGTGTAATCGAAGCCTAAGAAAGCTCATTGGATTGTCATTTTGCTGTTTATCATTTGATGCATGTGACAGATATAGTCTATTTTTATTTTTTACACTCCTGTCATGTGGATCTGATTCGTGTTGGTCCTTGCTGGGCATACCAACTGTTATAGTTTTTTATTTATTTATTTATTTTTTTTTTTTTGTCAAAAATGTCTTTGATGGCCACTAATAAGTTGGTGGTTCCTGGTGGTGTTTTGCCTGCATTATCTTGCCAAGATTAGAGATGAGCAGATTAGCTTTGTTGTTTTACTGGACCAGAAATCATCTCGCCTTATGAGAAACACACAGAATGTTCTTTTACAGTGTTTTTTTTTTTTCAGCCATTGAATATGTAACAATGCAGTAATGAATACTATTACATTTAAGTTTGCTGTGGATTATACTCAAGGCTACCTATGGGGTGTGCCATGTATAATATTCAAGACTATTTGGCCTACTATTTGGTGCTTAAAGCAGAACTAAACTCTCTGAATCAACATGAACTATTTTTAATCATTTAGCCATAAATAGTTTACTTGTTTTGAGCTTGTTCTTTTTTTTTTTTTTTTACATTTCTTTGGTTGCTTCCTGGTTTCTGGCCAAAATTATGTCATACATCCTAGGAGTCTTCACATGCATTATTTTATTTCATCTGGAGGGGGAGAGGAGGGGCCTTCTTAGCTAAGTACACCCTCCTGCATGCATGCCTGAACTAAGCACAGATGGATTCCAGGAAGTAAATACTACATGAATCCTCTGTCCTTACTCAAAATGGCTGCTGCTAGAAATGCTAGGTTGGTGTGATTTCTCATCAAAATAATCATGAACGAATGGGTGAGTTTGCTCTAAATATTAAAAATGAATTTAAATAGCAGTTTCAGTTTGTAGTGCTAGATACAGTTAAGTGCCAAGTTAAGGCTATATATGGGGTCTGCCATGGATAATACTCAAGGTTACGTATGGGGGTCCACTATGGATAATACTCAAGGCTACTTTTGGGGTCTTCTAAAGATGGTACTCAAGGCCACTTACAGTATACGGGTCTGCCATAGATAATGCTCAAGGCTACTTATGGGGTCTGCCATGGATAATACGCAAGGCTGCATATGGAGGTGTGCTATGGACAATACTCAAGGCTACATATGGGGTCTGCCATGGATAATACTCAAGGCTAATTATAGGGTCTGCCATGGATAATACTCAAGGCTACGTGTGGGGTCTTCTATAGATAGTACTCAAGCCTACTTACAGTATAGAGGTCTGCCATGGATAATATTCAAGGCTGCATATGGGAGTCTGCTATGGATAATACTCAAGGCTACTTGTGGGGGCTCCCATAGATTATACTCAAGGCTACTTATTGGGGTCTACCATGGATAACACTCAAGGCTATGTATGGGGGTTGTCATGGATTGTACTGAAGGCTACTTGTGTGGTCTGCTATGGATTAAACCAGTGGTTCTCAATCTCAACTCCTGTCCTCCGGACCCACTAACAGACCAGATTTTAAGAATTACCTTGGGGAGATGCAGACTAGAATACTGCAATCACTGAGCAGCAAATGATATCACCTGTGATGTATTTCAGTTATCTTGCAAACCTGGCCTGTTAGTGGGTGCTGAGGACAGGAGTTGAGAACCACTGGATTAAACTAAAGGCTACTTGTTGTGTCTGCCATAGATAGTACTCAAGGCTGCTCACAGTATGTGTGGCTACTTATGGGGTCTGCCATGAATAATACGCAAGAATACTTATGGGGTTTGCCATGGATTGATTCTGTAGGCTACATATGAGGGCCACCATGTATAATAAAGGCTACTTATGGGTTCTACTGTAAATAATACTCAAGGCTATTTATGGGGTTTGTCATGTATATTACTCAAGGCTACTTATTGGATCTGCTCTTTCCCATCTCATCTTTGCATATCAGGAATTCCTCTCCTCCTCCTTCCAACATCCCCACTATTGGCGTGTGGAGCATGCTGCTAATTTGTAATGATAGGCTATGATAGATTTATTGATGTCAAAGCTTATATTTTCTTTTGTTTCCATAGTGTGAAAATGAGGATGTAGTCCATTGCAAGACATTGTACTGCTAGATAGGTTTTGTGCTGATCGATCAATAATTTAATAGCATTGCGGTCCATGGTTTCTTAGACTTCTTCCTGAAGTATACTTTTATATATTTTAATGTGATTATTGTAATGCTTTCACTATACATTACATATCTATGTATCTTTTACCTTTTTTATTATTACTAGAAAATGTCCACAGAGACCCATTATGTATGTATAAATTAGAATAAAATGGAACACTTGTTTAGAATCCAACTATAGATCGAACATGTTATTCACATTCTGGCGTTCCTCCTCCACTTTATGCAAAATGAATCATTTTATTTAGTTTTTGATGGAACTTAAGCCCGGTTTTAATGACATCTGCATCCTACTTCCTGTCAGGACAGGAAGTGATGGGAAATCTCTCCAACAGTGACCTATCCTAAAATAGGAATGTAAAGGTTAGATTAATGTGTCATTGCTGGAGTGCCCCCCGCACACACCTTTTTATGTACTGATTACACAAGGACAGGCAGTGAGAATAAAATCTACCTAAGGAAGTCACAGACAGAAATTAACACCTGACCAAAATTTTAACTCTTCCCAACTTGATACAAAACTAAAGCAAAAAAGATGCGTGGCTGGAGTTAGGCCTCTTTCACATGGACGATCCGTATGTCCGTTTTTCATCCTTCCGTTTTCGGATGAAAAACGGACATACATTCATCCCTATGGAGCGTCGGATGTCAGCGGTGACATGTCCGCTGACATCCGACCCGCTCCGATCCAAAAAGTGTAACGGAGGAAAAACCTACTTTTCCATCCGTTTTCGAATCGGATCGGATGACGACGGACACTACGGTCCGTCATCATCCGATCCCCCCATAGGGGAGAGCGGCGCTCTGACAGGTCCGTCGCTGCACAGTGTGCAGCGATGCACCTGTCATCTTCCTGCTCAGCGGGGATCGGCGGAGCGATCCCCGCTGAGCCAGCGGATGTTCACGGGGCGGATCATGACTGATCTGCCCCGTGTGAAAGAGCCCTTAGGTTTACAATTATAACACTGAATTGTTAGCAAAAAAGATTTGTTTTTTTAGATGTTCTGTAGGGAATAAATCCTCTGTCTAGCATTAATCTCCAGCCGGGGTGAAGAAATTATGTCATGCGGTTTTCCTATTGGAAGCTCAGCAGAATGTGTGTGTTTTTTTTTTTTTTTTTTTTTTTTACGAGTCAGGATGTTACTTTGCAGTATAAGCGTCATGTGATGACCCTGAGCTAATTTCTATGTC
This sequence comes from Lithobates septentrionalis, assembly GCA_037952835.1. Taxonomy (NCBI): domain Eukaryota; kingdom Metazoa; phylum Chordata; class Amphibia; order Anura; family Ranidae; genus Lithobates; species Lithobates septentrionalis. Next base: position 4,434,820 of record JBBDGP010001445.1, read on the forward strand.
TGAAAGAAAGACAAATGGATCTGTTACACGAAGCTAGGCCTCATTCACCCTGACAATGGCATACATGTGTTTAGAGGACATTTCTAAATGCATATACGAGGTGTGTCTAAACGGTTTGGTGAATGGTATCAGAAAACAAACACAACAGAAGATACAAACAAATTACCTTTAATGGCCTTCAAAATAATCGCCATCCTTCACAACACACTTTTGGCAAGGTTTATAAAGCTTCTGGAAACTTTCAGCAAAGGCCTCTTTAGGAATCAATTACAGAACCGTTGTCACACATTCTTGAATTGCCGCCACATCCGCAAAACGTGCACCTTTCGTGATTTCCCGACCTTGGACTTTTGCAGGCGACTCTTTTTTGGGTCGCGGGGAAGACGGTGAACGCCATTCAATCGATTGCCGCTTGGATTCCAGATCAAACTGGTAGCACTAGGTCTCATCCCCTGTGACGATGGATCCTGGTCATCCATGGTAATGAAATCTCCAGAGGTTTCCATCCGTTTTGTTTTTTGTTCCTCTGTCAGCTTGTGCGGCACAAACCGGGAACACATCTTCCGCATACCCAAATCTGTGCTGAGAACGATGCACACCGTGTCCTTGTTAATGGCCGATTCCTCCTCGATTATGTCTGGGGTTCTGCTTGTCGACAGCTGACCGATCGTGGCTGATCTTCATTTATTTCTTTCCTGTTGCCAAAGCTTTTGAACCAGTCGTAAACACATTTTCTGCTCACAGCTTCCGTCACGTACACTTGCACCAACATTTCATGCCTCTCTGTAGCAGTTTTCCCAATTTGTAGCAGAACTTGATGTTCACTTGTTGCTTCATTGACCCCTACCTCTCTCACTGACTGTGTTTGATTGCCCGCAGCGGGTTTACCCTGATGGTCACATGTACTCCATGCTAGGTGGCGCTTCGTGTCTCTGGATAGCCATGTAAAGCTGCTTTCACACTGGGGCGGTGGGGGCGTCGGCGGTAAAACAGCGCTATTTTTAGCGCTGCTTTACCGTCGTTTTTGCGGCGGTATTCGGCCGCTAGCGGTGGGGTTTTAACCCCCGCTGGCGGCGGAAAAAGGGTTAAAACCGCTCGCATAGCGCGGCTATAGCCGCGGTATTGCCGCGGTATAGCCGCGCTGCCCCATTGATTTCAATGGGTAGGAGCGGTGAATACACCGCTCCTTCACCGCTCCAAAGATGTGGCTTGCAGGAGTTTTTTTCTTCTCCTGCCAGCGCACCGCTTCAGTGTGAAAGCCCTCGGGCATTCACACTGAACAAACAGTAGCGGCTGTTTTGGGTCGGTTTGCAGGCGGTATTTTTAGCGCAATAACGCCTGCAAACCGCCCCAGTGTGAAAGGGCTCTTAATGCACGTGCACCTGGCCCATGTTGCCATTGAGATATCTGACCATTCACCAAACTTTTTACACACCTCGTAAATGCATGTATTCTCAACTAGTTTAATACTCACTGTTCCTTTACCCGCATTAACATGCGTTCAGTTCAGCTGTGCTTAGGGAAAATAGAATTCTGTGAGATCCCAGGGCAGATTAGATATTCTGAACAAATTTAAACCCATGTAAAAACACAAATACATTTAAATGCAGGAGAACTCAATTTGGGAAGCATATGTTTTATTTTTTTGTTTTTTTCTTTCTAAACTGTCCACACAATTTTGGAGATTAGCGCTTTTATTGCCACTGACAAATTTCATAAATTGGCAGCAGCAGGAGTGTTGGTCTGTGTTCATTTTGGCAGCAAATTTCAATTTAGTTTTAGTCCCATTTTAGTCTTCTGCAATTGTTTTAGTTTTAGTCGTATTTAGTCGACTAAAACCTCCAGTACATTTTAGTCGTCTAAAATCTAATGGGTGTAATTAAATTGTAATGCATTAGTTAACATTTCTCCACAATTTCCAAACTCATTATATACTGCTGGAGTGAAAAAATCTAATATGCTATTATTTATGGTATTGAGGTATGAACATGCACTACAGACCAGTGTTAATTTTGAAGTCAAATTTAAATTTAGCTTTAGTCTTAGTCGTTTGACTAAAATGGCATGTTAGTTTTAGTGCCATTTTAGTCTTTTGACTAAAATGGCATTTTAGTTTTAGTCATATTTTAGTCATATCAATTGTTTTAGTCGTATTTTAGTAGACTAAAATAGTATTCATTTAGTTGACTAAAATGTTTTAGTTGACGAAATTAACACTGGTGTCGGTGAAACAGGACCAGGTCCCACATGGTAGGTGTTCCTGGGGAGGGACATCGTGCTGATCTTCCCTAGTTGGAAGGAACCCAGAAGCCATGTGGAATACATGACTTTTGGTTTCTGCTGGCACTTGCAGCGGCTGTTGTGGATGCAGAAAGCTAATTAAATGTGAAGTGCAGGGTAGAAGTGTTTCATAAAACCTGTCACTAAAAATGTATTCACGTAGCAGGCTATTGGTTCAATTTATGATGGCAATAAAGTTTACTTGGAAAAAAAAAATGGTAAAAAAATGTAAAAATATTTCAAAGCACTTAAAAAAACATTGAGCCTCCCTTATGTATATGTACATAAACGCACACCTCAGGGGGCACATACACTACCGTTCAAAAGTTTGGGGTCACCCAAACAATTTTGTGTTTTCCATGAAAAGTCACACTTATTCACCACCATACGTTGTGAAATGAATAGAAAATAGAGTCAAGACATTGACAAGGTTAGAAATAATGATTTGTATTTGAAATAACATTGTTTTTACATCAAACTTTGCTTTCATCAAAGAATCCTCCTTTTGCAGCAATTACAGCATTGCACACCTTTGGCATTCTAGCTGTTAATTTATTGAGGTAAGCTGGAGAAATTGCACCCCACGCTTCTAGAAGCAGCTCCCACAAGTTGGATTGGTTGGATGGGCACTTCTGGCGTACCATACGGTCAAGCTGCTCCCACAACAGCTCAATGGGGTTCAGATCTGGTGACTGTGCTGGCCACTCCATTACCGATAGAATACCAGCTGCCTGCTTCTGCTGTAAATAGTTCTTGCACAATTTGGAGGTGTGTTTAGGGTCATTGTCCTGTTGTAGGATGAAATTGGCTCCAATCAAGCGCTGTCCACTGGGTATGGCATGGCGTTGCAAAATGGAGTGATAGCCTTCCTTATTCAGAATCCCTTTTACCCTGTACAAAGCTCCCACCTTACCAGCACCAAAGCAACCCCAGACCATCACATTACCTCCACCATGCTTAACAGATGGCGTCAGGCATTCTTCCAGCATCTTTTCATTTGTTCTGCGTCTCACAAACGTTCTTCTTTGTGATCCAAACACCTCAAACTTGGATTCATCCGTCCACAACACTTTTTTCCAGTCTTCCTCTGTCCAATGTCTGTGTTCTTTTGCCCATCTTAATCTTTTTCTTTTATTGGCCAGTCTCAGATATGGCTTTTTCTTTGCCACTCTGCCCTGAAGCCCAAAATCCCGCAGCCGCCTCTTCACTGTAGATGTTGACACTGGTGTTTTGCGGGTACTATTTAATGAAGATGCCAGTTGGGGACCTGTGAGGCGTCTGTTTCTCAAACTAGAGACTCTAATGTGCTTATCTTCTTGCTTAGTTGTGCAACGCGGCCTCCCACTTCTTTTTCTACTCTGGTTAGAGCCTGTTTGTGCTGTCCTCTGAAGGGAGTAGTACACACCATTGTAGGAAATCTTCAATTTCTTTGCAATTTCTCGCATGGAATAGCCTTCATTTCTAAGAACAAGAATAGACTGTCGAGTTTCAGATGAAAGTTCTCTTTTCCTGGCCATTTTGAGCGTTTAATTGACCCCACAAATGTGATGCTCCAGAAACTCAATCTGCTCACAGGAAGGTCAGTTTTGTAGCTTCTGGAAGGAGCTAGACTGTTTTTAGATGTGTGAACATGATTGCACAAGGGTTTGCTAATCATCAATTAGCCTTCTGAGCCAATGAGCAAACACATTGTACCATTAGAACACTGGAGTGATAGTTGCTGGAAATGGGCCTCTATACACCTATGTAGATATTGCACCAAAAACTAGACATTTGCAGTTAGAATAGTCATTTACCACATTAGCAATGTATAGAGTATATTTGTTTAAAGTTAGGTCTAGTTTAAAGTTAGCTTCATTTAAAAGTACAGTGCTTTTCCTTCAAAAATAAGGACATTTCAATGTGACCCCAAACTTTTGAACGGTAGTGTACATACGAAAACATCAGTTGCGTCACACATAACACATATTTCTGTGTCAGAGTGAGAGCAATAATTTTAGGGCCATTATTCATTGTTAACTCTAAACTGATGACCTGTACGAGCTTTTAAAGCAGTGCCTATGGAATTTGTGAGTATTTGTGAGTATTTTAAAGCTTGACATGTTGGGTACCTATTTACTTGGTACAACCTGTTCTTTTATATTTTACAAAAAATGGGGTAATATATTGCGTTTGTTTGCACTAAAATTAAAGTGGTTGTAAAGGCTGGACTGAATGCATTTCCTGCATTAAACTAAAAAATGTCCCTCTATACTACACTCTCACCAACACCCCCGGCTCTCTGCACACAGATATTAGGGGGGGGGGGTTGGGAGGACAAGTGGAGCCAGGCCGCGCTGTCTGTGTATGTGGATACAGGCAGAATGGCTCAGGAGTGGCCTGGCAGGTGTGCCCCCAAAGGAATTGCCTTCCTATGGGGGCACACTGAGAAAAGGAGGAGCCCAGAGTGTCCGTGGGGGAACTTTTTTTTTATATTGTGAAGCTTTACACTCCCTTTTACCTTAGTGTACTTTTTACTGAAATTTATGTTTGATAAATCTTTGTGCTAATATCGTGTGACATAAGAAGTTGAGTGCAAAAAAACACAGAAACAGCTCTGGCAGCAAAAAGGGTAAATGCAGGAGGCTAGTGTGAATGTAGCCTACGCAGTAGATCATTGCAGAGTTTTCCCTTCACTTCCTGTCTCATAGCCAAACAGGAGTTGAGAGGAAATCCCTGCAAATTGAGGGAATTCCCTGGGGACCCCCAGGTCACCAGAACTAGTGTTCCCCATTGGAAGACTTCCCCTCTATTACTTTTCTGCAGACAACCCCAAATTTGGGATTTTATTCTACTTTCAATGATAATAGTAAGCAGGACAAATGGAGGGTGAATCTCCCCAATGGGGGCACAGGCAGCAATAAAAACTGACAGCTCTCTAATCCCTCTCCACTCTATACAAAACTAAAAAAAAAAAACGGTGGTCCGCCCACCCCGCAAAAAATATATGGACATTTGCCTGTCCAGGGAGCCCACGATGTCGGCACCCCAGACGATCTTCGGATCGGCTGTCGGGTGCAGCGCCGGTGTTGCCGGTAAGGGAACCCTTTCGGCTTCACGGCCGGTGTTCTGCCGAGAAAGTTCCGCTCGGCGGATAAGGACCCCCCTCTACTGCGCAGGCGCTGCGCAGTAGGATCCGGCGGAAATAGCCGAAGGTGAATAGCTGAAAATCAGCTGTACACGGCGCCTGTAAGAGGGCCCCTCGCGGGCTCGCTTCGCTCGCCGCGCTTCGCTCGCCGCGCTTCGGGCACGGCCTCGCTTCGCTCGGCTCTTTTTGATTCCCCCTCTATTTCCACTTGGATGGTGGGGAAGGAACCTGGACCTAGGGCTCAGGCGCCGTGTACACCTGATTGAAGAGTTTGAGCTTCGGCTATCTCCGGCGGCTGACAGTTGTTCATACTGCGCAGGCGCTGCACCTGCGCAGTACAGGGGGGGTCCTTATCCGCCGAGGGAACTTTCTCGGCAAGATACGGGGTCCCTACTGTGCATGCGTTAAGAGCACTTTCTAATTGGCCCGGCGGCGGAGGAAGGAGGATGGGGGCCAAGCTTCGCCAGGGCACCGTTTCCGGAAGTGAGGGAACAGTACCTGTCAAAAACAGGTCCCCCCCTTCCTTGAAAGGTGCCAAATGTGACGCTGGAGGGGAGGAAGGAGACGAATAAGCAGAAGTTTCACTTTTGGGTGGAACTCCGCTTTTAAGTGAATGCTGAAACATGGTACTAGTTTTCATAAATTGGCTCCTTTTCTTTGATGTTGAAAATATAGATGGAAGATATGATGTTGGGTGAGATGATTAAAATATATGTGTAGCCAAAACTTTTTATGGGGGTTTTATATAGACTAGGGAAGGATTAGAAATCCTGTCAGGCTTTTATTGCTATCTGTGTCCTCGCTGGGAAGGTACACCCTCTAAATTTGTCCTGTCAGGAAATCCAAAATTTTACAGTTGTCGCCAGCAATGGAGGTGAAGGGAAATCTAATAAGAACAACTATTTTTATAACGGTCTAAGAGGGGAATGACCTTTTATTTTGTAGAGGTTTACTCTCGCTTCCTGTTGTGCGTCTTTGAGACAGGAAGTAAAAGATAAATCTCCCCACTAGGGTGCAGTCACCAAAAATATAAAATAGACAGGGATTTAACCCTTCCTTACTTTATCCCAAATGAAAAAAAAAATGACTATGCCTACACTTTGAAGTGGCTGTGGTACCGCAGTCTTACTAGTAAACAAAGCTCTCGCTGTGAGGGAAGAGCATGCAAATGTATCTTTCCAGCGGCAGGTGACCTCAAACTCCTTTATTTATAAGTTCTCCATAGTGATAGGGTGACTTCAAAGTACACCTGTATGTACTAAGAAAAATCCATAGGCTACCATTACTGACCTCCTTCATGAAAATGTACTAGTACATGGTTGTCTCTGTGTTCAGTATTTTAGGTGACTGTCTGGAACAAGTTTGTTGCAGGTGAAGCCAAAGCAAAGTCCGTACACTTGGTTTGCATACTTGTTCGGAGTCAGTGAAAGTAGGGCCTCATTCACTAAACCTGCAGATACTTGGGGCTACGATTCCAGGTGTTCCAATTGCTGATGGCAACAGATGTCCGACCCTGGACGTAAACAGTTTGTGCCCAGGGGGGGATCATCTGTCCCAACCACAGGTAACCACTGGATGTCTGGATAAATGTGAACACCTGCTTACAGCTGTGGAGAATACCAACTCCTTTTAGCCTGTCTTTGAGTTGTACAGGCCGAACGGCTGCTGTCAATTGAGATGCTTCAGTCATCCACGGTTCACTTTACGCACCATGGCCGAGGGATGTTTTGAATGGGGCCTAGTCAGTAACCACTGAATCATTTATTTAAAGCCAGACCACTAGCATTTTTGAAGAGGTCAGCCATGGCAGTCTATGATTTCCTTCGGTACAGGCTTTCTTTACAGTTGAGAGATCTGGTGGAAACCAAATAGATATTTTATTCAGGCCGTTCCTGTTATGGCCAAACATAATCAAAAGCTACTTTGCAGTAGGAAGGTTTAAATATAATGGGCGTCCCACTTTCACTAATCCTGCTTATTAATTAAAAAGAAAAGTTCCCTTTTTAATATATATTTATAACCTCTAATGAGGTTAGTGGCTGTGCCATACTCCTAAGAAGCCCCCTGCAGATTTGGTAATTGTTTGCTTTACTGGCTGCTGTGATTATATATTGATTTCTGCCCACTTTTGTTACCGGTCCAGCATGCAGCTTTTCAGTCCTAGAGGCGGATTTGGCATTTGGTTACGAGGCCTCAGCAAACCTCTGACTTGAAGGACCTAGACTTCTTACCTATGTAGGCCTCAGAACCCCACTGCTAGAAATAGGATTCTAGTGTAGCACCCAAAAAATACTGAAAAATAAGAAGTCTACTATTATCATCACACGTAACCACAAAACATCAGAATATTGACGTTGAACTCCGGTAAGATAAAATGGATGCACATTATTGCAGCTCTGTATTCATTAACACCAGTAAATAGATTTTTTTTACTTTTCAAGCAGTGCAAGTACCTGAATTGGACTAGATATCAGCCACTTGCACTCCCCTGAACGACCAAGCTCAGACTGGGAGAGGGAGAAGTAACTGAGCACTGCAATGCGCCTCAATTCAGGAAACCGCTTTTATTGTTGCATGCTATTGGTGTCGGCCTGCAACAGAGAGTACAGGATCTCCAAGTGGGCAACTTTGCATCAGCTTCTGTTTCTTTAAAGTGATTGTAAACGCAAATGATATTTTTTTTTCTTTTAAATTGACAGGTTTATGCTTACCTGCTCTGTCCAATGGAATTACACAAGCGGCCCTGAACATCCTCTTTTCAGGCCCGTCCCCCGCCGGTGCTCCTAGCTCCACCTCTTCTCAGTGGTACCCCATAGTAAAACGCTACTTAAGGGACCCATCTGCACGGTTGCTTCCGAGTCCCGCTGTCTGTAGGCACTCAGTCCCGCCCCCTGCTCCCTTGTCACTGGCTTTTATTGACAGCAGTGCCCAAGAGCCCAGGAAGCGAGGGGGAGAAGAGCTGCGCAGAGGTTCACAGCACTGGATCAAATGAGGGCTACGTAATTAAAAAGGGGGGGGGGGGGGTAGCAGATACTCCATGCCTAAAGATTTTTTACCTTAATGCAAGGAATGCTTTAAGGTAAAAAATAGTTAAGATTTATAACCACTTTAAGGCTGCATAAAGCTGAAAACCCATATACTTGCAGTGGGTTACCGGTTTGTTTTGTCTAGGGCAGGGGTCTTCAAACTTTCTAAACAAAGAGCCAGTTCACTGTCCTAAGACTTTAGGGGGGCTGGACTGTGGCTATTGGAGGTGGGGGAAAAAAAATAATGCCCCACTTTCACTGGGAGTAGTTATATACCATTATTGGCATCAGTGAGAGGAATTGTGCCCCATCATTGGTGTCATTAGGAGGAATTGTGCCCCATTATTGGAGTCACTGGGAGGAATTGTTTCCCACTGTTGGTGTCATTCAGAGGCGTAGTGCCCCAAGGGCTGGATAAAAGCAAGCAAAGGGCCGCAGTTTGGAGACCACTGGTCTAGGGCATGTATTATAAGGTAATATACTTGAGCTGGTCATACACTAGTAGATTTTCGAACAAATGTTTTTATGGAAAATCTCTTTGCATTCAGTGATCTGACAAATGTCATTCAAAAATACTTTAGAATTTTATTTGCTTTTATCATTTGAGTTTGGAATGAATGGACTTTCCTGAACAAAAACTGCATATGCTGTTAGAAATTAGTTTAGGAAATATTTTCCATCCTGCTTCTTCAACTTTTCTTGTCACTGTGGTCAAACGAGTATTGTTGATTGGAAAATTGAACAAATGTTCTTGAAATGAAAACTTTCAAACAACTAGTGTATGGCCAGCTTTCCCATGTTGCTTGCTCTCGCAGATGTCCTTCAGGGCTTTAAAACCAGTCCCCAACGTCTCTTGTCATCGCTGTCCACCCAGTAAGTAAATGATCATATTAATCATTCCCCAGGCAAAATGAGTAGTGAAAAGAGAAGTGCGGGAAGAAAAAAAAAATAAAGATATATACTCACCTAGATGGCTGCAGCATCGATCCAATGCTGCAACTGTCCCCCTCTGGCTCTAAGACAGAGAACCTAGTGCTGATCGCTCAGTTCTCTGGTTTGTTCTGAGCACAGATTGATGACTGTCAAGTCACCGCTCTCTGCTTTGCCCCTGCAACGTTCACTGGAGCGCCGGACTGTGGATGGGGCGAGTGCAACTGGCTCGGGCTCTCAGCTATGGCATTTGGGAAGATCTCGACATTATTGTTTGGATCCCTGCAGAGCCTGGACCAGCTCTGTAACATCAGCCAACAGCGGGCCTTTAGCCCTCTGTCGGCTGAATCTGGGTCACAGGAGTGCATAACTAAGTGTACTCCTATGACCCACAGGAGAAGTATGGCCAAAAGTGATTTTCTCGAATCGTCTTCCAGGGCAGCATCCGAGAGATAGGCTCCTCCTCCCTAAAACAGGAAACACATTAGTCCACCATTATAAATTTCACAGTCTTACCTGTGTGCCTCAGTTGTTTTGTGTTTCCTCCGGACCCACAGGAGCTGCAAAGAATGTTTGTTATTTTCACTGTGTCTCTGTGCTTGTTGCAGGAGACCCCCTGCCAGCATCCCATACAGCCCAACGGGCCTTGGGAGGGCGAGCAGGAGCAGCACTGAGCAACCCTGCTCAAGCCTGAGATTTCGCCCCTACTGAGGGGTCTGCAATCATCCCCCCAGACTGCAGGAGGACTCTGTCATCCCCCCCATGCCGCTGCTCTAGGGCCTGCTATCCTGGTTTTAGCAGGTCTGACCATTTCTCTCATATGCTTTCCATGAAAGCAGCTTATCTGGCAGCCGTCACTGTGCGCCAGTGGGATACATCAGCACATGTACTGGTGGACACCCCCCCCCCACCCCTGCTGCCGCCGCCACAGCACACCGATCGGGTAAGTTATTTTTTACCTTCTATCTGGTCCCCAGGTGGCCGCGGCCGATACCACCGAGCGATGCGGCTAGTCCGGCCGGCCGCCCGCTCTCCACGCGGCGCGGTGGTGTCCTCGGCACGCCGCCATGCAGGCCTCTCCATGGAGGCTCTGTGGGTGTGCCAAGATGGCGCCGGAGCAGACGGTTTTCGTCACCGGGTGGCGGCCATTTTCCCCGTAGCCTATCTCCGGGAGGAGATAGAGGGGGACATTCAGGACTCCCGGGGGCGGGAGTTTTGGAAAAAAAAAAAAAAAAAAAAAAAAAATTGTATAAAAAGAAATAGCAAATATATACACTTAGGTTAAAAATTAAACCTTTGATACATGACCCTTCCTATCAGTACAATGGAGGAGTGTACCAAAAGGCAGCGGCATGTGCAGGTGTGTCCACCAACCTGCACGGGGTCAGCTGGGGGCGGGGCCCGGAGCTTATGCAGGAAGCAGTTAAAAAGGCCCTCTAAGCAGAGGATCCTGGTGGCTGATCATGTCTGACGCTTCTCCACCCTGCCCTGCAGATCCTGCAAGCCAGGACAGCTCCAAGGTAAGCCAGAATACTCTAGAGTTATCTCTGTCTTAACCTCTCTACAAAACTGCCTACCTTCAGGCAGTCTTTTGACCACCTGCCTCACGGGGACTTTGTTTACTATGCTTGCTTCTAGGCAAAGACCCCCGAGGAAAGGAAGGCGTAAGGCAAAACATGTGCCTCATGCAGCCACAGGCTTTCCCCAGGGGGGAAAAAAACCACTATGTCAGAAATGCATAGACAAAATGGTGGCCAAAGGGATTTTTGAAAGACCTGCTCAATTCTTTTAAGAAAGAAATTCAGAGCACCATGGCGCCACTACGCTCAGCTATTGAAAAATTAGAAGCTCCATCAAGTGTCGGTCAGGCCAGTATCCCATCTACTTGCGGAAGCAGTCAAAACTTTGGCTAAATGCCCCAAGATGGATGCCTCTCTGGAAAAAATTACAAACAAATCTGACTTGGACGACGCAGGTACCCTAAGCGACCCCATGGGCAAGAAAATAGAAGCCCTCCTGAAAAGGGCATGGGAAGCAGGGGCGGCAAACCTAAATCCGGCTATTGCTTCCACCTGCACAGCCCGGACCTTGCTAATCTGGCTAACCCAGCTGCAAGAACTGCTTGAAAATGACACGCCCAGGGAAGAACTAATAAAAGCCATCCCCACACTGACTAGAGCGGCAGCCTTCCTAGCAGATGCCTCAGTGGAAACTGTCAGAATATCCTCTAGGACCACAGCACTACTGAACTCAGCCCACAGAGCCCTGTGGTTGAAATCTTGGGGAGGGGATGCCCCTTCCAAGAACTGACTATGTGGGATCCCATTCACTGGAGACCTACTTTTTGGACCTGAACTAGAAACAGTCCTGGATAGGACTGCAGCAAAGAATAAGGGGTTCCCTCAAACCAAGAAGAAACTAGGGAAGGTGCCCTTTCGGCATTTTAAGAAATTTAACAAGCCAGGGGCAAAAAAGCGCTGGGGTCAACAAAACAAAAAAGGCAAGGGTGAATTTATCCTCAAGCCTCCCAACCAAAAGAACAAAAAACAATGACTGTCTCCAGGGGGGGGGGGGGGGGGGGGCAGACTTGCGGCCTTTTCCCACCAATGGGAGGAGACAACAAAAAACAAGTTTATATTGCGCACCATAGCGGACGGCTACGCAATAGAATTCTCCACCCGCCCCCCAACCAAATACCTAGCAACCATGCTACCAAAGGATAGCGACCAAGCAAGAGGCTCTTTAGCATTCTGGCAGAACCTGCAGGATCAGAAGGTGATTCGTTACGTTCCTCAGGAGGAGGAACAAAAAGGCTTCTACTCCCATATCTTCGCAAAAAGAAAACCATCAGGCAAGCTAAGACTGATACTAAACCTCAAACCACTCATCCGAGGGGTGACCCCAAGCCAGACAGTGGTATATCTGGGATATGTGTTGGATTCCAGGCTGTCAAAAATTTTCCTAACAAAGGAAAAGGACAGAAAAAATGACACAGGCAATTACCTCCCTTTTTAAGGTATCCCTCCACAATAATCAGGCATGGAATGTCCATACTAGGACTGATGACGTCTTCCATTCCAGCCATCACCTGGGCACAGATGCACATGAGACCTCTGCAGAACTACATTCTGTCTCAGTGGGATGGCTGGCAAGCATCCCTAGACAAGTCCATTCTCGTCCCAGCCACATTCAAACAAACACTCCACTGGTAGCTCAACCCACTTCGGTACATCGAGGGGCGCAGATGGGCTCAAGTCGATCCAATCAGGATCACCACAGATGCAAGCGCCCTGGGATGGGGGGCCCACATGGAAGAGCTGTGCTCACAAGGGAAAAGGACATCCAAATGGCCCCAAGCCTCCTCAAATCTGAGAGAGCTGAAAGCTGTGGGGGAAGCACTAAAAGCTTTCAAACCAGCATTACTGGGGAGAGACGTAAAAGTACAATCGGACAACGCCACGACCGTCGCATACTTAAACAGACAAGGTGGTACAAAGTCCCAAAACTTGATGAGGCTGACAGAGTCAATTCTACTATGGGCAGAAGCAAGCACAAGATCGATATCCGGTATCCATCTAAAAGGAACAGACAATACATTGGCAGATTTCCTGAGCCGGAAAACGATAAGGCAAACGGAATGGTCACTGAACCAAACAACCTTCGCTCAAATCACTCACAAATGGGGAGTACCCGAAGTAGATCTGTTCGCTTCCAAAGCAAATGCAAAATCACCGATATTTTTCTCCCTGGACCCAACGGATGGCAACAGCGGGGTAGATGCCTTCAACCAAAGCTGGAAATGGCATCAGTGCTATACATTCCCTCCAACTGCCATAATCCCAAAGGTAAATCAAAAGATCAGGGCAGAGAAAACAACGGTGATACTAATAGCACTGCACTGGCCCCAGAGAGCTTGGTTCAGTCACTTGAAAAACCTCAGCATACAACCTCAGCTGACACTGACGGACCGGCCGTATCTGCTGTCACAGGGCCCGGTCAACCACCCGAACCACAAGATCCTGAAGCTTTCGGCTTGGTTACTGAGAGGGTAAAACTCCAGAACAAAGGACTGAGAGACAGAGTGATTAACACCATCTTAAACAACAGGAAGCCGGTAACGAGGGCTAGCTATGAGAAAGTAAGGAAAAAGTTTGTTTCTTGGCACAGAAACAGATCAATCTCCAACGGCGGGATAATTCCAGCAATTTTGGACTTCTTACAAGAAGGTGCAGACAAAAACATATCACCAAGTACCCTGAAAGTACAAGTCGCAGCACTCTCCTCGGTCATGGATACTAGACTAGCGGAGGATCCGCTGATAAGACGATTCCTTATAGCACTTAAAAGAGCTAGACCAGCCAAAGTGTACAGAACTCCCACCTGGGACATGGGCACGGTACTTAAGGGTTGTCTTTCCCCTACATTCGAACCTATGGAAGAAAGCTCAGACAAAAACCTCACGTTAAAAACTGCGCTCCTTCTGGCCCTAGTATCTGCCAGAAGAGTGAGCGAAATCCAAGCTCTATCTACAATAGAACCATACTGCCTGATACATCTGGACAAGATAATTCTCTCTCCAGACCCAGCCTTTCTACCCAAGGTCTCTTCTATGTTCCATAGAACCCAAAACATCATCATACCCTCACTTCCAACAACCATGGATAGTAGGAAAAGGGACACTTACAGTAAACTAGATGTAAGGAACACGCTCATTAGGTATCTCGAAAGAACGAAGGAATGGCGTAGAACGACCTCCCTTTTTCGTTCTCTATGCAGGAGTCAACAGAGGGAAACAAGCTTCCAAAAGTACCATCAACAGATGGATAAGGATGGCCATACAGACTACCTATGAGGCACAGAATCTCACTCCACCTAGTGGAAGCAGAGCGCACACAACTAGAGCCTGGGCAACCTTGGTCGCAGAGAAGGCAGGGGCAACTCCGGAGCAGATCTGCAGGGCAGCGACATGGTCGAGCTTCAGTACTTTCGCAAAGCACTACCGGATAGACCAGCTGTCTGACCAAGACCAAACATTTGGTCACGAAGTGCTCCAGTCTCTAACCCCACCCTAGTAAGTATTGCTTGATACATCCTCTCGGATGCTGCCCTGGAAGACGATTCGAGAAAACAGAGTTAGGTACCTGGTAACTCTTTTTCTAAGAAGTCTTCCAGGGCAGCACTAGTTCCCACCCTTGAAATGACAAAAACCAGGTACAGCGGGGGAGCTTGCAGCTTACAGGGAATTCCTTCGGTGCTTTAACATAACTGAGGCACACAGGTAAGACTGTGAAATTTATAATGGTGGACTAATGTGTTTCCTGTTTTAGGGAGGAGGAGCCTATCTCTCGGATGCTGCCCTGGAAGACTTCTTAGAAAAAGAGTTACCAGGTACCTAACTCTGTTTTTGCCATCCTTCTCCCTGAACCCTTGCAGCAATGAGGGGTGCTCTATTGTATAGGTTACATTTTTTTTTTTTTATTCACCGCAGTTCTGCTTTAAGAAAATCTTTATACAGTGAGGCATGATGCCCAGCACAGAATAATAAATTGATTTAATGACAGTAAAAAAGCTTTTATACTGCTACAGAGGAGAGGGCCAGTGGCAGACTTCATGGGTACGTTTCTGTAACAGAAGGAAGCATTCCATCTTCAGTGTCATGTGCCACACAACCAATGAAGGGCATTAAAAATCAAGAGCCTTGTGCTAATTAACAGGAATTAGACAGATGCCTGTGTTGAGGATCTGAGCTTGGTGCCGGATCAATGCCCTTGTTGCATATTATTGCAGTCTTTATGCTGTCTCATGCTGCAGTCCAGTGTATGAATAAACATCAGTCTCCTTTACTTCTGAAAATCACATTATAGCAGGCGCGAATTAGGCTTCCATCTCGCACCATTCGCTAGCTGACATTCTGAGACTCTTTGTTGGCTCCTGTATTCTCCATTGTAAAATACATTTACATACTTTATATTCATGTAAGGACCAACTGTCTTCTCCGAGATGGTCTGTGGCTCCAGCTAAGTGTGATCCCATGTGGATTTCCTATTGTACATCCTGCACATGCAGAAATTTGGATTCCAAGTTGGTAAATGCTGTTTGTGTATACATAGCAGTATGCTGTCACTTACTTGAATACCAGCCTGCAATACTCCATCACCAGACCATTTTTCCTTTTTTTTTTTTTTTTTTTTTTTTTTTAAATTTATTGATTTATTTTTTGATTCGAGAATGCAGGTACCAATTTTAGTTTTTAGTGCTGTAATAGTTTGACATCGCTCATCAAACCACCTCCCCTGCTTTTTTTTTTTTTTCTTTTAGCAATATGGTAGTACGAAGGTGATTAATAGGAAAGTACCCAATGCAGTGATGTCTAAAGTGCAGTAATCCTCAGCAACCAAACTGAAGTTTTCTCCAGTATAGTCAGTTAGGCATTTTAATGTACCGTGAGTTTAAATTTAAATGAGTTCTCACCATAACCCTGTATACACAGCATTCTTCCACTTTATTGCACACTTACCTCTCAGAGCCCTAGCCAGTCACAGCTAAAGTAGGGCACACTACTTGCCGCTCCATCCAACTGTCACCATCAACCCACAGCTTCCTCTGGGTCCAATGATGGTCCTTCAGGCATGTAAGGACCACTGATGATGTAACTCCTATTGTCTCGGGACCTGGCTCTTTTCTCGGTATGCTGAGAATGAGCTAGGATGTACATGGTATGGCATATGCATGTGACAATGTGCATTAAATAAAAATTACAAGAAGTCTGGGACTTTGCAGGACTTTAGTTCTGCTTTATGTGCAGCAACTGCATGCAGGGAGGATACCATGGCTTCCATTGTAGGCTAGGGTAGGAAGTGGTAGCACAGATGCAGAAGGCTCGGTTGTTCTTATTTTTTTATTTTTTTATAGAGTGGAGCTGGATTAAAACACCTACAGTATTAGGTTTGTATTGCTGTCTGTGCCCATTAGGGAGATTCACCCTCTCTTTGTCCCGGTTACCATTATCATTGAAAATGAAAGTAAAAGAAAATCCAAAATTTTGAGTTGTCCTAAGAAAACTAATAGCGGGGACATCTTCCAAATGGGGACACTAGTTCTGGTGATCTGGGAGGCTCCAAGGGATTACCCTAATTTGCGGGATTTCCTTACTTCTTGTTTTGTCTATGGGACAGGAAGTGAAGGGAGATCTCCCCAATGGGACACAGATGGGGAAAAAAGAAATGACTGGGGTCATAACCCTCCCTTGCTCTATCCAAAATGGGGAAAAAAAAGGTTTGCCTATAGTTATACTGTACTTTAACACTATTGGACTCTGATGCAGATGTGACAGTTGCCTTGTTCTACGCATTGGGAGTGTGTGGTTATAGAAGATATGTCCTGGAAATGGTTTCTTCCAAGCGCTTAGAGACTCTGCTGGCATCAAAACAAGAATGGGAGTTTAGGAGTGATAACTGAAACCAGAGAGGTCATCGGAAATCTTGGGCCACATGCCCTAAATGAGCAACTCAACAGGAACCAGCAGCCAAAGAACATTGACAATTTCCAAAAACATCAGAAAAATTAGATGCCTGCAGTCGTGTGTGTTTTTTTTTTTTTTTTTTTCTTTATTTATTTTTTTTAGATGTGATATTTTATGGAATCTGAACTCTAGGCAGATATAGACAAATTATTGAAACTTATTTGTGGTGGTATAAGTTGACACACTGTGTGTACAGCATAAAGGATCAAACATTTTGAAGTGGATTTTCGGGTGGTGCACAACATGTAGATTTTTCTTTTACAACTCTTTCATATTTATTGATTTGTTATTGGAATTATATGAGGACTTTTTTGATGTTGTTTTTGATGATTTTTTTTATTTGGAATATTTACACTTAAAGCGGATCTTCACCCATTTTTTAAACAGCATCTCGGTGGCTTCTAAAGGCAACACCGAGTGCCATATGGAGCTTTTTTTTTTTTCCCTACCTTACGTTATCTGTCTTTCCCTTTGTTCTGTCCTTGCGGCTGTGGGTGTGGACTTTGCGGGTATTAGTGTCATATCCTTTCTTCAGGGCACACTGTCTCCCCTGGATCTCATTGTCATTCATCCCAGGAGACATTGCGGAGAGCCGCCGTGAAATCTCGTGAGACTTAACCAGGACTGACGGCGCTCCGATTTGTGTTTACTGCGCATGCGCGAGATCGGGGCTAGAACGGGCGGTGCATGCTGGTCGATCAGCAGCACCGTATCCCGGAAGAAGATGCCTGTGGGCTTCACATGCCCACAGGCAAGATGAAAGCCGACAAAAGGAACTTTTATAAGTTATTTTTACTACAGAAAACTGTGAGCAATACGCTACAGAAACGGAACAAGTAAGTTCAAGATTAAAATAGATTAAACATTGTCAGTCTTAGAAAAAAAAAAAATTATGTGGAGACAGTGAAACACCGCTTTAAATGTATTTGTATATGCACAGTAAGGCCCCATTCACACCTGAGCGTAGCGTTTTCAGGTTGAAAGTCGAATGATTTTGCAGCGATTTTGTACAGGTCAAAAGGTCATCAATGTAAAAAGCAGAAAAATGCCTGTAATCTGCCTAAAAAAAATTCCAGAACTTGTTTGAACTTCAGGCGTTTTGGGGCTTCTGGCTCCAAGCGTTTTGGAGTTGAGATGTGAACCATCTCCATAGAGAATAATTGTCCCCCCCCCCCCCCCCCCCCAGCGTTTTGTAGCTTCAGGCTTCAAGCTACAAAACGCTCAGGTGTGAATGGGGCCTAAAACACAAGTGTTGCACTGGATCAATTTGGGTTAAGGTATTTTAACATATTAAAGTGTGTGGTGCACTCCTAGATCTCAGCAACAGCACAGGCTTTCATTTCAATTGTTGATTGACTTTTCACATAGGTGTGCACAAGGGTTTTATTTTAAAACAAATTATGGATTAAGTATATTTATTGAATGAAAGCAGTTTATTTCCCTGAATTTGACTTGGAATCAAGGAGTAGCAGCATGAGGAACTAGTCAGCTGTGCAGCAATGATCCATGAGGATAGAACAGAGTTGACAAAAAGGGTTCCTTATTGTGCTGCTTCTCCATTCACTGTACAGTCACAGGCTTGAGGGAAGAATGAAAAATCAGTGCTTCTGAAAATCTTCCTGGCCAGTTCTTGATAAGACTGTATAGCTGTTATCCCTATGTTAGTTGGGGACCTCTGAGTACAAGACTGGGATTAGGGAATACAAAATAAGCGTAAGGGCACCCAACAAGATACTATTAAAACTCTAACGTGCCTTGCACAATACTTATGCGCAGGCAAGAAAAAGCGTGCCACAATTGGTTTATGGAACTAACTTTATTGGAAATGTCCTGTATCTTCTTCTAAGGTTAAGGCTTTTCAGCATGCAAGCATACTGGCAACTACATGTAACTGGCAGTCACATAAATTAAAATTGGAGGCCGTCAGTAAATAGGATGTGCCTCCTGTGTCAGATTGATTGCAAAAAACCTTCATGTTTTATTGGCATGTACCTTTAATTCTTGGTAAATGCGGTCTAAAAATATGCAGCACAATTACATGTATAGCCGAGTTAGAATTGTTAAATGAGAATCGGTATATTGAATAAACCTTCCTGGTTTTAGCCCGGAGATATTGAGACTGTTTACTGAATACTGCATGCTTTCATTAGCTTGAAAGGAGCCGTCTCTGTGGTGTAAAACAAAGCGCGCACCTTTCAGTGAAAATGAGAGAAATTTCAGACAGCCGCATGTTGTGAAGTTTTATTGCTGGCTCTGCAGAAGTCAATAAATAATCACAATCTCTATTTAAAATCTTATGTGTGGAACGGTTAGTTGCTGGTGGGAGAGCTGAGAATTTGAACTGAAGGAATTTATAAGAGGAAACCTGCTATGCCAAACACCTGGGTTAATCCTATATAACATTTATATAAACCTTTCATTCTACTGTTCTCTGTGGATTTCATTGGTGCTGGGGAAGCCGAGTCATTTTTCCTATGCTAATCACTTCACCTAATGGTTTCCCAAAAGTGTGCCAGTTGTCTGCACACGGGAAGCCGGGAGAAAATAAATTCTGTGCTGGGACAGCGATCTAAACAAAAAGGTATGTAACTCTAGGCATCATTTTTGACGGTCTCTACCAAAACTGCCTTCAAAGGCACGTTGCTTCCTCCCTCCCTTCTGTAATCTGACATGCTTCCACATAGTAGAAGATAGGCCCCGCAACATCCTGCAATTCAGTACATTGTGTCTTGTCATTTGATTTAGGGCTCAATCCTATGTATAGTGCATCCAGAAAATATTCACAGCGCTTCACTTTTTCCACATTTTGTTATGTTACAGCCTTATTCCAAAATAGATTAAATTCATTATTTTCCTCCAAATTCTACAAACGATACCCCATAATAAAATCCCATGTACATAAGTATTCACAGCCTTTACTT
Organism: Lithobates septentrionalis; assembly: GCA_037952835.1. Lineage (NCBI taxonomy): Eukaryota > Metazoa > Chordata > Amphibia > Anura > Ranidae > Lithobates > Lithobates septentrionalis. Next base: position 4,454,626 of record JBBDGP010001445.1, read on the forward strand.
AATACTTTGTTGAAGCACTTTGGGCACCAATTACAGCCTCAAGTCTTTTTGAGTATGATGCTACAAGCTTGGCACACCTATTTTTGGGCAGTTTCTCCCATTCTTCTTTGCAGGACCTCTTAAGCTCCATCAGGTTGGATGGGAAGCGTCGGTGCACAGCCATTTTTTTAGATCTCTCCAGGGATGTTCAATTTGGTTTAAGTCTGGGCTCTGCCTGGGCCACTTAAGGACATTCACAGAGATGTCCCATTGTTATCTTGGCTTAGGTTTTTTGTCCTGTTGGAAGATGATCTCTCTGAGTGACCATCGGGTTCTTGGTCACCTCCCTAAGGCCCTTCTCCCCCACCACTAGCTTAATTTGGCCGGGTGGCCCACTCTAGGAACAGTCCTGGTGGTGATATGACTGATTTCTGATTGGGACTCTAAAACAAAGTTAATGCTGCAGGAACAGATTCACAAGACTCAATCACTGTGTTTAAAATGTCCCTTCAGTGGCAAAATTTATTATTATATGTTATTTTATACATAGATAAGAAAGGGGTGGTGTGAGATGTTATTAAAAACTAACAAATAGAAATATGTTATTAAAAGCTAACAAATAGAAATATATTATTAAAAGCTAGCGAATAGAACAATTGCAAAAGTAAAACATTGAGAAGGGAGGGGGGAGTAGAGAGCGTTTAGTAGGAGATGTGTCTGTGTGTTAGGTGAAGGTTACAGAACACATTTCAACAGTGAGAACAAAATGGAGTCTCTTGTGCTTAAATGAACAGTACAGTGAATGTCCATGTCAGTGTTTCCAAACTTCTTCCATTTACGGATGATGGAGGCCACTCTGCTCATTGGGACCTTCAATGCTGCAGAAATTTTCAGGGCAACCTTGGAGAGAACGCAGCTCTGCTCATTTTCCAGGAAACACATGCAGCCTTTAAATCCCTCCTCTTCCACCATGGCTTCACTTATTGTGTTTCCTTCGCCATGGTGGAAGCGCATGCTGGAACCAGGGAGTTGTGCGCTCTCCAAGGTGAAGGGAGAAGGCTTACCTTTGTGGAGTTGTGCAGTGACCATCCCATCACCCCCCCCCAGTACGGGCGGAGGATGTTCCGGAGTCCTCAGTCTCTCCAGCTCAGGGGATGCAAGGGCCCGCAGGAGGTGTCGTGCGCCCGGGGTTCGCTGGCATGGCCCTGGTGGGTGCCGCTGCTGGCCAGCGGCATTGACCCACATGACATTTCTGGGTCCCGACCGGCGGGTGACCTCATGTCCAGTGACGCAGCTTCCTGCGGGGGGCATGGCACAAGTGGTTCCATGCGCCTAGAATGCAGAGACTAGGGGAGGGGTCTGTCGACCGGCGCTTTCGGTACCGGCCCTCGATGACGCCGGAACCGGGTGATTCAAAAACCAGATGGGTTTTCTCAGTACTTCGCTGCGCTCTCTGCTAGCACAGGGGAGAGAACGACAGCTACGACGGAAGAGGGGTACAGTGGTGCCTTTATTCTTGTACGTATGGGCCTATGTTTGTGGTTGTTTTTGGGATCCTCCCTGCAGGGAGCCTCTGGCTGCACGGTCAGAGGTTACTCCATTCGGACCCTGCAGTTTGGACTTGGTGGTTGCTGGGGGGATTGCACTGCTCGGCACTGTTTCATTCTGTCTGGTGGTGATCTAGTTGTGCACTAAGGGTTGTAAAGTTGTATCAGGGGCCCTTAGGTGAGTTTCATTTTTTTCTCATTGCAGGAAAAAGATTTAGGAAAATCCAAGCATTTAAACCCACCAAGTCACAGTAAATGTCCTTCCTGCAAGAACCCCCTCAGAGATTCATGGCAGAAGGGAATGTGCAGGTCCTATATTAAGGACTTTGTTGAAGAGGAAACATCCCAGCATCACAAGAACTTGTTCTCTTCAGTACGGGAACTTACAAACTGGTTGAGTTTGGTTAAGTCCATCCTGGTACAGAGCCCGGCAGGCCAGGTTGAGCCCCAGCATCCACCATCCAGCCTTAGGGCATCCACCTCTAGAGCAGTAGAGGTTGTGGACTCAGGGGATGAGGGGGCAAGTACTCTTCCCTCCCTCAGGGATTCAGACGAGGAGAAAGAGGAAGACTATAGCCAAGCCTCTAGGTACAAACTATCTTTGGTGGAAGTGGGCGATCTTCTGAGAGCGATCTACACTACCCTCGAGATCTAGGAGGAAAAGATGCAACTGTCGGTTCATGATAAAATGTACCAAGGACTGGATGACACTAAGCATAGAGTGTTCCCAGTCCATAGAATCCTCTTAGACACAGTAAAGAAAGAATGGAAGCACCCTGAGAGAGGCCCCTTCTTTTTCAAGACCCTTAGGAGAAGGTTTCCCTTTGAAGATAAGGAGTCAGAGGTATGGAATAAGAAACCCTGGGTAGATGCCGCATTCTTGCGGGTTTCCCGTCGCACAGACCTATCATTCGAGGACATGGGGGTGCTGAAGGATGCGATGGATAAAAGAGCAGACTCCCTCTTGAAAAAAGTGTGGGATTCCACATCAACCAGCCTCAAACCTGCTATGGGTTGTCGCAAGGAACCTAGAATGCTGGGTAAAGAAGCTGAAGAGCCACATGGAGGCGGGTACGTCGCAGAAAGATCTTCTGGACACCTTCCCATTAATACTAAAGGCATTAAAGTACATTGCTGATGCATCAGCCAAATTAGTTAACCACTTGCCGACTGCCTCACGCAGATATACTGCGGCAGAAGGGCATGTACAGGCAGAATCATGTACCTGTACGTTGCCCTTTAAGAGGCGGCCTGTGGGTGCGTGCGCGGCAAACTCCGTGAGTCGGGTCACGGGTCCCGCAGACTCGATGTCCGCGGTGATACCCACAATCGTCTCACGGAGAGGAAGAACAGGGAGATGCTAATGTAAACAAGCATCTCCCCGTTCTGCCTAGTGACAGTGTCACTGATCTCTGCTCCCTGTGATGGGGAGCAGAGATCAGTGATTTGCCACACACAGCACCCCCACAGTTATAAACACTCCCTAGGACACACCTAACCCCTACATTGCCACCTAGTGGTTAACCCCTTCACTGCCAGTGTCATTTACACAGGAATCAGTGGATTTGTATAGCACTGATTGCTGTATAAATGACAGTGGTCCCAAAAATGTGTCAAAAATGTCCGATGTGTCCGCCATAATGTCGCAGTCACGATAAAAATCGCTGATCACCGCCAATTCCAGTAAAAAAAAAAAAAAAAAATTATAAAAATGCCATAAAACTATCCCCTATTTTGTAAACGCTATAACTTTTGCGCAAACCAATCAAACGCTTATTGCGATTTTTTTTTTTTTTTTTTTACCAAAAATATGTAGAAGAATACATATCAGCCTAAACTGAGGAAACACATTTTTTAAATATATATTTTTGGGGGATATTTATTATAGCAAAATGTAAAAAATAATGTGTTTTTTTTAAAAATTGTCGCTCTTTTTTTTTTGTTTTTTTAGCGCAAAAAAGAAAAACCGCAGAGGTGATCAAATACCACCAAAAGAAAACTCTACTTGTGGGAAAAAAAGGATGTCAATTTTGTTTGGGAGCCATGTGGCACGACAGCGCAATTTACAGTTAAAGCGACGCAGTGCTGAATCGCAAAAAGTGCTCTGGTCAGGAAGGGGGTCAATTCCCGGGGCTGAAGTGGTTAAGATTTCAGCAAGATTGTCAGCACTGGTGAATTCAGCCAGATATGCTGTCTGGCTAAAAACTTGGTCTGGTGACACAGTTTCCAAGATTAAGCTATGTGGCCTACCTTTTTTCGGGTGATCTTTTTTTTTGGTCCAGACCTTGAAACAGGACAGCGGACAGGACAGAGGACAAGAAAAAGGCTTTCCCTTTTAAAAAGAAACAACCGATCAAAAATAATTTTCGTGCTGTTCAACAGCCCCACAAAAATAGGGATCAAGACCACAAGAACCGCTGGGTCTCCCAAAGGGGTAAGGGAAGAGCAGGAGTTCTCTTCAGATCTCCCCCAGACCAGCCCCCTAAAAACAAATGAAATCTCCCCCCCCCCCCCCCCAGTAGGGGGAAGATTGTCTGCCTTTCACCTACAGTGGATCGAAACAACTACAAGCCTGTTCGTGAAAAACATCATCTCCCAGAGATACAGTCTAGAGTTTTCAGAGCCCCCCGAGCAGATTTTATGTTACGGCTCTTCCAAAGGATCAAGAAAAAGCTTCCGCAATGATGAGCCTACTACAGGATCTGATTCAACAGGAAGTGATTATCCAGGTCCCAAAACATCAGGAAGGCCGAGGCTTCTATTCCCACATAGGGTTGCCACCTCATCCCTTTAAACCCGAACACATATGAATTACACAGTTTCTGAGGCCAATTTAATGCAGATAAGGAACTGGGTGAGCTTAATTACCACCTTTAATCAGCCACAGAACCTGTGTAATTAACATGTGTTCGGGTTTAAAGGGATGAGGTGGCAACCCTATTCCCACATAAAAAATATGATATAGCTGGAAAATCCTCAGGGTATATGCCACCTCATCCCTAATTATTCATAGCAAAATTGGGAGGGATAAAGAACAGGGTTTATAACGGTGCCTAACAACGTATGTAGTACACTAATAAGTAAAAAATATATAAAGTTTTTTATTATTACAAAAATCTAAACATAGAATACTTACACAGATGTGTTGACAATCATAAAAAAGATAGTACATACATAGATGGCCAAAGATGTTAAAAGGCCACTAAATATAACAGGAAATTGATCCCTACATGTTTCGCCAAGGCATTTGATTCTTCAGGGGAATGATATTGGAAACCTGTACATGTATGTAGACTTTATGAAAGACACAAAATATACATTTTAGAACGTTATTGCAAAAGATATAATCACACAAAAGTAATCATGCCGATCAACATTAACGTATAATTAATTGGAATGATGAGAGCATGGCATGGCTTAAAAGGCTCCCCACAGTGGATAACCCCCCACATACATCCATCCCCCAATACCTACCTAGAATTCCCCAAAGGCGAGTGTGCGCCAAGTCTCCCTGAGGAAGATCAGCAACCAAATGCCTCAAAAATTGAGGCTGCAGAGGGCTAATAGAGACCTAGCATATGTAAAGAAAGAATAAGAAAGTATTTAACTGTAGTGCAGGGGAACAATAATGGGACATAATATTCCACAGAGTCGGCTAACCTAGCCTCAATACTCACAACGTATAAATTAAAATCAGTGTAGAAACAGGGACGCCAAAGAATCTTTTGTCAATGGCCACCACAGCGAGTGATAAATTAATCACAGTGAAATATTGATCAACTGGAAAAGGAGGAAAGAAAAAGAAAAAAAAAGAATAACATTTTTTAATAGAGAGTATGAAATATAAGAAACATTAACATAACTCAAAGAAACCTGATAAAAAGTCTGGTAAAATGCCATGAAGACATAATCCCCATAACACTCACCCACAAGAAAAAAATGGGAGATGTATGCGACAAGTTCCTGCATCAGGGTGAAGCAATCACCCAGCTGAAATGGAAGCAGGTTGAGAGTATCATAGAAGCAGCTGCAGCCTGTCACCGAAGGGAGCAGGAGAGAGTGTGACAATACGGGAAATGACATAGAAAATCGCCAGCGGAAACAAATAATGGTACATACCGTAACCCGATATCAAAATCGCAAGGCGCCCCTGGAGTCCAGCCAGGTTGAAGCTGGACTGGCTGGCTCTTTTATAAGCCCCCCCACCCGATCGGCGTGTAGCGTCACTGATCGGGAGCGGACAAAAAGGACGTCTGCGCATGCGTCCGTCAGGGCATACAAATCCCATAATGCCGTGCGGAAGTGCACCCGTGTCACGTGGCGCGAACGTCACATGACACAGATCACCTCATTTGAGGAGGGCTGCCAGGAACCAATGATGCCACAGGCCCAGTTAGACACGCCTACCAAAGGGGCCGATGAATTAGGCCAGTGATAAAGTGTGGAATGGGGGGGACCTGTACAGGGACAGAGGCCAACAGGCGGGCTGGTGCTCGGAAAGAGAAACCAGCTCTTGGGTGTCCATACAGCCAAAGACGACATAGATGCTGAGGTGGATGGGGAGAGTCCGTGATGCCAGACCAGCACAGAACTGAAACGGGACATGGCAGTGGGGGACAGGGGGGGCCCCCTAGAGGGGAGGACAATGTGGGAAATGAGGGATGAACCAGAGCCCCGCAATCCGCGCACCCCGGATAGGACAGGGATCCACCCCCTCCCTCACACATGGGAAAGCCATGGCATGCAGTCAAACATAACAAATAAAATAACAGAACTTCTTTGAAGACAGTTGTAATAAATTCATGAATAACATACATTTTCTATTGATTTCTATAATTAATGTATTACAACAAAAATTAATTAAAATAAAAAAATGACAAAAGATACAAATAAAGACCCAATTGTGGATCCATGGTAGTGAACTAAGGGAGAGGAAACATGAGGGGAGAAATTAGGTGGTCCAGATGGAAATGAGGACAGTGACAATACATCAATCACATTTACAAAATATTGATTAATTACAGAAAAGACTTAAAACTGATGTATTAATTTAACCCTGAAAACTTGGTTGCATCCAGGTTATGAATCCATTTTGTTTCTCATTGGAGCAGTGTAGTATCGATTCCACCACCCCTGGCGTGTAAAGGTACATGCTCCAGAGCAGCGAAACCGATCACGCAAGGATCAAAATCGTGCTGTGATCCAATATGCCTGTTAATAGCAGTGGTGGGTAATCGCTTGTACAGTGGTTTAACGTGATCTCTAATACGTTTGCAGAAAGGTTGCTTAGTCTTGCCGACATAGAAACAACCACATCGGCAGATGGCTAAGTACACAATCCCGACTGTTTTACATGTTACTGTGTGTCTGATAACATGAGTCGAACCATTGTGAAGATTCACTTCCCGAGAGTTGGAAATAAAAGTACAAACGTCACACCTACCACAAGGGAAAGTGCCAACATCAGTAGGGGATTTGTAGGCTTTGGGTGAATAGTGACTGGTGATCAAGTGATCCCTCAAAGAGAGAGCACGTCTGAAGGTTATATCAGGGTAAGGGTTGATATATTTACTGATTGTACTGTCCGCAGTAAGCAGAGGCCAAAATCTATTGAAAGCATCTCTCATCTGGGTATGCTGTCTAGAGTACTGAGTAATAAGACGGAACGGCTGATGATTATTAATTACCTTAGTTGAAAAAATAAGATCCTTTCTGTTTAATTTTTTAACTTTGTTATAAGCTTTTTTTAAAAAGAGAATGGCTGTAGCTTCTACTTTTTATTCTAAGGTAAAGATCATGTGATGCTTTATGAAAATCAGCCTCTAGTGTGCAGTTCCTTTTAATTCTCAAGTACTGGCTATAAGGAATACTGTCCAGCAGAGGCTTGGGATGCGCACTGCTGGCATGAAGGATTGTGTTACCGGAATATGGTTTACGGTACAGGGTGGAATATAGTATTCCTTCACAGTCTATGGAAATTTCAAGATCAAGAAAAGTAATTTTTGATTGGCTGCACTCCATAGGGAACCTTAGATTGTAGTTGTTATTGGCCAGAAAGTCAATAAATTGTGAGAGTTCATCTCGAGTACCATTTCAGAAAAAAAGCACGTCATCTATATATCTATGCCAAGATATAACCTGTTGTAAAAAATTAGACGAACTGGACTTATTAAATAATTCCCTCTCCCACCCCCCCAGGTACATGTTGGCATAAGACGGGACACATTTAGTCCCCATAGCCATGTCCTGTACCTGGAGAAAGTGGGAGGGGCCATACATAAAAATATTGCGTGTAAAGATGAACTCCAACAATTTAAGAACAAACTGACTATAAGAATCAGATCCAAGACCCCTCTCCCGAAGCTGGTTACCAATAACTGTAATGCCTTTTTTATGCGGAATGGTGTTATACAAACTTTATACAAACTTTCCATGTCAAGGGCAACAAGCCAAGTATTTTTAGGTAGTTGTTTGCCTTCAAGAATACTGAGAAAATCAATAGTGTCCTTCACGTATGAAGGCAACGATGTGACATGGGGACATAGGTATTTGTCAACCAAAGCACTAGCGTTTTCCGTAAGAGACTGGCACCCAGACACGATTGGTCGGCCAGGGGGATTATGAAATGACTTGTGCAATTTTGGCAATGCATAGAATGTCGGCGTTTTGGGCTTCTTGACATTAAGAAAGTTCCAGGTATTACAATCAATGATGCCCTGTTGGTAGGCTGTAAAAATCAAATTGTAGTATTCACGAGTGAAGTTGTCAATTAATGTTTGTGATATAGGACAGTACCAGTCTTTGTTGTCAATGATGTCGTGGCACATGCGCTCATATGCCGCCACATCCATGTCAACAACATTTCCCCCTTTATCGGCTGGATTGATAACCAACCCGGGGTGACTTTGAAGAGTTTTAAGAGCTCTTCTATGAGTAACAGGTAAATTGAAAAAATGTTTATTGTCAAGATTCATATTTTTAATTGCAACGGTCATTTGTTGAACAAATGCCCAGATGTTAGGATTAACTGAAAGCGTAGGGAAAGCATGTGATTTCAGTTTGAAAGAAGTGGGGGGGGGGGAGAGACACCAGGGACGACAACACCGGTCACATTCGATGATAGAATGTCGTCGTCATCGGCGTATCCCTCCTCCCATAAAGACATTAATTCCTTGATGGCCAAAATTTCGGCCAAGGTGGGTACATAATTAGTGGAAGCCAAAGTGGCTATTGGGGATGGATTATCATAGATTACTTTGTACATTAACTTTCTTACGAAAAGATGGAAATCTTTAATGAATTGAAATCTGTCAACATAGACAGATGGACAGAAAGTAAGGCCAAGTTGGAGTACATCAATTTGTTCTTGGGTTAAGGTTACCGAAGATTGACAACATCTAATCCTGTGTTTCTCTGTGGGCCAGGATCAGTGAAGGGTCTGTCATGGGACTCAGAGGGGACTCTGGCATTTTCGGTAAAAAAAATGGATTCATTATCTTTCAGTGGTTGGAGGTTTTGGTTTGTTTCCACAAAATATTTTTCTACAGATTGGACTTTTCATAGTTCTCCTTCACATGTCATTTAATATATTTGGTTTCTTATTTGATTAACCATCATTATATTTTATTATCTCACTTATATTATTATATTTGTGTTTACTTGTTAGCGCTACATCATTTATAACCTTAATGTGAGGAGATGCCTGCTACACTTTCTAACACCCACCAAGAAATTCAGAAAGTCAAAAGCTCTCTTCGTGATATTCTCAGGCTCACGTAAAGGGTAGAAAGCTTCTAAAAGCACGCTGGGCAGATGGTTTAGATAGGCAATCACGGAGGCCTACAAAGCTAAGGGAGAAATACCCCCTCAGGTATTTCTGTTCATTCTACGAGATCAATGGCAGTTTCCTGGGCCGAAAGGGCCGGTGCTACGCCTGAACAAATTTGCAAGGCTGCCACTTGGTCCAACTACTCGACATTTCTCCGACATTATAGGTTGGACTTGCTGTCCGCCGCAGATCAAGCCTTCGGCAGGAAGGTACTGCAGGCAGTAGTCCCAACCTAGGGTAAGTTTCTCGGTTATCCTCTCCAAGGTTGTCCTGAAAGGCGATTTGAGAAAGACTTAGTTAGACTTACCGGTGACGGTATTTCTAAGAGCCTTTCAGAACAACCGCTACCTCCCTCCCTTTTATCTGTGGTTTTAAGTGTCTGTCAAGGTTTTTTGTGGTTTTCTGTTCTTTGTTTTCCAGTATGTTGGAGACCACACAATAACTGAAGCCATGGTGGAAGAGGATGGATTTAAAGGCAGCATGTGTTTCCTGGAAAATGGGTGGAGCTGTGCTCTCTCCAAGGTTGTCCTGAAAGGCTCTTAGACTTACCGGTGACGGTATTTCTTACTAAGGCTGAGTTCACACCTATGCAAATTGGATGCGGGTTTCCCCGCATCCAATTCGCATAGCAGGAGAATATGACTGGCTCTCTATGGAGCCAGTTCACATGTCTCCAGGGTGGCCGCAGAGCGCACTGCACAGAAACTCTGTGCGTCTTTGTCTCCGTTTCAGGGCCGAATTCAGGCAAAGATTCTGCCCCGATTCGTTCCTGAAACGGAGAACAGGGACGGACGGCGTTGCTGTGCGATCAGTGGCTGATTTAGGTGTGAACCGAGCCTAAGTCTTTTCTGTACCCTTCCCCAACTCTGTGCCTCGATACAATCCTGTCTCAGAGGTCTACAGACAATTCCTTGGACTTCATGGCTGGTTTGTGCTCTGAAATGCACTGTTAACTGAGACCTTATATAGACAGGTGTGTGCCTTTCCAAATCATGTTAAATCAACTGCATTTTACTACAGGTGGACTCCAATCAAGTTGTAGAAACAGCTCAAGGATGATAAGTGGAAACAGGATGTACCTGAGCTCAATTTTGAGTGTCATGGCAGAGGCTGTGAATGCTTATGTACATTTTTTTATTTTTAATAAATTTGCAAAGATTTCTAACAAACTTCTTTTACATTGTCATTACGGGATATTGTTTGTAGAGTTTTAAAGGAAAATAAAGAATTCAATCCATTTTGGAAAAAGGCTGTAATATCATAAAATGTGGAAAAAGTGAAGCGCTGTGAATACTTTCCGGATGCACCGTACTTAAGAAAATAGCACAGGGCAGCACAGTGGATAAGTGCTTAGTACTTCTGCTTTGCAGCAGTAGGATCACTGGTTCGAATTCCACCAATGGCACTACCTGCCTGGAGTTTGCAATCTTAGGCATTGCAATGAGTAAAGTATCAATGCATTTCCTAAAACAGGGGTGCACAGAATAAATCAAAGTCAAGGAGATCATTATCGATGTGAAAGGCTTATGAAAAATATTACAGAGAGGAACCCATAAATCCAAAGGAGAAACCTCAATTTCCTTTTGTGCCTTGGGGTTCCTTTATAATAACTGGAGCTGAAGTGGAGCTGTTACTCCTAGCAGGTTTCTTTATGCCAATAAATAAAGGTACACGCCAGTCAAAATTGAAAATTGAACCCAAGAACAAAAATGAATAGCAGCTAAGCAATTTTTAACTGCAGTTGCCGATTTGGAGGCTCCAGGAATTACCCACCATGTTGTTCTGTAAAGTGTCCTCTAAATTTTGGCTGCAGGGGATAGCCGATAACTCGCTTGTCACTTGTCATTTATGAAGTGCACTCAGCTGGTTTTAAAGCGAAACTAAACCCTCCTATTGTTTTCAGCCAAGGAAGCTGCCATCTTGGCCTCTGTTTTATCTTCAACTGCCATGATGCTGCACATGTGATCAATTATGACACCAGCCATTTGATGGTTTGACAGCTTGGTTGAGAGATTTTAATTGCTTTCTTTGTCCCTGCTGGAGAGATTTACCCTTCCAATTGGCCCTGGTGACTTGGTCTCTGTAAAGAAAATGATAGAAAATATAAAATTTAGGAGTTGTCACAGAAGAGCAGGGAATACACTGAGTTTGAACAAAATAAAAACTCACAGATCCCTGCATCAACATAAGCGAAGTTGATTCAGGGATCTCTCCCACTATTGTATTCTGACCCCCTGCAACTGGTAAATGCTTGTGAGATCTGGGGGAGTGGGGGCAAAAGTGGCTATATCACTTCTCTTACCCCTGATGTGGCTGGCTCCAGTGCTGTTCTCCTTTCCCTCTGGCACGCCGGGCTGTGAATGGTCCTTCAGCATCATATACAATGCAGGGCTATTAACCTTGCATTTTATGTGGAGGAGGTACGTGTGCAACTGCAGCAAGGGGTGCCCGGTAAAAACAAAAAAAAACTCAAGCCCTCAATAAAAAGACAGCATGAAGAACAGTGTGTCACAGTAGTGCCCTCTGCCCCCTTCACATCTGCCCCCACAGTAGTGTCCTCTGCCCACAGTAATGTACTCTGCCCTCACAGTAGTGTCCTCTGCCCACAGTAATTTGACTGCCTGGCGTCCTAGCAACCAATCACTTGCTGATTAACTTGAAAGGTTAACTGAGGCATCTTCTGCTCTGAGAAGCGGAGGCAGAGGGGAAGGATGGGCAAAGCAGGAATGTGTTCACGATCTATCCATCGGCTGCCTGCGGTTGCCAACCTCTGGTTTAGATGGAGTTTACATAAGTAATTAAAGCGGGGATCCACCTATCTATCGTTTTTTTTTTTTTTTTTAGTTCATTCACAAACTTTTCTTCTCAGCATTACATACTCACATATTGTGTGTAATATGTCCGCCTGTGTCAGATTTTGTCGGAAAGAATAACTTGTATTATTCACTGCAGGCGGTTTCCGTCTTCATTGTGGGCATTTGAAGCCCACAAGCATTTATTTCCTGGATGTGGTGAATGCTGTGCTCCCAGCATTCACTGCTCGTTCCCGCACATGCTCGGTGGCATCCTGGGAAGCCTGAGACTAGCTCCCAGGAGTCTGGGAGAGGCTAGAAACACGCCTACTCCCACGGGAGGAGAACCAGGAAGTGCAAAGAAGAATAGAAAAATAAAAGGTAATTACGGCGATTTAAATTTTTTTAAATGGCATGTCAGCATCTAGGCAAGGAAGAGAATACATACAGATATTGTTCAAAATTTGTGTGGAACCCCACTTTAACAATTAAAATCTAACTCTAGCTAACACTTTTTTTTATACGATTTAAGCAACTGGTTTTTGACCTTTTGGGATAAAGGTTTTAACTATATAAATAAAAGCTGACCATTGTAGACACCCCTGTCATTTCTAAATGGTTTTTCTCAACCCTGCAACTTCAACTCTTGCTGGATAGGGTGATAATCTCTGTCAAAGAAAGTTGAACAATAATGGACTTAGTGGCAGTCTTTGAGGCCTTGCTGTGTTAGCAGAGATTTCCTAACGCAGTATTTCTTATCATACAGTTGGTTTTCACATGTCCTCACCAACTGTGATCATCAAAGTCTTTGTGTGTTGCTTTAGGAATGAATGTCGGAGAGATTTCAGAGGAGTGGAGGCTGCTGTATTTGCCAGTTGCGGTGATGCCTGTACTATGTTACCTCACAGCAAACATTAATTCATTCATCCAATAGGTGGAAATTCCACTGCTTCACAATGAATCTAAAAGCAAACCTGTCATGTTTAATGTTTGTAAACTCTATCCACAGTGGGAAGGGAATTGGCACCAACACCAGGGAGGTACAATGTGGCTGTGTGGCAAGTTTCTGGTGAATTTTATCAGAGCCTCCACCGCTGCTTCTAAATAGGTCCTTGCATTGTAAATCAGTGTGATCTTGCAAAAATTGTGGGCTGAATTCGGATAAAGTTTTGAAAAGTTTTAGGGGCCAAAACCTATTTAAGCAACATAGAGTAGGTGCCCATGTTACACAACAAACATCATCAAACCTAACCAAGAACTATAGGTACTATACAGATTTGAAACCGTAATTTAACATCAAATACTGGAAATATTCTAGGGACAAGAAGTAAAATTTAGGTTTTATCCAAAATGTATTCCACAATACACAATCACAAAAGGCCTCGGAAAAAAGAGATATGATTGGACTTTACAGGTACAGAGAGGGCAGACACATAAATGTTAAAAAAATGAACACAAAGTTTATTACAAATTAAAAATCACATAAAAAACATTCCATATCTAGGTCCCTGAAAATGAAAACTCATCTCTTCAGAGAAGCCTATCTGGCCCCCACCTAACAACTGTACATCTTCTCAATCAGCACATCGCCCACAGTTTATTACCTCTTGTATTTCTTTACCTTCCTTCTTAGATTGTAAGCTCTAAGGAGCAGGGCCCTCTGATTCCTACTATATTAAAGTGTATTGTATTTGTGCGGTCTACCCTCAAGTTTTAAAGCGTTACGTAAACTGTTGGCGCTATATAAATCCTGTATAATAATAATAATAAGTCCCATAAGGGCCGGACCTGGCTAGCACAGTTACACCAAGAGATCAAAAGGTCAACACGTTTCTCAATATTTGCTTCCTCAGGACCTTACAATCTTGGACAATAATGATGAGTAGCCTGGACAATTCCTGAGTGGAAAGAAAATTGGTAGTGGGCAACAGTGGCCAGGAGGGTCTGATAAGATCTTAAATCGTTCTAAATCCAATCATAAATAATAATTTTGACAGTAATTTGAGTTCCATATGGCATCGCCAATGGCACACCTATAAAGGGGACCCCCCAAAAGAAGAAGATGGCAGATTCCAATGCTGCCCAAATGTGGCAACATTTATATACTGCGGTGACATTATATATACCGCGGGACACCCTGGGGGGGGGGTGGGGGCGGGATTTGCGGTTCCCCTTGCTCTATCCATGCATGCCGGTTGTGTTTTTGAGCTGGGTTTAATCTGCCTAAGTACCTGCTGGATCTGTGGGACATCTTCTGGCATAAGTTGTATGACTGGCTGATGGTGAGAAATCTGCGGATCTGCTATCAGGGCAGCTTTGGAATCTGCTACTTTCTAATTTATTAACAACTAATTACAAAAATGACTTGAGTAGCAATTGTATATGCTTTATTATTTTTTTGTTTGCTATTTTTTCCCCCCACAAAAGTAGTTACCCTGATCTGCAGCTTTTAGTGACATTTAAATAGATTGTTTGGAGCAGCTTGATCCCAACTATTACTTCACTACTAGGTGTGCCCGCTGTGTGCACTGTATAAGCTGTATGTAGTCTTAGCTGCAGCGCTGTGTAATGGGAGGGATGGGAACTTCCGTCCTGCTTCCAGAACAAAATCGGGTTGGACTGAGTGCTGCTTAGCCATTCACAGGGAGCTTTACATTCTGTAAGGGAACTTTCACACGAGCTGTCCGATCATGTCCGCCCGTCAGTTTTTATGTGGTCCTGATTGGACCTTGCAGTCTCTCCTATAGAGTGGCGGACGTCAGCGACATTTGCCGCTATCTGATCCGATCCTATCCGCAAAATCCAGATGGATGGTGGTCCTATTTTGCATCCATCAGGAGCATTGGATAGGATCAGATGAAAACAGACAGGCAGTCCGTTTCCATTCAATTTTCCCATAGAGGTGAGCGGGACTGTGTCCATGTCTGCTCTGCACAATGGAGTGGATGGGACCTGTCCTCTGCCTGCTCACTGGTGATCAGCAAAGCACCCGTGTGAAAGGGTCCTAAATGAATATCCAGCTTCCTTTGAGTCGGGGAGGTGGGCTGATGACATCACAATCTCCCATTCAGAGGAGAATTTGTATACATTCATGCAACACAAAGCTCCCTGTGAATGATTGAGCAATGCTTATCCTGACTTGATTTTGTTCTGCAGGTGGGATGGGAAGTTCCCATCCCTCTGCTGGTACACAGCGCTGTATACTGCATGTAGCAGAGGCTACATACCCCTTATACAGCACACATAGTGGGCACTTCTAGTAGTAATGGTTTGTTTGGTGAAGCTCGATCTGAATTAACTATTTAAAGGTCACTAAAAGCTGGAGATCAGCTTTAAATACTGAGCTATACCAATGCGATTGGAGGAAATGCAGAACCTCCCAATTGGCAGTCACTTTGCAAAACGTAAGTGGCTGAGGGGGACAATTACCATCCCCATTATCTTCAGAAGTAGAACTAATCACTTTGATTTGCAGCTGCTTATTGTCCATGATACTTTTCAGGTGAATTGCAATTTGCTGATTTGCCTAGTTATCTGTTTGCCAATTTCTGCAATCTGTGACGGATTGCGGAAATCGTTAATCTGCTTGTCGGGATTAATGATTCATGCTCTGCTCCACACAAATATTCAGACGAATCACAGCTTGCCTGCATATTATCAGATTAGCCCAATTCACGGTGAACTGCAAATTGAATCTCTTATTTTTACTCAGAAGTGGGGGTGCTAAAATATTTCCAATGTATAGTTGACCCAGGTTTTAAAATTCTTTTGCATTGTCTGTGACTGACATTTCTATTAGACAGTATTGGATTTTTAGGGAATATTAGCATTGTCCTTTCCCCCTGTCTGGTGTTAGTAGTAGAGGAGTCCTGTGCCAGCAGGGTTTTATCACTGCCATAACCACGCAACTCTTTTTGACACATAATTATAGGGAACTTTGTAATTGAGAGACATTGTATTAAGTAACATAATTAGACATAGCTGTTGCAGAATTACGAGCCAGAGATCTGCCGTCATTATGGAGGCTGGTGATCAATCATACTGTTTCTGCTCCCCGATGTCTTATTATTATTGGCTGTATGCTCTTCCATCCCGCTATCACGCTTCTCCCTACTCAGACATATAATACGTCAAGTCGAATTTTCCTGCAGATAAAGGACCCAGAACCTGTGTGTGCTGCAACAATATCAAGTTCTGCTTAATATGTCATTTTTATGTCCTGTGGACTGTGAAATTGTGATATGTAGTAAGCTGGTTTGGGGTAAATACAGTGAAATGTCAAGTGGGTGATAAAATGCAGCTCAGGAATTTTCCCTTGTGCCCTGGAATTTAAAGGCCTGGTAATGTTTGGAAGGAAAGACGCTCTTTCAAAGTTCATAAGCACTCATCTGCTTACTGTGTATGATGAGCCCATCAATTCACTGACCAGTCATTTTTTTATTATTTCATGGTTATATGTACATATGTATGTATGTACAGTCTTTGGAGAATCATACAACTCAAGAAGTACAAAAGCAAAGAAGAGTTGCACTCTGTATTACTTGCATTGTTCTTGTAATTCAGCACTGGGTGCTGGACTAACCTCCTTCCCCCATTTGATGCACGTCACTTAGAACTTAGTCGTAGCTTACAGAGCGAAACGTGTCCAAGCCGCAGTGAGGTGACAGGCATCAGATACACACTAAAGCTGAACTACAGGGGTCCGGAGTGGCTCACAGCAGGGGTCCGGTGCGACCCTGTTCTCTGTTTCAGGGACAAATCAGGCCCGAATCTTTGACTGGATTTGGACCTGAAACGGACCAGAAGGCACACAGGACTCTTCTTCAAACCGCTACGCAGCCATACTGGAGGTGTGTGAACCGGCTCCATTGGGAGCTGCTCACCATTTAATGACATGCGAATTGGATGTGGGCAACCCGCTTCCAATTCACATTAGTGTGAACCCAGCCGTAAACTTGCATTGTTCAGCTTGGTACATTTAAGGCCTTGTTCACACATGCGTACTTAAAGTGTAAGTTCAACCTATTCCTAGGCAGAAAGGGTTGGGTCCCTGAAACGCGTCAGCTTGCCGACACTGCTTTGCACCAGTCAGATCACTTGGTGCCACACTGGTTGATGGTTGGATTTGTTAAAGAAGATGTACAGCCAAAGCTCGTTTTGGCTGTACTTCCCCTGTGGATCACAGGAGCGCAGATCGTTCTGTACTCCTGTGACCTGTTTTCAGAAGCTGATGTAACAGAGCTGGTCCAGACTTGAGAAGGATCGCGACCATATGGTCATGATCCACCCACATGCTTGGACTGGCACCTGGCTCAGCCTCTCGGCGAGCTGTTTCCGCCCCTCCACAGCCCATCGCTCCAGTGAGCTGTGAGAACTGAGTGATTGGCAGTGTTTGATCGCTTGGTTCTCAATGGGTAAAATCCCCATACATCTTTTTTGAGCTTGTTACTTGTGTCTTCTGTGAGTATCCATTTGACTACTTGGCTTTTTGTATTAATAAATCTTGGGTAATGCACTAGACTTGACGTTTGTGTCCTCCTGTGTGTGTGTGTTTCCTAACTAAGCTTAAATCTGCTCCCACTCCCCCTCTAAATTCTATTCTATCTACTCTTTGAAAGGAAAATGTCTTTACTTCCCTATTCCGAGGGTGGTCCGGTCCAGTCACATGATCCTATAGGCTTACTGTAGGGCATTTGTTGTGCTCACTCCCGAGGCCTCCATTGAAACACAGAACAGGGTTTAGCCCCATTCCCTGCTCCCACCTCGCTGGCTGTGATTGACAGCAGCGGGAGCCAATGTATCCCTGTGCCAACAAACACGACCCTTGCACGGGCATTCACTTAAAGTGGTTCTAAAGGCTGAAGGTTTTTTTTTTTTACCTATGCACAAAGGTTAAAAACCTTCTGTGTGAAGCTCCCCCCCAGCCCCCCAATACTTATCTGAGCCTGATATGGATCCAGTGATGTGCAAAAGAGCAGCTCCTCTCCCTGCTCTCTCCCTCCTCACTGGCTCAGACGCAGCAGTGGGAGTTAATGGCTCTTGCTGCTATAAATCTATTTAATGAGCACCTGAGACAGCGGCTGGAGCTGCTGGGCTCGTGCTGGTCACTGGAACGGACTGGTTCAGAAAAGAAAAAGTGGGGGGGCTCTGGGGGCAGCAGCAGCACAGTTTCTTCACCTTAATTCATAGAATGCATTAAGGTGAAAAACCTTGAGACTTTATAAGCCCTTTAAATACCCTTGTGTCTTACACCTGGAGAGCTGCTGGGGATGCATAAATTTACTTTGGTAACCTGTGCTACATACAGTCAATGCTGGTTTCTTCTGGGTGTTGGTCAAGTGAATTGCCATCTGTATACTGAACACATGAAGTTGCTCGTTCATCATCACTGCCATTCAGAGAATGTCTTGTATCCTTGTCAGTGAATACAATACGTTCTCAGGTTGGATGAGTCAGAGAGGAGGGGTGAATGACGCCATGATCTTCACCTTGTCCAATCAGAAAATGGCTTGTATTCATTGAAAAAAAAATACAAAAATGTTCTCTGAGTGGTGGAGGGGTCAGGAAAATGATCCCCTGTGTTCAGAATACAGATGGAAAGTCTTGTTGGCAAGACCCTTAGGGGACCTAAACTTACGTATATAGCAAAAGCTACTACAGTGATTTTTCTGCATCCATAGGGGCCCTCTGAACGTGAGAAATGAAGAATTAGATGTAACCAAGCTGGACTAATGCTGCTTTAAATAAGATATTTTCTAGAGTTTTGCATTAAAGTCTCTGTGAAGATGCTAGCGGTAGAATAGCAACAGATTGATTTAAGGAAGGGAGACACCAGTTGTGCATATTATGCATGGCCTTTCCCAATGAGCATTAAAGTTGTTCTAAAGGCAAGACATTTTTTACCTTTATGCATTCCCTACTTGCTCCCCCCCCCCCCCCCCCCAACACATGCTTAATTATTCTCTTGACCGGTCGCTGTGCTTGGCTGCTCTAACTCCTCACAGGACACAGAGGCATCAACGGGAGCCATTGGCTCCTGCTGCTGTCAATCAGATCCTGTGAGAAGCAAGTGGGGGCGGGGCCGGGGCCATGCTGTGTGTGTCTATGAAGGCACACAGCCTGGCTCTGGAGCTAGTTTGCTATGGGGCACTCCGAGAAGAGGAGGAACCCCCAGAAGAAAAGGTAAGGGCCCGTTCTGTGCAATACCGTTGCACAGAGCAGATAAGTATAACATGTTTATTATTTTAGGAAAAATACATTTCTTTATCGTACATCACGGGACACAGAGCAAAGGAGGTTCCTGTACAACAAGCCCGGGATTTGGCCGAACTGCCAAGAGCATTATGTTTTGCTATAGACGCCATTAAAAAATTCTATTCACCAGGCGTCCCGCCTTGCGCTTGTGCTGGTACACATGCGTAGGATCCTGTGGTTAAAAAATTGGTCAGCCAAAGCCGATGCAAAAGGCTCTCGCCTGATTTTCCTTTTCATGGGAAGCGGCTATTTGGTGATATTTTGGACTAATACATCCAAATGTTTTCAAGTGGGAAAAGTACTCTTTTGCCAGTCAAGAGAAGGAATAAACGCCCTTCATTTAAGCGGGCTCTTTCTCCTGTGCCAGGGGCATCAGCCTCTAGGCAGTGGCGACGGCCTTTGCCGTCAGAGTCTAGAGGAAAGCCTCAGGGTCAGGCCCAGGTTCAAAAGAAGTCCTGGGGGTGGAAACCTATAAAACAGATTTCTAAAGCCTCATTATGAAAGGGTGCCCCCACCCCCCCTCGCCAGGGTGGGGGGAAGACTTCTGCAGTTCTCAGAAGTCTGCCTAGAGGAAATTCAGGACAGATGGGTCATCTCCACGGTGACTCTAGGGTACAAACTAGAATTTCGGGACTTTCCACCTTCTCGTTTTCTGAGGTCAGACGTTCCCAAAGATCCAGGGAAAAGGCAATCTCTGTTTCAGGCACTAGACCGATTACTGGCTTAGGGGGTGATCCCCACAGGTGAGCAAGGTTTGGGGTTTTATTCAAATCTCTTTACGGTACCAAAACTGAATGGTGATGTCTGACCCATTCTAGATCTAAAGAATCTAAATCAGTTCCTGATGATCCGCTCTTTTCGCAGGGAGTTGATCTGGCAGTGGTTTCTGTCCTACAAGGAGGAGAACTTCTGGCGTCTATCGACATCAGGGATACATATCTGCATGTCCCTATATTTCCCACTCACCAAAGGTTTCTGCGGTTCGAGGTAGAACATCAGCATTTTCAGTTTGTAGCCAGGGGGCTAACAGCACCTCGGGTGTTTACAGAAGTTCTGGCTCCACCTCTTGCCAGGTTAAGAGCACAGGGCATAACAGCCTTGGCGTACCTAGATGATCTATTGCTAATAGACCAGTCAGGGGCCGGTTTGGAGCAAAGTGTGTGCATTATAACCAAAACCTGAAAAATCTGGGTTGGATTCTCAACCTAGAGAAGTCTTCCTTAAAGTGGGGTTCCACCCAAAAAACAAAACTACCTGTAAAAATTCTAAAAAAAAAAACAAAAAAAATTTGGATATTTTTTTTTTTCACTTACCTCTAAATGCCTGTTGCTAGGTGGTCCCTCGTAGTCTGCCTGTCCCTTAGCCTGGGCTGGTGACATCACTTCCTCCTCGGCACAGGAAGGGCTCCGCTCTGCTCCCTCCCTCCTGTCAATCATCTGGGACCCATTACAGGTCCCAGGTGATTGAGCGGCCAATCACGGCGCACGGCGCCGCTCGCGCATGCGCAGTGGGTGCCAGGCTGTGAAGCCACAGCCCGGCGCCCACAGTTGAAAGGCCGGCGCCGACGAGCGGAGGGGGGAGACGAGCGGGGCTTCCATCCCCCGCACCGCTGGACCCAGGGACAGGTGAGTGTCCAATTAAAGGTCAGCAGCTGCAGTATTTGTAGCTGCTGACTTTTAATTTTTTTTTTTTGGACGGCGCCCCTGGGTGGAACTCCTCTTTAAAGTCGCTAAAAAGTCTAGAGTACTTGGGTCTGATCATAGACACAGCCCAGAAAAAGGTGTTCTTGCCTGAGGCAAAGATCAACGCCATAAGAGAGCTGGTACAGATGGTCAGGTCAAAAAGAGATCCCTCCATTCGCCTTTACATGAGGTTGTTAGGAAAGATGGTGGCTTCATTCGAAGCGGTTCCCCATGCCCAGTTCAGTTCGAGACTGTTGCAAAACAGTATCCTGTCTGCTTAGAACAAAATGGTTCAAGCTCTAGATTTGCCAATGTGGCTGTCCCCAAGGGTGTCCCAGAGCCTAAGTTGGTGCTCGCTATCCGGGAATCTACAGAAGGAAAAATCCTTCATACCAGTTGCCTGGAAAGTAGTAACGACAGATGCCAACATTTCAGGTTGAGGAGCAGTACTGGAAAAGACATCTGTCCAGGGACAGTGGTCCAGAACCGAAAAAGCCTTGCCCATCAACATCCTAGAGATTCGGGCAGTGCATCTGGCTCTGAAGCCCTGAACATTCAGGTTACGGGATTGTCCTGTCAGGATCCAATCTGACAATGGCACAGCTGTGGCCTATATCAATCGCTAAGGGTCACGCAGCTCAAAGTGGTGGATCATATTCTAGCTTGGGCAGAAAAGGATGTTCCTTGCCTATCGGCAGTCTTCATTCCGGGAATAGAAAATTGTCAGGAGGACTACTTGAGTCGCCATCAGTTGTTCCTGGGGGGGAATGGTCCCTTCACCCCGAAATTTTTCTGGTTATATGCCAAAGATGGGGGAGCCCGGACGTAGATCTTTTGGCGTCCAGGTTCAACATGTAGTTGGTCAACCTTATGTCAAGGACAAGGGATCCACCCGCATGCGAGACAGATGCGTGGTGACCCCATGGGGTCCGATTTATTGTTTTAGACTTTTTTTCCCTATTCAGTTGCTGCCATGGCTTCTTTGCAAGATCAAGCTGGAAAGAAAGCCGGTAATTCTCGTAGCCCCAGCATGGCCCACAAGGTCCTGGTATGCAGAAATCATAAAGATGGCGGTGGAGGATCCATGGTCCCTTCTACTACGGCCAGACCTACTCTCACAGGGGCCAATATTCCATCCTACCTTACAAACTCTAAGTTTTGACGGCTTGGCTATGGAAGCCCACATTCTGAAGAGACGTAGTCTCTCCAGGTCAGTGATTTCTACCCTCATTGATAAAGCAGGCTTCCAGAGTCATATATTATAGAGTCTGGAGGGCTTATGTTTCCTCGTATGAATCCAAGGGTTGCCACCCTCAGAAATATAACATAGGTAGAATTCTTGTTTTTTCTACAAATACAAATGAAGCTGGCCTTCAGTACTATTAAGGGCCAAGTCTCGGCTTTATCTGTCCTTTTTCAAAGACCGCTTGCTTTGCATTCTTTGGTCCGGGGTTTTTATATATGGGGTAATGCGGCTTATTCTGCCAGTTAGACCATCCTTGAACCCTTGGGACTTGAACTTCGTTTTTTGTCGGTATTGCAAAAACAGCCCTTTGAACCGTTACAGCATTCTCCCTTGGTCCTTCGGACAAGGGAAATAGTTTTTCGGGTTGCTATACCCTCTGCAAAAGGGTATCGGAGTTGGCTGCTCTTTCCTGTAAAGAAGCTATATTTAATTATTCACGAGGACAGGTTCGTGTTGGGCCCTCATCCAAGTTTTCTGCCTAAGGTTTTCACCTAAACCAAGATATTGTCCTAGCATCGTTTTTTCCAAAACCAGGTTCTAGGGTAGAGAACTCACTACATTGTCTTAATGTAGTGAGAGCGGTCAAGGTCTATTTAAAGATGACTGCTCAGGTCCGAAAGACTGATGTCTTATGCTGCCAGAGGGTCCTAGGAAGGGACTATTACTAAGTGGATTCTGCAAGTTATAATTTAGATCTAATGGTTAAAAGTTAAGATTTCACCTTTTCATGTCAAAGCGCACTCTACTAGAGCAGTTAGTGCTTCTGGGGCAGTGCATCACCAAGCCTCCATGGCTCAGATTTGCAAGGCAGCAACTTGGTCTGCAGTCCATACATTCACCAGATTTTATCAACTGGATTTAAAAAGGGGCATGAGGATATCGCCTTTGGGCGCAATGTGCTGCAGGCAGCAGTATAGGTCCTCAAGTCTGTTGGTGCCCTACGGGTTGTGTCTCCCTTCCCTCAAATTGCCTTGTTATGGGACGTCCCACATAGTAATTACTATGCTGCTCTGTGTCCCGTGATGTACGATAAAGAAAATAGGATTTTTATAACAAGCTTTCCTGTAAAATCCTTTTCTTGGAATACATCACGGGACACAGGGGTCCCTCCCCTCTTTCTGGGGTATATGTATATGTACATATGTATATTGTTTTGCTACAAAAACTGAGGTGCTCCCGGTATGGGAGGGGTTATATAGGGAGGCAACATCCTGTTTAGGGCGTGCCAGTGTCCATCACCTGAAGGTGGCCTATAACCCACATAGTAATTACTATGCTGCTCTGTGTCCCGTGATGTACTCCAAGAAAAGGATTTTACAGGTAAGCTGTTATAAAAATCCAATTATTTATGCTTTTATAACCACATTAAACTAAACAGTTTAGTTGTAACAACAGTGTCTCTTTAAGAACTTTGTCACGTTAACATCTTTACTGCGGTCCTTTGAACTCATTTGGACTGGCATGACAACTAAAGACTGGAATGTGGTTAGATTATATAGTGTGCAAAGTAGGATCAGCTATCTTTGTGTTATGAAGGAAGTAAACAAGGACACCAAGCTAGAGTAATAAAGACAAGAGGGGTAGAGAATACTGGAAAATTCTGTCCTGGTCATTAAATCTGTTTTGTATATTTAATCTTTATTATTTAGAAGTACAAGTATTTCCACATATTTTTCAGATTTTACCCATGATGAAATCTGGTTGATGTCATCTATAAACATATTTTAATGATACCCATTTTTCATAATGTCAATAATAATCACAGTGCTTTAGAGAGCATGCAGGCAATGTCATTCATTCCCTGTGCTAATCAGCTTGCAATCTGATGACCTGACTATAGACCTTCTGATCTAAACATACACTGTCAGAGGCAATGGTGGTGACTGGTGGATGTGCAGTTTCCAGCCTGGTGGGTTAAAAGCAGAAGTATGATATACCGAAAAAAACACAGGGGCTTCTGTTGGGGAGCCCTGTAGTATAAAAGTACTTGTGTGGTGGTGGGGTGTTTTGAGGCCAATTTTAACCTCTTGCTTACTGGGCACTTAAACCCCCCTCCTGCCCAGACCAATTTTTAGCGCTTTCACACTTTGAATGACAATTGCGTGGTCATGCAACACTGTACTCAAATGAAAGTTTTATCATTTTTTTCACACAAATGGAGCTTTCTTTTGGTGGTATTTAACCACTTCAATACAGGGCACTTATACACCTTCCTGCCCAGACCAATTTTTATCTTTCAGTGCTGTCGCAGTTTGAATGACAATTGCGCGGTCATCCATCACTGTACCCAAACTTAATTTTTATCATTTTGTTCCCACAAATAGAGCTTTCTTTTGGTGGTATTTGATCACCTCTGTGGTTTTTATTTTTTGCTAAACAAAAAAAGACCGAAAATTTTGAAAAAAATAAAGGTTTTGCTTTTGTTTCTGTTAAAAAAAAATTGTAAATAAGTAAGTTTTCTCTTTCACTGATGGGCACTGATAAGGTGGCACTGACAGGCACTGATAAGGCGGCACCAATGAGCGGGCACTGAGAATAGGCACTGGTAGGCGGCACTGGTAGGCAGCACTGATGGGTGGCACTGATGGGCATTGATAGGCGGCACTGATGGGCACTCATGGGTGGCACTGATGGACACTGATAGGGGACACTGAGCACTGAAAGGCTGTAAAGATGGGTTCTTATGGGTGGCACTGATAGGCGGCACTGATACGCGGCACTGATAGGCATCACTGGTGGCACTGGCAGTGGTAGGCATTGTGAGTGGGCACTGATTGGCAGCTGCCTGGGCATTGATTGGCAGCTGCCTGGGCACAGATTAGTATTTCCCTGGGGGTCTAGGGGGCATACCTGCTGGTCCAGTGTGGATGGCTTCCCTGGTGGTCCTGGGCGGCTTCCCTGGTGGTCCTGGGTGGGATCCGAGGGGGGGCTGTACTGATAAACAATCAGCACAGACCCCCCCCCATCAGGAGAGCAGCAGATCGGCTTTCCTCACTCGCGTCTGTCAGACGCGAGTGAGGAAAAGCCGAACACCGGCTCTTCCTATTTACATCATGATCAGCCGTGATTGGACACGGCTGATCACGTGGTAAAGAGTCTCCGTCAGAGACTCATTACCTAGATCGGTGTTGTGGGGTGTCAGACTGACACCCTGCAATAACGATCGCCGCGATGCGCGCCCCCGGGGGCGCGCAGCAGCTCAATATCCTGCGGGCGTCATATGACGCCCAGTCAGGTTATTGAAACCACTTTGCCGCCGTCATTCTGCTATATGGCGGGCGGCAAGTGGTTAATCAGTTTCATAGTTTGTAATAAAATTTTGCAAACAGGTAATTTTTCTCCTTCATTGCTATTCGCTGATGAGGCTGCACTGATGGGCTGCACAGATGGGCACAGATAAGGCGACATTGATGGGCACTGATGAGGCAGGACTGATGAGGCAGCACTGATAGATGGCGCTGGTAGGTGGCACTGATGGGCACTGGTAGGTGGCATGCTGTGGGGATGAGAGAGAAAGAGAATGATAGAGAGAACCCAGCTGCTGTGCCTCTGACCTAGTAGGACTGTGCAGAGGAATCTGAATGATGAAAGGGGGACTGTGATGTAAAGGAGGCGAGGGGGGCTATGACTGCAAAGGTCTTTGTGATGTGAAGGGGAACTGAAGACACTGTTGGACTGCTTTAAAGGGGTGGCTGTGATGTGAAGGAGGACTGTGGACACTGATGTTAAGGGGGAGTTGTGATGTGATGGGGGGGCTAAGGACTGTGATGTAAAGGGGACTGTGATGTGTTATAGCAAAAACATGAGATTCGGACCTTTGCCTGAAGAACATTTTAAAAATTGGACCCCCGTGAATTTTAATTCCAGGCTCCCTCTAATGTGTTCTATACATAGAAGCACAGACTTTCTGCATACTTACATGGAAAGTACCTATGTGAGTTGTGTGGTTCCAAAATAGGTCCAAGCCACCACAAACAGTGGGCAAAACCCAAATCCTCTTACATGTGTCCCTGCTGCATCTAAATACACAGTCAAAATATGTATACAACAACAGTCTGACCTGCCAAAGGGCCTTAAAATGTGTTTAGCTGCACTTGTAATTCAATCACACTGCTCAATCGCATAGGCAGGTCGGTACAAAGTAGGAAGTTAGACTTGCATGCTGCCTGAACAGAGGCTAATGATGCAGGACAAGCATAGTTTGCAGGAAAATCAGGGTTAAAGTGACACTAAACACACACTGTTAAATTTACATTGTCCCTTCTATTCCTGTATATGGATGATGGCACTGTAATTATTTTAATAAAAAAAAAAAAATCTAAGTACCTTTTTTCTAATCGATATACAGCTGTCACCTGACCCAGATCTTTCCCAGCCTGTCTGCAGGGAAACATAAGCAGGAGGAGCTTCTAGTCCTCTGCTGCTGGTCATATGTTAAAAAAGCCTTTGGAATACAGAGTAAAAACAAATAATATCCATAAACATGTGAAGTATCTTGCGATAGACTTCTGCGCTACTAAAATGTTTAAGTGATACTCTGTGTCTTGCTGCAAAATCAAATAGTGAACACCACTCCACTACCTACAGTTCTATAAATGCCACAACAATAAAATGTGTCTGTGATTCTGCGCAAAAACTATCCACTAATAAAAAGTGAGCAATAAGTGAAAACAATAAATGCATCTGTACAAGGTGATACTCTATATAAAACAATCATCTAAGGTGACTTCAGTGCTGATAAATACAGTGAAGTGACTAATGCATAAATAAACAGTGACTGGGTAAAGTGCACATGCGTTGATAGGAGATCTGGTGACTTTCGTGGTGTTACGTCCCCACTCAGGGCTCCCAGAACTCTCACCTTAATGGCACAATAAAAGTGCCTGTTAGAATCCCTTGGATGTGGACCTCCTTCCACTTGGATCAATGCTGGCGTTCTGGAGTGCCTGTGGGTCAGTCATCGGCGCTGTTCCCTCCAGTAAGTAGGTTCCACATGAGAAGTAATCAAAAGAGGGGACTCCAATAGTGTAATAAAGTATGACCAATGGTTTTATTTAAAAATAGTAAACTGCTTACATAAAAACAGCGCTGATCAGCAGCGAAAAACAGCGGAAAAACAGCGGTTTCGATCCCCGCTACGTCACTTCCGGTCCGCGTGTGTTGCGTAGGACGTGACCGGAAACACGTTACGTCATGTCACATGACTTCCTCAGGGCACCGGATTGGCTATTGCCATTGTGTATTTATATTATTAGGGCCGGAAGTAAACAGATCGCCATTTTGTTGTAGACAGGATGTATGTGAATACCGCGGCCATCTTGCGGAGGATGGTCGCGTTCATGATGTCTAAAGTTTCTTTGTATACATACAAAGAAGTAAAAAAAGGGGAATGTCAGGATGTTTAAAATGCAGGGAGATGTGGTAAATGAGTAATGCTATACGGATCCACGATCGCTCAACCTGCGCTCATAATGATGCGTTCAAATAAGCAACTATGGCAATCACTATGATGTAGTGTTAAATATACAATTGGATACCTAGAACCATAACCTAGCAAAAAAGCCCCTATCTATGTAAAAATAGATAGAAGTGGAAATACAATGATCACTGATAATTAAAACCTATATATTAAAAACGTTGAATAGTTAAAAACGGTGGATGGTCAAATATCCTAAAATTACGGTGAACATGCGTGTAGCTGTGCCTGTATATATTATGTAAAATTCTAGTGCAAATAATTAAAATGGTATAGTGAAATACCCCCCTATAAAGTGGGATAGGACAAATTATGACAACAACTAGAGGCGCACCGGAAATGATAAAATGGGTTTACAAGAATCAGTAAAAAGTTAAAAATCACTTATAAAACAATTTAAATCAAATTCTATGTTTAACCCTTCAGGTGCCAATGTCCTAATTCTATGGATCCACTTAGATTCGTTCTGGCTGAGTGTTCTAATTTTATGATCCCCTCTCCACGGCCTGTTATATTTCTCTATGCCCCAAAACAACAGACCCGTGGGGTCTTTATCATGCTTTAATGCAAAATGCTTGGATACATTATGTTTCGGACATCCTTTTATAATGTTTTCTATATGCTCTTTGATCCTGATTTTCAGTGCTCTCTTGGTTCTCCCTACATACTGTAACTTACAGGCACATTGTAAAATGTACACTACTCCTTCTGTATGACAATTAATAAAATCTTTTATAGGGTATTTCACTATACCACTTTAATTATTTGCACTAGAATTTTACATAATATATACAGGCACAGCTACACGCATGTTCACCGTAATTTTAGGATATTTGACCATCCACCGTTTTTAACTATTCAACGTTTTTAATATATAGGTTTTAATTATCAGTGATCATTGTATTTCCACTTCTATCTATTTTTACATAGATAGGGGCTTTTTTGCTAGGTTATGGTTCTAGGTATCCAATTGTATATTTAACACTACATCATAGTGATTGCCATAGTTGCTTATTTGAACGCATCATTATGAGCGCAGGTTGAGCGATCGTGGATCCGTATAGCATTACTCATTTACCACATCTCCCTGCATTTTAAACATCCTGACATTCCCCTTTTTTTACTTCTTTGTATGTATACAAAGAAACTTTATTTAGACATCATGAACGCGACCATCCTCCGCAAGATGGCCGCGGTATTCACATACATCCTGTCTACAACAAAATGGCGATCTGTTTACTTCCGGCCCTAATAATATAAATACACAATGGCAATAGCCAATCCGGTGCCCTGAGGAAGTCATGTGACATGACGTAACGTGTTTCCGGTCACGTCCTACGCAACACACGCGGACCGGAAGTGACGTAGCGGGGATCGAAACCGCTGTTTTTCCGCTGTTTTTCGCTGCTGATCAGCGCTGTTTTTATGTAAGCAGTTTACTATTTTTAAATAAAACCATTGGTCATACTTTATTACACTATTGGAGTCCCCTCTTTTGATTACTTCTCATGTGGAACCTACTTACTGGAGGGAACAGCGCCGATGACTGACCCACAGGCACTCCAGAACGCCAGCATTGATCCAAGTGGAAGGAGGTCCACATCCAAGGGATTCTAACAGGCACTTTTATTGTGCCATTAAGGTGAGAGTTCTGGGAGCCCTGAGTGGGGACGTAACACCACGAAAGTCACCAGATCTCCTATCAACGCATGTGCACTTTACCCAGTCACTGTTTATTTATGCATTAGTCACTTCACTGTATTTATCAGCACTGAAGTCACCTTAGATGATTGTTTTATATAGAGTATCACCTTGTACAGATGCATTTATTGTTTTCACTTATTGCTCACTTTTTATTAGTGGATAGTTTTTGCGCAGAATCACAGACACATTTTATTGTTGTGGCATTTATAGAACTGTAGGTAGTGGAGTGGTGTTCACTATTTGATTTTGCAGCAAGACACAGAGTATCACTTAAACATTTTAGTAGCGCAGAAGTCTATCGCAAGATACTTCACATATATCACACTTCACCCACTCACTTCTGCAGCCACTATGGAAGTTTTCACTTTTATGGAACACAGAAATGTGAATCTAGACGCTATTTTTTCCACCCAAGTTAAAATTAATAGTGATCTAGAATCATTGTCCCGGAAATTGGGACACACAATGGAAAAAAAGATCAGTTTGTGGTGGGATATTAGCACATTTGAACGCTATTTGAGAGAGAACATAGTTCCCAGAAGACTCAGATGGGAGCTCCCCCCAAACGATGGCCTCCTTGATAAAGAATCCATTAATGAATGGTATAGTTTCTTTAATGCAAAGAGCATTGAAGGTCTCAGATTCCTCCTAGATAGGAAATATAGAAAAATGAAAGCTATCGATTTACAAATTGAAGAATTAAAAACTAAACTGGAACCCCATAAAGAATCTGAAGATTTTAAAAAATTAGCAAACCAACTTAATAAGGATTTGATGACCAAAGATTTAGAAACCCAGCAGAGGAAAACCAAAAAATACCAGAGAGACGTCACAGATTACAAAACAGATCAAGTCTTTAAGTGGCAAAATAAAGTTGAAGAACCAGTCACAGCGTCAGCATACTCCACGCCAGAAAAAGAGGTGAAAATTTTTGACCCTCAAGAGATTATACCTTATCAACCAACACAATACAATGATCACAATAGGGAGGTATATCCCCGTACCCCCAGATCTTACCAAGAGCAACCTAACTACCGTAACCAGGATCAACAAACCCCGAGAAACACCTGGAAAAAACCTTTTAAAAAATCTTTTAAAAAACCTCGTAATAATAGTGGACATAATCAAAGACACCATAATGACAGATCATACAACGAAGGTCCACCCAGAGAGTACAGAGAAGCACCGTATCAGAATCAACACTACAGATACGAAAGAAGCCCAATACCTACATACAACCGATTTGAACCGATCAGACACCATAATGACACTAACTCATATTCTCGCCAAC
The DNA here is from genome assembly GCA_037952835.1 of Lithobates septentrionalis. Classification (NCBI taxonomy): domain Eukaryota; kingdom Metazoa; phylum Chordata; class Amphibia; order Anura; family Ranidae; genus Lithobates; species Lithobates septentrionalis. The sequence goes on from JBBDGP010001445.1 coordinate 4,485,425, forward strand.
ACCCATATGAAAGAGAAGCACATAACAATGGTTTTTTAGATCGAGGCCGAAGAGAAACACCACCGAGGAGGAAACAAGACTATGCACAACGATCCCCGAGAAGACACCCACGAGAACCTCAACATTCCCCACAAAGACGACAACAAGAAGAAAGGAGAAGAACCCCAGAACCAAGAGGGGATGTCGAGCGGGAAAGAGACTCAAAAAGAAAAAGGGTACAATAGGTGAAGGGATCTTCAACCTAAGTGGACAAACTTTGTCCACTGAGGAACTGGCTGTACTAGATAAAGGTTTAAAATATGCCCCCACGAAAAATCTTGACAAATTTGCAACGTATATAGGAATAAGGAAATATGTGAGAAAGATTAATATCAAGAAAGCCATCCTAAGCAACCCTCAAACCAGACGAATAACCAATACACAAGAAGAACAACGAGTTGAACATAGTGGATTGCGGAATAAGTCTCTCTTCAATCCCCATACATACGACAATCAACACATAGAAGTATTTAAAAATCTGGTACTAAAGGACCTGGACCAATTGAAGATCAAGAAGGTGAATGACCCCATACATATTAAGAAAGGCATACGCTCCTTAATCAACAGAAAATACCTGGTAATAAGACCGGCGGACAAAGGAGGAGGGGTGGTCATCCAAAACAAAATGGATTACAAAGCAGAAATTGAACGCCAATTGGAAGATACCAGCACTTATCAAAAACTACTTGGGAATCCATCGAGTAAATGTAAAAAAGAATTAGAAAAAGTGGTACATTTAGGTACCAAAAAGGATATACTAGATGCTAAAGAAGCAAGATATTTGGTTCCTGATTCACATAGGATCCCCGTTCTTTACACAGTCCCCAAGATACATAAGAGCCTTCAGAACCCCCCGGGGAGACCCATAGTAAATGGGATCAATTCCCTAACAGCAAGAATTGGCCAGTATATCGACTATTTTATCCAACCTGCGATCCAAAAAACTTCATCGTATGTAAGAGACACCAAACATGTTCTACAATTACTAGAAAATACACCAGTCCTGGAAGCAAGGACCCTAATGGCAACCGTCGATGTATCATCTCTTTACACGATAATCCAACATCACCAAGCATGTGAGGCAACGAAATGGGCTCTGAGAAAATATAGTACATTAAAATGCACACAAAGAAAATTTTTAATCAAATGTCTAGAGTTCTCATTAAAAAACAACTATTTTTGGCATGACCAAAAGTATTATAAACAAATTACGGGAATAGCCATGGGTGCAAAGTTTGCGCCAAGTGTTGCCAATGCCTTTATGGCACAATGGGAGGAGGAATCAGTGTATAAACATCAACCGCACGAACTAGGATTATTCAAAAGGTTCATTGATGACATCATCATTATATGGAATGGAAGTATAGAATCACTAGAGGAGTTTCTATGCAATCTAAACATCAATGACAGGAACATACAACTAACTTGGAATATAAATGCCAAAAAAATAGAATTCCTAGATCTAGAAATCACCATTGAAGAAGACATACTAACAACTAAAACCCACTTCAAGGAAGTGTCAAGAAATAGTTACCTACCCATTACCAGCTGCCACCACAAACTGTGGTTATATAACATTCCGAGAGGACAACTCGTGAGAATCAGGCGCAACTGCACCACGGACAGAGATTTCAAGACCCAAGCCAACATGATTGGACAAAGATTTGTGAACAAAGGATATGAAGAAGCCCAGATCAAAAGAGAAATTCTATCGATCCAAACAATGGACAGAAAAGAGATGATACATGCACCCAAGAAGCCACAACAATTTCCAGAAGCACCAAGTCTAATCTTAGACTATAATGTCCAATTCAAAGACATAGAAAGGATAATTCGAAGACACTGGCATATTCTAAAGGAAGATAAGCATTTACAAAAAGTACTACCAGAGAAACCATCGATTATTTATAAAAGAGCACCCACTTTGAGGGACATTATTGCCAAAAATGTGGTTGAACCTCCCCCCAAAAACAAATTTACATTTTTTGATGGCAAAGGGTTTTATCCCTGCAAGTACTGTTTTGCATGTACACATGCAAAAAAATTTCAGGGTAAAAAGCATGAGTTTAAAGCAACCAGCACAGGAAATACTTACCCTATAAAAGATTTTATTAATTGTCATACAGAAGGAGTAGTGTACATTTTACAATGTGCCTGTAAGTTACAGTATGTAGGGAGAACCAAGAGAGCACTGAAAATCAGGATCAAAGAGCATATATAAAACATTATAAAAGGATGTCCGAAACATAATGTATCCAAGCATTTTGCATTAAAGCATGATAAAGACCCCACGGGTCTGTTGTTTTGGGGCATAGAGAAATATAACAGGCCGTGGAGAGGGGATCATAAAATTAGAACACTCAGCCAGAACGAATCTAAGTGGATCCATAGAATTAGGACATTGGCACCTGAAGGGTTAAACATAGAATTTGATTTAAATTGTTTTATAAGTGATTTTTAACTTTTTACTGATTCTTGTAAACCCATTTTATCATTTCCGGTGCGCCTCTAGTTGTTGTCATAATTTGTCCTATCCCACTTTATAGGGGGGTATTTCACTATACCATTTTAATTATTTGCACTAGAATTTTACATAATATATACAGGCACAGCTACACGCATGTTCACTGTAATTTTAGGATATTTGACCATCCACCGTTTTTAACTATTCAACGTTTTTAATATATAGGTTTTAATTATCAGTGATCATTGTATTTCCACTTCTATCTATTTTTACATAGATAGGGGCTTTTTTGCTAGGTTATGGTTCTAGGTATCCAATTGTATATTTAACACTACATCATAGTGATTGCCATAGTTGCTTATTTGAACGCATCATTATGAGCGCAGGTTGAGCGATCGTGGATCCGTATAGCATTACTCATTTACCACATCTCCCTGCATTTTAAACATCCTGACATTCCCCTTTTTTTACTTCTTTGTATGTATACAAAGAAACTTTATTTAGACATCATGAACGCGACCATCCTCCGCAAGATGGCCGCAGTATTCACATACATCCTGTCTACAACAAAATGGCGATCTGTTTACTTCCGGCCCTAATAATATAAATACACAATGGCAATAGCCAATCCGGTGCCCTGAGGAAGTCAAGTGACATGACGTAACGTGTTTCCGGTCACGTCCTACGCAACACACGCGGACCGGAAGTGACGTAGCGGGGATCGAAACCGCTGTTTTTCCGCTGTTTTTCGCTGCTGATCAGCGCTGTTTTTATGTAAGCAGTTTACTATTTTTAAATAAAACCATTGGTCATACTTTATTACACTATTGGAGTCCCCTCTTTTGATTACTTCTCATGTGGAACCTACTTACTGGAGGGAACAGCGCCGATGACTGACCCACAGGCACTCCAGAACGCCAGCATTGATCCAAGTGGAAGGAGGTCTACATCCAAGGGATTCTAACAGGCACTTTTATTGTGCCATTAAGGTGAGAGTTCTGGGAGCCCTGAGTGGGGACGTAACACCACGAAAGTCACCAGATCTCCTATCAACGCATGTGCACTTTACCCAGTCACTGTTTATTTATGCATTAGTCACTTCACTGTATTTATCAGCACTGAAGTCACCTTAGATGATTGTTTTATATAGAGTATCACCTTGTACAGATGCATTTATTGTTTTCACTTATTGCTCACTTTTTATTAGTGGATAGTTTTTGCGCAGAATCACAGACACATTTTATTGTTGTGGCATTTATAATATCCATAAACAGTTTTAAATTGTCATATAAATATATATTTGAAATCAAATCTTTATTATTTTTTGGCAGTAACATGGTGTGGGTGGATTTCTTCCAGTCATAGGCTGTGTCACGCCCCTCCAGCCTGTGTCTTAGAATAAGAGGGAGATGAAGCCTTTGTTAATCTACACCCCTATTGTGTTTAGCTGGTTAGTGGGCATGGAGGAGGGAGGGAGTGGGCTGTCATTTACCACTGTGTATACGCCCACATGTCTGACTCTATAGTCACATGGGCTACTCAGAGGTAATAGGAAATGCTCAGCATAAAACTCACTGAAAACTGAGCATGTGCAGAGTTACTACCACAGCTGCAAAATCCCTAGCTGAATTGGGGACATGGACAGAAGGGGGAGATAGAGAGCAACAGGATAAACCATTTTTTTTTTTTGCAGAGTACAGAAAACGAATCTCAGTGACTGAGTATGAACACAATGTAATACACACTATATTGATAGTTTGTTATGATTTTATGATGTGGGTTTAGTGACAGTTTAAGTGTTAGGGTGGTGTAAGTGTTTAGGGCTTTATTTAGAGATTAGGTTAACGATTGTAAGGTCAAGCAACTAAGGGACATTTGGATTTTTTATTGCTGGGGGGGGGAGCTCTAAAGTGTTTGAGGTGCATCAATTATCTGCACTAGGATCAGTAACCTGCAATATAGCACAGCTCTCATATTCAGAGAGGAAAGGACGTCAATCAGGACTCTTTCTTTGCACGGTGCTTTTAGTGTCTACAAAAGCAGGCAGCAGAGTGATCACCTTATCAGTGGTCAATAAAGCAGCCGCAGCTCAATCAATGGCAGGAGGCAGATTGGTGAGCAAGCCGCATTGCCTATATGGTGAGGTCACCGACCTCAATGCATTTGTTCTTGTGCTGAGATTCCGGCACCAAGAACAAATGGAAACTATTCAGCACCATTAAAGTGAAAAATGTACTCTCCAAACCTTACCAGTTTCTTAAAGCATATCTATGGTCAAAATGTAAAATTATATATTAATTTCCACCTTGGTATTCAACACTATTTAGGCAGCGTCTATTAATCTGAACACTCTTGAAGTTACTTTGTGAAGATCTCCACATTCACGCCCCTGAATTCTATGACATGTATTCACTGCGAGTAGACACCGTTGTGTTAAACATTTCACAGAGCCTGCCTTAACTACAGAGGTGCTAAGAGGAGGAGTTTCAGAAGGCGGAGTCAGTACAGGAATCACTGCTTGCAGGCAGCAAGGTACCATGGGATATGTAGTCCTTAGAAATAGAAAGTAAACAGTGGCGGAGAAGCTCCATAGCATGCAGGGAATCCAGAAAGTTGTGGAAAGAGATGACCAGCAGACAGGCCGTGCTTACAACACACAAAAGGAGATATGTACGCTTAAATTGGATTGACAACAATAAATATTGATTGTACTGCTATTATGATGCTAATGTTATGAAATGAAAGTGTAATGAAAGTGTATGCCATCACCATGGATCTCTAAAAGCTACCTCCACCCTTAACTTCAGGAGAGAGCATCATTAACAATAAGGAATGTAAACATCCCTTGTAATAGAAAAAAAGCATGACAGGACTTCTTAAATATGAGATTTGGGGTCAAAAAGACCTCAGATCTCATATTTACACTAAAATGCAATAAAAAAACCCTTTTTTTTTTATATCATTAAAAAAAAGTCCCTTTAAGAGCTATGGGCGGAACTGATGTTTTGACGTCACTTCCGCCCTGCAATGCTATGAAGATGGGTGGGGGCCATCTTCCCCTCACTTGTCTCCATGCCACAGAGGAAAAAGGATCTGATCGCCTCCGCCGCTGCTGATGGCTCCGGTAAGCAGCGGAAGGCAACAGAGCTCGGCGGGAGGGGGGGCTCTCCCACCGGCGATAAAAGTGATCTCGCTCTGAATCCACCACAGAGACCACTACTATTGGAAACCGGACCGCCGGCCGAGCAAGAGAATACCAGGGGTTATGGCAGCTAGTTGCTGCCATAACAACGATATCCCTCTTCAAAGTAAGGACGTATATCGGCGTGCGGTGGTCCGGAAGTGGTTAAAGAGATAATTAATGGTGTAACTGGTTACGTCACCGGCGCACACGCACTGTGCTATCAGTGGACAGCATGCGTCATTGCATCTCAGCCATTTAAACGACCAGAGCCCGCAAACTCGGAAGAAAGACTGGGTGAAGATGGAGGCCCTATCATTGGGGATAGCGTGCCACTGGAGGGCTTTGTTCTAAGGTAGGTCTCGCATAATGTGCTAGTAGGCAATGATACTAGCACATTCTAACATTGTCTTGCAGGGGGGAGACCTTTTTTACTTTTGTCACTTTACTACCTCTTCAGAGGGATAGGGGGATAAAAACGCGGCTCAACCGCCTGTATGTACCACCCTGCTGCCGCAAGTGTAAGCAAGCCCCTAGGCATTTATGCTACTGTCATGTAAAATATCATTATTTTAAATAAACATCTCACTGGATTACCTTTTTATTTATTTATTTTTTCATATCTGCCTGGAGTTCTGCTTTAAGTGCTTTAAATTTCTGTTATCAGGTTTCCTTTCAGAAAATGTAGACAAGAAAAAAAACCCTGTAATACTAAATTAATAGCTCTTTTTCATCCCTGCGCTCAACTAGTCACTTCCTTTTCCCCGGAGCAGTAAGCTTAGTCATGGCTTTCAAGGCTGGTGTGTGCAAAACTGCAAGTAGATTCACAGAGGCTTTTGTCTTACCAGGCTATAATTCATTTGTACATTTCCTTTTGTTACCTAGGCAGCACTTCTGTCTTCTGCATTATATTACTGTATGCTTAACTTGCAGTATTTGTCTTTTTAGCTTACAATGCGCAGTGACAAAGGTGTTGTTAGCTCGCTGCTAGTATTTTTCTTCCACTGTCTGCAATTGATTCAGTCTGGCATCAGGCAAAGCGTACTGGAGATAAAAATCTTGCGTTGTATAAAGGTATCCATACATTATATTTGTTGACCATTCAATCAGAAACTAGCAAGCCCTTTGAGAATTGTTCTTTATACCAGACATGCACATCCATCAACTGCACAGCACATGTCTGGCAACTTGCTTTCAGCTGACATAATCAGAATTGTTGTTGGCCATAATGGTCTAACCCATCAGGTTCTCAGCCATTGGTATTTGGTCAGTAGAGCTAAAAGGACTTGACGTTTCAATCCCCATGGTTAAGTCAGCACTCTTGATGTTGAGATTGGCCGACTACAGGGCTCAAAGGAGATACCTGACGTCCCAGGTATGCCTGCCTCAGTTGCATATCCTCCTGGCTCATCTTGCAACCCTATTCTCTTTCCTTTTAATTTAAAGCGAAGTTCCACCCAAAAAATGGAACTTCCACTTTAAAGTGGGGTTCCACCCAAAAAAACCAAAAATACCTGAAAAATTAAAAAAAAAAACCCCAAAAAAACAGTTGGATATTTTTTTTTTTTTTTACTTACATCTAAATGCCTGTTGCTAGGTGGTCCCTCGTAGTCTACATCTTCCTTTGCCTGGGCTGGTGACATCACTTCCCCCTCGGCACAGGAAGGGCTCGGCTCTGCTCCCTCCCTCCTGTCAATCATCTGGGACCCATTACAGGTCCCACATGATTAAGCGGCCAATCACGGCGCGCGGCGCCGCTCGCGCATGCGCAGTGGGTGCCAGGCTGTGAAGCCACAGCCCGGCGCCCACAGTTGAAATGCCGACGAGCGGAGGGGAGGGGCGAGCGGGGCTTCGATCCCCCCGCATCGCTGGACCCAGGGACAGGTAAGTGTCCAATTAAAAGTCAGCAGCTGCAGTATTTGTAGCTGCTAACTTTTAATTTTTTTTTTTTTTTAATGGACCCCCTGGGTGGAACTCCTCTTTAAGTGCAGGTGACCCTCTGACATGCCACATTTGGCATGTCATTTTTTTGGGGTGGGGTGGTGGTAGCGGATACCCTAATTTTAGAGGGATCCAGCTCCTACTTCATCCCAGGGCACCGTGGCACCGGAAGCAAGTTAACCTCTCCCTCCTCCCTCTCGGCAATCATCTGGGACACGTCACAGGTCCCAGATGATTGCCCGGCCAGTCACAGTGCGCAGCACGTCTCGCGCATGCGCAGTGCGTTCCCGACTGTGAAGCCACAGCTGGGCGCCCACAGTGACAATGCCGGCACTGCAGAGAGGAGGGGGAGAGGAGCGAGCTTTGTTCGCCCGCATCGCTGGACCCTGGGACAGGTAAGTGTCCAATTAATAAAAGTCAGAAGCTACACTTTTTGTAGCTGCTGACTTTTATATGGGTGGAAGTCTGCTTTAAAGCTGCTTTTTTTTTTTTTTGCTGAATTTAATAAGGACTTGATTGCTTGTTGGGAGAGAGTGACTCCTTAATCGCTTGCCGACCGCCTCACGCAAATATACTGCAGCAGAATGGCACGGCTGCGTAAAAAACCCCATACGGGTAGGGCAGGCGCGATCTCGTGCATGAGAGCCAGCGCGGGGATTTGTGTGTGTAAACACACAAATCCCTGTTCTGTCAGGGGAGAGCAGACCCGACGTTTGTTCCTACTAAGTAGGAACAACGATATGTCCCCTCCCCTAGTCAGTCCTATCCCCATACAGTTAGAACACATCTAGGGAACACACATTTAACCCCTTGATCGCCCCCTAGTGTAAACCCCTTCCCTACCAGTGGCATTTACATGGTAATCAGTGCATTTTTATAGTATTGATCGCTGTATAAATGTCCGATGGTTATGATTTTAATTTAATCGGTACAGTTGTCCAAAAATACAGTACAAATACAAGACATTACATCACTTCCGAATTTCTAGTCTTTAATAACCTCTTTTATTTTCGATATGAGACTAGCATGCAAAAAAAAAAAAACAGACGATCATTCGTCTGATAATCTCATCGTGTTTACTAGGCTTTACTTCCATCTTCAGAAATCTGATTGTAGATGCAGTAACGAAACCTCTGCATCCCACTCCTACAGGAAAAATATTGGGTAAGAATGGGAGCTTCAGTGGTGCTGATTGGTCTACACCTTCCAAGCATATTTGGCCACTATGAAATTCGAAACGCCTTTTTTTTTACATTTTTTTTTCATGAGATCTTCCTGAAATAACTATATAATTTTTACAGCAATCCCTTTTTAAAACAATATCAAGGATCCCCCCCCCCCCCCCCCTTTTCATCACATGCTTAACAAATACATTTGCTCCCATATTCCCATGGACAGCCATTGTATTTTATGGTTGCACTGCAATACCACGTTTTACCAGCAGGTATTGCTGCAAGCGAAATCTAAAAATTATAGCTATTATGCCGTCAGGTAGCTTTGTGAAACAATATCAAGTACCCCCCCCCCCTTCTCAGTGTATGCATCACAAGTACACATTTTATGGTTGCATTGCAATACCACATTTTACCAGCAGGTATTGCTGCAAGTGAAATCGAAAAATTCTAGTTATAATGTCAGGTAGCTTTGTAAAACAGTATCAAGGACCCCCCCCCCCCCCCCCCACCCCTTTCTAGCGAATTCATCACAAATACACACGTTCCCATAGATGGCCATTATAGTTTATGGTTACATTGCAATACCACATTTCACCAGCAGGATTTGCTGCAAGTGAAATCTAAAAACTATAGCTATAAAGTCAGATAGTTGTATGAGAAGGTGACACATGTCATTAGATGGCGATCACAAGACAGGGATTTCCAATTTTCTTAGGCATGACTTTTTATTGTCACTAGAGGTAGGTACACTTCCCCTTTTAATATTAGGTATCTTCTTCTCTTCCCTAGTTGATTCCAGAGAGCATTTGCTGCTAATATCACATTGTTTCTATTGTTATCTCATGTATACATAACAGGATGTTTTTTTTAACTGTAAGAACATTGATATCTCAATCAGGGTGGTGCCTTGCTGTGAATTTCCTCTGAATATTTACTTTCATGTGATTCTGCTTATACAGAATACTTAGAAAAACAAGGCCTGCTGCTCTTCAGTTTTCCTTTTATATTTTCTTGTCTTCGTTGCTGGCACACAGCACAAAGCAGCCAACGGCTTAGCTTCGTATTTATTGCCAGATCATAATTGTTTTGAAGAGTGACTGAATGCCGATGAGCAAATTCACTCATCACATACGCTCCGGATTCCGAAACTTCGGTGCACAGTGTTATCTTCAGGACTTCTTGAGGACATGACTACTTAGGCCCCTTTCACACTTACACGACTTGTCCCACGATTTTGTACTGCAAAATCGTATGACAAGTCATTCTCCATGATTTTCAATGACTACCATTCATATTGGCACGACTTTAAGTCGTGCCGACTTGAAAGTAGTCCCTGCACTACTTTGGTCCAACTTCTATGCGAGTTGTACTCCATAGACCTCAATGTTAAACCCTGAAGTAGCATGCAAGTCGTGCCTGAATAATATAGACACGACTTCAGTACGACTTTGTAAGCACAAGCCTGGCTCGCTGATCGGGAAAGGAAAACTTTTTTTTCCTTTCCCGATGAGCGACAGGCAGTGCTGACAGCTGTCTGGTATGAATCCAGAGGGGGAACTCCACGCCAAGTTTTAAATGAAAAAATCGGCGTGGGTTCCCCCCAGGGGCATACCAGGCCCTTAGGTCTGGTGTGGATCTAAGGGGAACCCCCTACGCTGAAAAATCGGCGTGGGGTCCCCCCCAAAATCCATACCAGACCCTTATCCGAGCATGCAGCCCGGCCGGTCAGGAATGGGGGTGGGGACGAGCGAGCGCCCCCCCTCCTGGACCGTACCAGGCCGCATGCCCTCAACATGGGGGGGTGGGTGCTTTAGGGCATGGGGGGCACCCTGCCGGCCCCCCCACCCCAAAGCACCTTGTCCCCATGTTGATGAGGACAAGGGCCTCTTCCCGACAACCCTGGCCATTGGTTGTCGGGGTCTGCGGGCGGGGGACTTATCGAAATCCGGGAGCCCCCTTTAATAAGGGAGCCCCCAGATCCCGGCCCCCCCACCCTATGTGAATGAGTATGGGGTACATGGTACCCCTACCCATTCACCTAGGGAAAAAAGCGTCAATAAAAAACACACTACACAGGTATTTAAAATAATTTATTAGGCAGCTCCGGGATCTTCTTCCGACTTCGGGGGTCCTCTTTCCGACTTCGGGGGTCTCTCCGCCGTCTCCTCCCGGTGTCCTGATCTTCTGCCGGCTCCTCCGCTTTCTTCTGCAGCTCAATTGCTAGCGGTGGTCCGGACTTCTGCCTTCTTCTTTTCTTCCAGAGATGTTGACACGACGCTCTCTCCAGCCAGAATGGTCTCTGAACGCTCCGCAACGGACTTATATAGGCGGTGACCCCGCCCCCTTATGAGGTCACTGTCCCGGGGCATGCTGGGACTGTGCCGTCATAAGGGGGCGGGGTCACCGCCTATATAAGTCAGGGCGCCCCCCCATGCCCCAAAGCACCCACCCCCCATGTTGAGGGCATGCGGCCTGGTACGGTCCAGGAGGGGGGGGGGGGGCGCTAGCTCGTCCCCACCCCCATTCCTGACCGGCCGGGCTGCGTGCTCGGATAAGGGTCTGGTATGGATTTTGGGGGGACCCCCACGCCGATTTTTCGGCGTAGGGCTTTCCCCTTACAATCCATACCAGACCTAAGGGCCTGGTATGCCCCTGGGGGGGAACCCACGCCAGTTTTTTTATCTAAAACTTGGCGTGGAGTTCCCCCTTATGATTCATACCAACTACTGTATGTTTTCATTTGTTAATGCCAAAAACGTGGCAAAGTAGTACTCCCAAATCGCTGTAAAATCGCGGCAAAATCGCGGCCGCGAAATCGCGGTAAAATCGTGCGACTTTGAAGTCGTATAAGTGTGAAAGGAGCCTTAGAGTGATAAAACCCCCTTTGGGTGATCAGTGTACACGGCAAAGATGTTAACAAACTTTGTAGCAGATTCCTACCTGTTTGTATTATTAAAAAAGAAGCATTTTGTTCCACTATGTCATTAGAGGGCTGATTCCTGTCTGTTTTCAATATAATCAGCTGATGCACTTGTAGGGTTCTAATGAGGAAAGTTGTAGTGTCTGCATCCCTTTAGAAGTGATTAACCCTTAGGGAGTGTCTCACCAAAAATATAATTCCTATTGCAGAGGCTGCCTTAAATTTTACTTCTATCTTAGTGCAGACTTCTGGGAAAATCATTGAGCCAATCACACAAGCAGGAAATGACATTGCTGCGGAATTTCTATACACCAAATACAGCAGAAATGTAGCCTATCAAACCGTAAAGCGAAACATACAATGTTTAATTGTTATCATTCCATCTATTTATGTACTGTATAAAGACCACGGCAGTATAAAAATAAAATGACAGCACATTGGCTAAGTTGTTTGAACCTCCGCCTAGCAGCACTAGGATCGCTGGTTCGAATCCCACCAATGGCACTACCTGCCTGCAGTTTGCATGTTCTCTCTGTGTCTGTGTGGGTTTCTATGGGGTACTTCGGTTTCCTCCCACACTCCAAAGACATGCTGGTAGTTTAACTGGCTCCTGTCTAAATTGGCCCTGATATGATTGAATGTGAGTTAGTGATCTTAGATTGTAAGCTCCTTGAGGGCAGGGACAGATCTGAATGTATAATAATTATGTAAAGCGATGCGTAAATTGGCGGCACCATATAGGTAAATAAATCTGAGTACCTTATTTAATCATTGCTGTCCAGTGGTCACACAACATTTCCAAGGTTTTTCATGTCCTCTGGGAAAGTTCTGAGGGAGGAGTTTCCATTACTTTGCTGATGTATGAACATGACATTAAAAAAAAAAAAAAGCTTTCAGAATAAAGAAATAAAATGAATACAGTTAGGCCCCTTTCACACTGGGGCGTCGGCGGCGTCGGTGGTAAAGCGCCACTATTGTTAGCGGTGCTTTACCGTCGGTATTTGGCCGCTATTGGGGCGGTTTTACCCACGCTAGCGGTCGAAAAAGGGTTAAAAACCACCGCAAAGTGCCTCTAAAGAGGCGCTTTGCCGGCGGTATAGCCGCGATGTCCCATTGATTTCAATGGGCAGGAGCGGTGTATACACCGCTCCTTCACCGCTCCAAAGATGCTGCTAGCAGGACTTTTTTACCCGTCCTGCTAGCGCACCGCTCCAGTGTGAAAGCCCTTTGGGCGCTCACACTGGAGAGACAGCAGCGGCTGTTTCGGGTCGGTTTGCAGGCGCTATTATTAGCGCAATAGCGCCTGCAAACCGCCCGAGTGTGAAAGGGGCCTAATTGCAACAGGGTGTTATAAAGCTTCAGCCTGCATTCACACCTGAGCGTTTTCAGCTCATAAAACGCCAGAAAAATGCCCAACAAGCCAAATCCCATTTATTTAAATTGGGGGTCTCAAACTGGCAGCCCTCCATCTGTTGCAAGACTACAAGTCCCATGAGGCATTGCAAGGCTGACAGTTACAAGCATGACTCCCACAGGCAGAGGCATGGTGGGACTTGTAGTTTCGCAACAGCTGGAGGGCCACCAGTGTGAGACCCCTGATATGGCCCCTGTTCACATCTGAGCGTTTTGTAGCCTGAAGCAAAAGGTCTGAAGATCAAAAAAGTACATGAACTTCTTTGTGGACAGATTACAGGAATTTTTCTGCTTTTTACATTGGTGACCCTTTGACTTGTGCAAAAATGCGCCTTTCTGCCTGAAAACGAAATGCTCAGGTGTGAATGCAGCCTCAAACAAATCTAAATTTCGATTTGCGATAGCATGCTGTAGGCGGAGTTTAAGTCGACTGACAATCGCTTGTTCCTGGCAGTTCCTAAATATACTGAAACACACTCTCCCCTTCTGACACCATGGTGATTGGCCAATAAGAATGTGTGGGGGTGGGGACGTTCACCCATGACAGCAGGGTTGGGAGGTTGTTGCAGGTGTACCTCTAGTGGTTTGCTCCTATCCCCCTTTAATGTGATTGTAAAGGCAAACGTTTTTTTTTAATCTTAATGCATTCTATACATTAATAAATAAAATACAACTATAATACACAAGCTTAACCACTTTAAGACCAGCCTCGTTTTGGATTTTAGGTGTTTACAAGTTTAAAACAGGTTTTTTTGCTAGAAAATTACTTAGAACCCCCAAACATTATATATTGTTTTTTTTTTCTAACACCCTAGAGAATACAATAGCGGTCATTGCAAAACTTTTTTTTGCACCGTATTTGCGCAGCGGTCTTCTAAGCGCACTTTTTTTGGAAAAAATTCACTTTTTTGAAAAAAAAAATAAGACAACAGTAAAGTTAGCCCAAATTTTTTTTATATTGTGAAATATAATGTTACGCCAAGTAAATTGATACCCATCATGTCACGCTTCAAAATTGCGCCCGCTCGTGGAATAGCGTCAAACTTTTACCCTTAAAAATCTCCATAGGCGACGTTTAAAAAATTCTACAGATTACATGTTTTGCGTTACAGAGGAGGTCTAGGGCTAGAATTATTGCTCTCACTCTACCGGTCGCGGCGATACCTCACATGTGTGGTTTGACCACCGTTTTCATATGCGGGCGCTACTCACGTATGCGTTCGCTTCTGTGCGCGAGCTCGTCGGGACAGGGCGCTTTAAAAAAAAAATTTTTTTTTTTATTATTTATTTTACTTTATTTTATTTTATTTTTTTCACTGTTTTTAAAAAAAAAAAATTTTGGATCACTTTTATTCCTATTACAAGGAATGTAAACATCCCTTGTAATAGAAAAAAGCATGACAGGTCCTCTTAAATATGAGATCTGGGGTCAAAAAGTCCTCAGATCTCATATTTAGACTAAAATGCAAAAAAAAAAAAAAAAAAAAGTCGTTTAAGAAAATGACACAAATAATTGTGCCTTTAAGAGAAGTGGGCGGAGCCGTCTTAATGACGTCGCTCCGGCCGTCACATGGTATGGAGACGGGTGGGGGCCATCTTGGCCTCACTCATCTCCATACCGAGGAAGTGACAGGACCCGATCGCCTCCGCCGCTACCGACGGCTCCGGTAAGCGGCGGAGGGTGCGGGAGAGCGGCGGGAGGGGGGGTGGCACCTCTCCCGCCGCCGATAACGGTGATCTCGCGGCGAACCCGCCGCAGAGACCACCATTATCGTGTACAGAATCGCTCACTGTAAAGATGGATATCTCGGTTGTGGCAGCAGCTGCTGCCGTTACCGAGATATCCATCTTCAAAAAAATGACGTATATATACAGTGAGCGGGGCTGAAGTGGTTAATGTATTCTAGTAAAGTTAGTCTGTAAACTAAGGTCTGTTTTGTTAGTTTATAGCAGTAGTTTGTTATTTTATAAACTTACAGCAGGCCGTGGCCATCTTAAGTGTGGGCATCTGAAGCCAGACTGTATTTCTTCCTGGATCTCATCCTTGCAGATCTCGCACATGCTCAGTGCAACACAAGCAGTGTAATAGGTTCAGGTCAGGTTTCCATAGCAACGGCAGTTTCAGAGGAAGTTGCCGCCCCTTCCCAGAAGGCATTGCAAACAGGAAATGATGCGATGGGCCGCGGCCAGGGAGGAAGAAGTGAAAAATGAATACAGCAGATATACAATAGGTGCTGAGAAAAAAAATAAAAAAATATCCAATTTGTTTACAGTGCACAGTTTAGTGAGGGATGCTGAAGAGTTGTAAAAGTGGGTGGAACTCCACTTTAAGTTAAAAACCTTCTGTGTGTAGGAGCCCCCCTCGGCCCCCTAACACTTACCTGAGCTTCCTCTCTATCCAGCGATGTTGCATGAGACTCGGCTGCCCAGGACTCTCCCTCCTCATTGGCTCCCGCTTCTGCCAATCAAAGTAAGTGAGCCAATGAGGAAAGAGAGGGGACGGGGCCTATCTATGGCTCCGTGTCTGAATGGACATACAGAGCTGTGCCCCCATAGCAAGCTGCTTACTGTTTGGGTACTCGTCAGGAGGGAGGGGCCAGGAGCGACAAAGAGGGACCTGAGAAGAGGAGGATCTGGGCTGCTCTGTGGAAAACCTTTACACACAATATCGGGTAAGTATAACATGTTTGTTATTTTAAAGCAAAAAAAAAAAAAAGAGACTTTAGTATCACTTTAAAGTGGTTGTAAACCCTGTACAACCATTTTTTCCTACAGGTAAATCTATATTAAAGTAGATGTAAACCCAAAATGTTTTTTTGATGTCATAATGTAGAGTATAAGATTTCCTATCATTTGAGCCCAGTCTTGCCACACAGAGTTAATCCATCTCTGAGCAATCCTCTTTTATTGTTCAGTGAAATAAAACTTCCCAAACAGAGAAAAACTTTGTCAAATCCTCCCCCTTGCGGTGAGTGACAGGTGATTTACATCTCGTGCACTAGCATAAGACATGCATTATTTTTTAATTCCCACCCCCACTCCTTTCTTCAGCAGCTCTGCAAGGATTGGCTGTTCCACACCTCAGCATGATTTGGCATGCTGAAGTCATGTAGTTACTTTCCTGTCTTTTCACTGGATGTTAGAGATCATAGCAGAAGTTCAGTGTAAGAAATACACAGGAGAAAATGCATATTGGCAAGGGGAGTGTAGAGGTGGGCGGGGAGTCTACTGACATCACGACTCCGCCCACTGAGCTCCAGACAACAGACCCACCCACAGAATATGCAGCTTTTCGGGTCTAATAACAGACAGAGGGGAGACATTTGACAGGTAAAGATACATGCAGGAGGCATGTATATCCTTATAGATAACCCCTATGGCAGTAGTTTAGAAAGGATGACATTGGGTTTACATCCACTTTAAGGCTTACCTGTAGGTACTGGAAACATCTCCTAAACCTGTACGGTTTAGGAGATATTCGCCATATATGCTTGCGCTGATGTCATCGGCACATGCCCACTGAAGAAAGGACACGATCGTGCCGTTTCTATAGTGCCTGTGCCATGACCGTCGGTTCCTGCGTGCATGTGTGAGAGTGACGTCACGCGACTCCGGACAGTAACAGAGCCAGAGTCCAGTGCCCCGGAAGGGAGAGGGGTTGAAGATGGACGCGGCCACACAGTGGTGACATTGCGGGCTTCTTCTGCAGGTAAGTGTCACATAATGAGCTAGTATGCAATGCATACTAGCCCATTATACTTTTACTTTGCAGGGAACAAAGAGGAAGTAAAACCTCATCAGGGTTTACTTCCTCTTTAAAAAATTGGCCACCATTATGTAGTAGACAGGCGGGCACAGACACACAAATGAAATTGTTGCATTTTGGAGAGCTGCTGGTTGGCAGCAAAGACTGTAGGTAAAAAAAAAAATCCTTTATTTAGCAATTTTAGTACTTAAAATTAAACTTTTTTTTTTATTACGCTATAGAAAATGGTCTTCCCTTTGTCAAGCCGAGCTTTTCTATAGCCAGCATCATGAAAATAGAGCTGACAAAACATATTGCAGACAGACTAGCCGTCCACGGCTGCATATTCAATATCGGAGCTAATTAATTTTATCGCTCAACTCCCTCAGCCATTAGTCCTCAGAAGTCCGAGCTTAACTGTGTGAAAAACCCCAGAGATAAAAATCACATCATCAATATGCTAGCTGACTCATGGCCACTAGTCCCCAGGCACAGACAACTTCCCACTGAGAGCTTTAACACAGAAGCCATTTACACCTTTTACGCATCAATCAGCCGCTGCCCAGGCTGGAACATTCAGTGTGTGTCACAGATTAAAGAAATCAAGTAATAATAAAAGAACCACCCCGGCCCTGCCAAGGGGTTACATGCAGCGCTTCCGGCACTTGGCACACAGATACATATAGTTAGAACTTTTTCAACATCTAGGGAGGAGGGAGGAAAACTGCACAAACCAATTTAATTCATGTTTGTGCCAGATAGAAAAATGGTTTAGAAAATCCTATTCTGAAGCATTTTTACGGATTTTTCTTTTTCTCTACAGAGATGGTGCAAACATACAGGTTATGGTGGGAAGGGACTAAAGCAATCAAGAAGCCCTCCAGCAGAATCAGTACATAGCCCAGTAAGGGCTTCTTGAAACAGAATCTCTCATTCATTCTTGTATCCCAAAAAGAATATTCCTCATTTGAGGACACTGGGCAGAGCTTTGCAAATCATTCCTGTATGGCCCATTAGCCAGATAAACACCCAGAGCCGCTGGTGTATAGGGCAAAGATAGCCTAATATTTTAGGGCTGATTATTCCAAACTGCATTTAGCTGTTTCAGGCTTTTTGGCCATTATCAGTACAGTGAAGGGAGACCAATGGCTTCTGTGGAGTAGGGCTTGGTTTGCATACCCTGCATTGATGGTAGCCAAAAAGCCCAAAACAGTAGTATGCAGTTTAGAATAAATAGCTGTATAATATTAGGCTATATTTGCGCTAGACACCAGTGGTCCTGGATCTTGGCTTCTCTGCCTTTTGGCTAAGATCAAGCGTAGCATCTATTCTTATCAGTGTCCAGTAGGGGTGCTCTGCCGTCAGTGGCCTTTTGGTAGGAATGGCTGGCTGTATAGTATCCCTGCTGTTATGATGGGGGCTCTGAGGGCTAGTACTGGCTGGAACAGAAACCGGGGCACCCACGGGATGTGGGGCATGGGAGTGATTCCAATGGGAATACTGGAGGGACCTAGTGCCTTGTGATTTGCAATTGGTCGCACCAGGGGTGCCCTTAGTATCACATGTGTATGGGAAACAAATGTAAGAATTGTGCACGTGCTCACGGCACTTGTGCTTACTCTGCCTCTTTGGGCTAGGCCTTTTGGCTAAGTCCAGGGCAACTTTCTGGCTACCAGGCATCAGGGCCTAGCCTATGCACTAGCAGGGGTGCTGTTTTTTTTTTTTTTTCTCTTTCACATTTTCACTTTTTGCACTTTTATTTGTGTCTTTTCACTTGCATGGAGGGTGTGGGTCCTTGGGCTTATCCTGTAGTCTAGGGCAGTGGTCATCAACCATGTCCTCAGGGCCCACTAACAGGCCAGGTTTTATGTATTACCTTGGGGAGATGCAGACTAGAATACTGCAATCACTGAGCAGCAAAGTTATATATCACCTGTAATGTATTTCAGTTATCTTGCAAACCTGGCCTGTTAGTGGGCCCTGAGGACAGGGTTGATGACCACTGGTCTAGGGGAAGTATGTGTGGCCATCTGGTTTCTTCCTCCCCTGAACTGGGGGGGTGGGGGCCTCTTTTCAGGTGAGTCACCTCACCTAGTACTTGTTGGTTGGCTTTGGCTGACCATGAGGAGTGGGGCCCACCAGGCCCTATGTCTAGGTGGACCAAGTCAGGCCTTGCCCCTGTCGGGAGCCTTGTGCCCCGGGGTGTCAAGGAAAGGTCCTGCGCCTTTGGGGATGGACAAGAGAGAAACTTAAGTGCACTTTTTTGTGTGTGGTGTTCACATGCACTTTTTTTGTACACCTACGTGTTTTCTTTTTGCGCATCAGAAAATCAGCAGTTCTGGATGTGCATCTGCCTGATGGGGCATAAATCAATAATTCGCGTAGCTCCACCCACTGCTCTGAAATAAGTAATACTACTCTTATTTTTTGGGGGGATATGTGATGGATTGAGACACACGAATACCTTATCCTGTACAGAGAGTCTGTGTTTATGGCTCTGGTGGGGTGTTGGCCGACTGCCTGAGTCCAGAAAAAACACCATGTATACCTATAAAACTGTATCCATGGATGTTTTAGAGAGCATTGGCATTGAACAACATTAAAATAAACACTTGTATATCACATTCAGCAGTTTTTAACACTTCTGACACTTCCAATTGTTTAGCTTGTCAGTGCAGGTTATGTGCTAAATAAGCATTTCTGGGGTGTAAGGCCTCGTGTTTAAAATTAGTTTTCTATTTCAGTCTACTGCTATCTAATCTACTTTTTTTTTTCTTTTTTTTTTAATAGGTTCCCTCTTTTTCAAATGGTGCCCTCTTTTAAGACTGGCAGCACATATTTACGTACGGAACTCCCCAAAAAATGTAATTTCTTACTACTGTCCAATCACATGTTGGTATAGGTGTCAGACAAGATGGTATGGCTCAACTGCAGTATAGTCTGTAGGGAGCCAGCTGAGCTATCTGGACCCTGTCGTAAGATTGGCAGCTCAAAATTTCAAATTCAAGTAAAACCTTTTACAAGGCAGTTGGCATGTATGTATTTGAGCTATGCATGCCAGTGGTGGTCATCTTGAAAATAGAGGGCTTCAGGTGTACCCCCTGACACTTCCAGAGGGCCAAACAATAGCAATGAATTTTTGTGCGTTGAGTTGCATTGCGTCAAGTTAGGGAGCCCATTTTCAATGAATAGGCTGTAAAAGCATCTCAAATCCTGAAGAGGTTGCTTCATTTTTTGCAGCATATGGCAATGCCAACTGAAGATAAAGTTGGAGTCTTTGGTGTCATTTACCAGATCTCATTCTTCTAGAGCAGTGGTTCTCAACCTGGGGGTCGGGACCCCCACAGGGGTCGAATGACGATTTGCCAGGGGTCACCAAATCCTGGGATGTTCCTGAAGCCCGCACCGCTCTCCCAGCCTTTTCTCAGCCGCGCAGCACACCACAAAGTCGGAGAAACAATGAGAAACAATACCTGTGATAATAGTTGCCATTAAAAGTCCCCACTACAGTTCTCAGATCAGCAGATGACCTTGATCAAGAGCACCTAAGTTGGCTGATCAGAACTCCCCCCAGCACTGCCACTCATCCCATTCCCCCCACCAAGGAGTAAGAGAAGGAATAAAAATAGAGAATACATGGAAGGGAGAGGAAAAGAGGGGAAGGAACAAAGAAAAAGGAAGAGGAAGAATAAGAAAGAACAAGAAAGACTGCTAGAGAGAGGGATGGGGAAAAAAACAAGAAATTAATATAGAGAGGGATGAAAGGGAAAGAATGGAGAACAAAGAGAAAGAGTGATACATCCTAAAATGTGCCATAAGGGGTTTTAATACTGTACAAGTGGAAGGGCACAAATTACTTGTCTTGCCTTGGGTGCTGACAACCCACGCTACGAAAATAATTTTACTTTTAGGGGTCCCCACAACTTGGGAAATTTTTATCAAGGGGTCATAGCACTAGGAAGGTTGAGAACCACTGTTCTAGAGAGTGTTTCAGCACCCAGCCCTGTGCTGTTGCTCTACAAAGTCCAAAGAGACCTACCAGGTGGTGGCCCAGTCCAGAATACAGCGGGCTGCACAAAGAGAGCCAGCGTGTTAAGCACCACCAGTATATTTTTTTGGTCTCGACTTCTATTGTAATGTAGGTGAGATCTCCATCAGGAAGAGCCCCTCTTGTGTTGGCTACAGCAGGTGGTACACTTTGTGTATTGGGTGCAGAGATCTTGTTTCCAGTGCATTTACTCTGCTGGCATCTAGCTAAAAATGTCAACTGATACTAAAATACATGGACCACATTAACGTGCATGCTTTGGTAAAAGTTGTGAAGTGTTAGTACATGCAGTGCAGGACGTCAGTTCTGTAGGTGTTGGTGGGTTGTGGTAGGAGTGCTAAAACCTTGTGAAAAACAGCTGACATTTCCCGTGTTATGGCAGGCTGTGATGTCTGACCCCAATTCCACAGTTTCTATTTAGTTAAGTGTGAGCTGTTTTATCTGCCATTTCACAGGCTCCCTGCAGTTGATGCTTCCTCTATGTTGTTCGGCCACAGACTGCTTTTAAAAACATAGCAAACTAGTCGGAAACTGCAGAGAATTGAACACCTACATCCTACCTGTAAACTTTATGAAGAAAAAAAAGTGTTACTATTGTGGTAGAGAGACGAGAGAGAGGAAACCAGTTAATTGGCAGAAAGCAGAACTGTTCGTTGTTGGGGAGATATACAGGCTATTGCAGCCAGACATGGTCTGTTCTGCAGAAATAAAGCACAAAAGGGTGGCACCAGGGAACTGTTTTTACTGAGGGTGATTCCTTAAAGTGTTCTAAACCCAGGACCCTGCACTCACTATATCTGGTCTCCCACAGTACACAGAACATGAAAATGCAACTATTTTAGTAAATCTAAACTGCTAAATACCTTTTCTCATCAGTAAGATATAGCAGTCTTGTGACTTCCATCAGGGTCTGGTTAAAGCTTGTAGGAGAAGTTTTCATTCTACTCTGACTGTCCTATGAGGCTGCAGGACCACTGACCCCGTGTCTGGACAGTGCTGATTGGCCCTGTGGCGATCACATGCACTCTCCCAAGAAAAAAAATACTCTCTAGCAATACACCCTAAACTGAGCACATGCAGAATGACTCCAAAGGCTCTGTTATCAGGAGATGGATTGGGGACAGTGGAAGAAGGGGAGGATCAGAGAAGACAAGATCAAACCGCCTTTTTACACAATGCAGAGGATGAACCCCTTAGGCTGCACATTGAGTATAACGAGCATGCTTTACTGCATATACAGACTGATTTTACTGTTGTGGGTTTAGTAACACTTTAAGAAAGCACTTTCCCAGTAGCCTATTGGCTTGAAGTAAAAGAGAGGAGCTCACCATACATGTTACAATCTGGTCATAGACCTACCTAAACTATCCAACCCATCTGTATCCAATCAGGCAGGCCCCTAAAGTGTCATAAAAAAAATGATCATGTCTTACATTTCTTTATTCTTCTGTGCTTTTATTATTTCATATTGGCTAACAATATCTCTTGATCCTGCCAGTGTTCTCTCGTGCCCGTTAGCAGTGACAATGATCTGCAGGGCATGCAGTATTTTTTTTCAGCACAGCGCAGTGCAAGGCAATTCACTCTAGAAAAACTCTAATGCCGTGTACACACGGGCGGACTTTTCAGCATCAAACGTCCGACGGTCTTTCCGTCGGACTTTCGACGTAGTTACGACGGATTTTCGAACGACCGGACTTGCCCACACACGATCGGACTAAAGTCCGTTCAAAAGTCCATTCGTTTGAACGTGATGACGTACGAAGGGACTAGAGTAAGGAAATTCCTAGCCAGTAGCCAATGGCTGCCCTTGCGTCGTTTTTTGTCCGTCGGACTAGGATACAGACGAACAGATTTTTCGACCGGACTCGAGTCCGTCGGAAAGATTTGAAACATGTTCTAAATCTAAAGTCCGTCTGACTTTCAACAGAAAATGTCCGCTGAAGGTCCGATGAAGCCTGCACACAGTCGGATTGTCCGACGGATTCGTTCCTTCGGACCAGTCCGGTCAAAACGTCCGGTCGTGTGTTAATTAATGTGTAGAATTAATTCTAGACACAGGCATAAAGGAAATGGATACAGATGGGGTTCTCTGCAACAATGCTAAGGTGTATGGGGCCTCGGTATACACAGAATTTTGAAGAAACCGTATAAAACAATTCAGAATTGAAACTTGAAGCATATGTGTACTTTTTTTTGTTTTTTGACTTCAGTTACACTTCAAAAAACGAAAGTGTATGGACGCACGTATGCTATAAACAATATACTTGGAAATGTTTCCATGCGTGATTAGAGTGCAAAAACGTATAGCATTTAATACTAAATCCATGGGAAGTTATGAATTCATTAAATTACAGGAAGTTCTTAGTAGAAATAATTTTTTTTCATTCTTTGCCAGTAACACGGCATCCATTAGAGTGTTTTTACTCGTCCCTAATTTCCCTTTTTTCTGATCTTTTGTTGTAATTTATTTAAAAAAATGCAGCTGTCAGTGAATGATAAGGGAGCACATAGGACAGGATGCAGTGATGGTCTCTAGTGGTGTGAAAAAAATGCCACCATGTACTAGGCATGTAGCAATGTTGTGTATGGGTACCAAATCCTCACACTTTGATAAGTGATGGCCAGAAAGACTGCCTCTAACTAGATTTATGTTTACCAAAGTAAAATATCTTTGATTGCTAGCTGCTGTGGTCTATACTTTGCTGTTTGCATTGATGGAATAAGTATGTGTCACCAACATTTAATACTTTTTTTTTTCTTGGTGGAGAAGGTAATGGTTTATTCTTCTCCTGGATCTTTTAATGATGCTTGTAAACCTTGGGTGGTGATCTCCTTTCCAGCATGGTCATGGCTTCTACTTTGCTGAAAGCCTAGATTCCTGGGGTATCTGCAGAAGTGAATCCTTGCATAACACCCATGCAGTATGCACTAGAGCAATGGTCTCCAACCTGGGCCGGGGGCCAGATGAGGCCCTTTGCTTGCTTTTATCTAGCCCTTGGGGCACCATTTCATCCACTGACACCAATGATGGGGCATAATTCCTCCCAATGACACCAACGATAGGGCACAATTCCTCCCAATGACAGCAACGATGGGGCACAATTCCTCTCACTGACACCAAAGATCGGACATTGTTTACTCCCATTGATGCCGGGACATTTTCTACTCCCGATGACCCTGGTCCCTTAATGTCAGAAGGACAGTGTGACAGACCCAACCAGGACAGGGGCTTTTGGAAGGGACTAGGGGCAAGCCTCTTACCCACTGATTATGGCCCATGGAGGAGACTGTGTATTTTGTCTACTTCTTCCAGTCAGAGCATAGTAAAGAGCTCAGTTCAGCCTCTGATCCCATGGAGAGACCAGATCATTCTCTAATGATGGACAGTAACATGGGGAACACTGAGAGCTTGGCTTGGAGTAATTCTCTGAATAAGGACAATAAAGCTTCCCTTCTGGAGTGGATGAAAAGGTGTAATGGTCAGAGAAATATATTTTATATATATATAGTGGCCCTCCTGCAGACTGGGTTGGAGAAGCTTCCCTACTTGGGACAGAAATATTTTTCAACTATCTCCCTCAAGAAATCTATGGAGATAAATGTATTCTATTTTTTCAGACTGCTGGAAAATTGTATGAGCTTTGTCTCATAGACTGTTGTAGACTGGTGCTGGACAGTCTGAGATGAGGTGGGTTCCCTGATTAATCAAAGAACGGTCTGGGCACCTAGGTTTGGTTAATTGACTAGTTGTTAATTTGTTTATGTTAATTAGATCACTGTGAGCTATTAGTTGCTAGATGTGGATTAGCATTATATTTATGTTGGCTGTTACTTAGCTTTGTTAATTCTATTCCTGTTTACAGTTTGTATTGTTAGGGTAATTAGATCAGGCCCTACCTGATCTTGTGTGTTATATATTCTGTGTAAATTTTCAATAAAGTGAGTTCCAGTTTGCACCTAAGCTAGTGTCGTCTGGTATCTTGGGTGCAATATTCAGCTATAATACCTGCTTCTTGGTTCCAGACTGGAGGAAGCTACATCTTGACGGAGGCACCCACGCTGGGTGCTGGACGTCCTGTTATAGAAAGTAAACTGGCCCTTTGTTTACAAAGTTTGGAGATCCCTGCACTAAAGCAGCCTTTCTCAACCAGGGTTCCTCCAGAGGTCACTAGGGGTTCCTTGAACAATACACAATTTCTGCCTCTTGGATAAATAACCAATGCCCCCAGAAAATGTTAGCTATCTCTAAAGGGTGCATTCTTCTCAAAGACCACCTATGTGAGGAGCATTGTTCTGACCACCACGCTAATGTATCGCGAGCTGTAGATATACCGTCGTTTTTTTTGGCAGCGATTCCCTGAGACCTGAAACTAAAGGCTGAGAAAGGCTGCACTAGAGGTCCCATGCAGTATGCCAGGGATATGCAATTACCGGACCTCCAGCTGTTGCAAAACTACAAGTCCCATCATGCCTTTGCCTCTAGATGTCATGCTTGTGGCTGTCAGAGTCTTGCTATGCCTCATGGGACTTGTAGTTCTGCAACAGCTAGAGGTGTGCTAATTGCACATCCCTGCAGTATACAATAGAGGGCAGAAAACATTAACACCGTGCAGATAAACATCTATAATTTCATGACGTTCTGATTGCACCGTCTACCAATACACACAGCCACTTGATTGAGAAACTGCTATTCTGTCTAAGATTTACAATATAGTGAAAGGTTAAAAGACCTTTTAAAAAGTTATTTCAAGGTAAACTTTACAATAATAACTGAGAATGTACTGTATATTTAATAAAAATACTTTTCTAGTTTCCCTTTAAGGCACCATGCTATTTTCTTAAAGGGCACAATGGGTTCCAAAGGACTGTCATCTGTACAGTTAAAAGGTCAGACTGATATTGGAATAATCGCTGTCAGTGCTACAGTGAAGCAAAGTCTTAGCCGAGATCTCGGAATAAAACCCTCAAACGAGCACACACAGGGGCCGCCATGTTTGACAAAGGATTGAAGGACACCAGGCCCTTCGTACAGTATTGATTTTTGGCTTGTGTAACTAAACCACCAAAGAATACACTTAAGGCTGTAGTTGACACTGCATTAAATTGCAGACATCGCCTTTAAATTGCTTTACTCCCTGCAGCTATTGTGCCCTACACTGGCAATAGAGCATTATTATAATGGCAAAGGAGGTTGCTGATTTAGAACATGTAAGAGGGAAGAAACAAATGAGGTCCGTATTAAAAATTAGGCAAAATAGCTTAGCTGTCTTCTGATGTAATACATCAGGCTTCAGAGCTGGAAAAGGGAACAAATGTAAACTATCTAGACATACCTTTTTATAATGCTGCAGAGGGTAGTTAAAGGAGCAAGATGCTAATTATTTTGTGTATAATGTAAAGTCTTTAGTTGGGCCTAAAACAGCCATGTTGTGGCAGCTCTCCACAAAGCAGGAATCTATGTGTATTCTGCTCTGTAGAGTAATCCAAGTGTATTCCATCCACAATGAGCGCTAAAAACACACATAATGAGTTCAAGTAGGTATTTTATTAATCAACAAATGGAAAAAGTATAACCACAAGAAATAAAGTGTTTCGGGCCAAACAATCCCCCTTTTTCAGGCCTTTAACATCTATCAAAATATCCTCTAGACACTCCATGACAACCTGAGGATTTTGATCAGAGTAGTAGAGATTTCTATTACATAAGTATCGGCATTACCCAGCCTTGCCACGAAATGTGTTGGCTTCTTGTGGTTGTACTTTGCCATTATTGGCTTGAGGAAATGCCTACTTGGACTCCCATCAAATGTGTTTAGCACACATTCTCTTCGAATAAACATAATGCTGCCTCACCGCCGACGCCCCCTACCGCCCCAGTGTGAAAGGGGCCTAAATGTATCGCTCACTACCAGCACCTCTGTAAATCCTTCCACATTTGACAAATTACTTTTTTTAGTAATCTTATTGGTGGTTTAAGCGTCACAAAGCCACAATTTAAAATTAACAAGCCTGTTAGAACTGCCATCTGCACCCGTAGCCCTCACTGTTACTACAGCAAGGTCTGATGTGATCTAATTTTCACTTTTTTATAGTCACATGAAAGCCTGTTTAAGATTATTCTTGGAGAAAAGTAGAACATTTTTTATATTAGTAGCATTGAAAAGATTTGCGCAGAAGATTTTTGTAAAGTAAGCTTGGTCCAGACCTCAGCTCAGTCTGCTTTTTGGTTTATTAATGATGCTTTTATTCAAATAACAAAAATAGAAGAACTCTAGAAGATATTTGGTGCCAACCATGTTTTACCTTGTCTGAATGTTATTTTAAAACTAATAAATATGTATTGGTGGTTTTAAAATCAATATTTAAACCTGTGATACTAGGGTTGTCCCGATACCACTTTTTTAGGACCGAGTACAAGTACCGATACTTTTTTTCAAGTACTCGCCGATACCGATTACCGATACTTTTTTTTTATGTCACGTGACAGTTTTTTTTTTTTTTTTAAACAATGCTTTCTTTTTTTTCGGGGGGGGGGGGGGGGGGATGGGTGAACGGTGTCTGTGTGTTTTTTTTTTATTAACAATTTTTATTTTTTACAATAATAATTTTTTTATGTGTTTTTTTTTATTAACAATTTTTATTTTTTACAATAATAATTTTTTTTATTCATTTTTGCAATATGTTTTTTTTTTTTTTTTTTTTTTAAATCAGCCCTGTTGGGGGGCTTTGGTGAGATATCAGGGGTCTTAACATACCCCTGATATCTCCCCCTTGAGACAGAGAAAGAGACCGAGGATAGAGATTCCCCAGTCCCTTTCTCTGCAGCCTCAGCTGCACTGAGAATGAATGGAGAGAAGTCAGCGGCTCCTCTCCATTCATAAACTGACACATTGTAATCACAGGAGATTACAATGTTTCAGTTATGTGAATGGACAGAGTCAGCTGACTCTATCCATACACAAAGGAAGGAGGAGGAGGACGGCGGACCGGAGGGGACAACGGAGAGGCAGAGGAACGGAGGAACGGAATGGAGGGGGACAGAGAAGGAGAGGGGGACGGAGGAACGGAACGGAGGGGACAGCGGAGAGGCAGAGGAACGGAGGAACGGAACGGAGGGGACAGAGAAGGAGAGGGGGACGGAGGAACGGAACGGAGGGGGACAGATAAGGAGACAGAGGAACAGAGGGGGCATGGAGGAGGATGCAGTGACAGTCAGCGGTGATCGCGTGGGGAAGTTACAAGCACCGATCACCGCTGTATGTCACTGAAAGCCGCGGGGGGGAATCTTGTAACTCCCCCACACGCCGATCACCGCTGACTGTCATAGTATCGGCGGAAGCATCGGGAGCATTTGCCCGAGTACAAGTACTTGGGCAAATGCTCGGTATCGGTGCCGATACCGATACTAGTATCGGTATCGGGACAACCCTATGTGATACCAATCAATGTAAATTTTCAGAACGGTTCAAGTCCAAATTTTTTACCCTCACTGCTGCTGTAGAACAGTAAGAAAAAAGCGTAGCCAAGACAGGCATACAGTCATGGCCAAAAATATTTGAACCCCTGCATTTCTGTCAGATAATGCACCACTTTGCCCAGAAAATTGTTGCATTTACAAATGTTTAGGCATTCTGAGGTTTATTTATTTTGTTTGTGTTGGTATGACACAAAAGAGTGGAGGAACAAAAAGCCAAACTGACGCATTCCACGCAAAACACCAAACATGGACTGGACAAAGTGATTGGCACCTTCTCAAAATTGTAAGAAATAATTGCATTCAAAGTTTGTGATGTTCCTGTAAATCTGTAATTAAACTTGCCTATATTAATTAAATATAGAAATCGCTCCAGCAACCAGTTAAAGTGGTGAAAAATTGACTCAACCTTTCTGTTGTGTGTTTCTGTGTGCAACACGGAGCATGGAGAAGAGAAAGAGCAGCAAAGAATTGTCTGAAGATTTGAGATCAACAAAAGCATGGACAATCTCAAGGTTACAATTCAATCTCCAGAGATCTTAATGTTCCTGTGTCCACTCTGCGCAACATTGTCAAGAAGTTTACAGCCCATGGCACTGTAGATTATCTCCCTAGACGTAGACGAAGAAGAAAAATTGAGCAAAGATTGCAACAAAGGATTTGTTTGAATGTTGGATAAAGAACCTCGATCATTTAACACACAAATTCAAGCTGACCCTAAGGCACAGGCTACAACTGTGTCAGCTTGTGCTATATGTCGCAATCTGAATGAAAAGGTAGGAGAGGACATCCCAGGAGGGCCCCACTGCTGACACAGAAACGTAAAAAAGCCAGATTGGAGTTTGCCAAAACTTACCAGCGGAAGCCAAAATCATTTTTGGGAGAACGTGCTGTGGACAGACGAAACAAAATGACAGCTTATTGGTAAAGCCTATTGCCCCGTACACACGATCGGACATTCCGACATCAAAATCCTAGGATTTTTTCCGACGGATGTTGGCTCAAACTTGTCTTGCATACACACGGTCGCACAAAGTTGTCGGAAAATCCGATCATTCTGAACGCGGTGACGTAAAACACGTACGTCAGGACTATAAACGGGGCAGTAGCCAATAGCTTTCATCTCTTTATTTATTCTGAGCATGCGTGGCACTTTGTGTGTCGGATTTGCGTACACACGATCGGAAATTCCGACAACGGATTTTGTTGTCGGAAAATTTTATAGCCTGCTCTCAAACTTTGTGTGTCGGAAAATCCGATGGAAAATGTGTGATGGAGCCTACACACGGTCGGAATTTCCGACAACAGGGTCCTATCACACATTTTCCGTCGGAAAATCCGACCGTGTGTACGGTGCATATAATTCTACTGTTTTCAGAAAAAGAATTGAGGCCTTTAAAGAAAAGAATACAGTTCCTCCAAACAAACATGTGGAGGTTCACTGATGTTTTGGGGATGCTTTGCTGTTTCAGGCCCTGGATGTCTTGACCATGTGTGAAAGAATGCATGTATGATTATGAAATCTGAAGACTACCTAAGTATTCGGTAGTGCCCGGTGTCAGAAAGTTGGGTCTCTGTCAGAGTTTATGGGTGTTACAGCAGGACAATGACAAACCACACGTCAAAAAGCATCCAGAAATAGTTTAAGATAAAGCGCTGGAGAGTACTGAACTGGCTAGCTTTAAGTCCAGATCTAAATCCCATAGAGCACCTGTGGTGAGATCTCAAAACAGCAGTTGGGAAAATGAACCCTTCCAATCTGAAAGACTTGGAGCAGTTGGTGAAAGAAGAGTGGTCCAAAATTCCAGTAGAGAGGTGTTAGAAACTCATTGATGGTACGGGAAGAGGTTTGATTTTACTTATTTTTTCCAAGGGGTGTGCAGCCAAATATTAAATTGAGGGTGCCAATCATTTTGTCTAGTCCATTTTTGGAGTTTTGTGTGGAATGTGTCAGAATTGACTTTGTTGTTCCACTTTTTTGTTTCATACCAATACAAACTAAAGAAATAAACATGAGAATGCCTAAACATTTGTAATTGCAACAATTTTCAGGGCGAAGGGGTGCATTATCTGACAGAAATGAAGAGGTGCCAATGTTTTTGGTCAGGACTGTATATTCTACAAAGAATATCAGGCAGGGAGACATAGGATCATTACAGATCTTTGTAAAGTGGTATAGAGTATTTGTGTGTGTGATAATGAACACTCATGGCCCAGGGGAACTCGGCATCAATTTTAATAAATTGTGTACTTTTTACAAAAACCTTATACCCCCCGGAGTGGGGTCATTCAAGTTCCCTCTGGATATGTGCACATTTGTTACCAGTGCCCTAAAAAAAGTGTTTTAACAGAAGGATATGGATCTTTATTTAATCCATGTGACTGTAATTTTCAAATTTCATTAGACCTAGCTGAAAATAACTGCCACTTATTTTTGTCATAATTTTCATCAGAGACATGTTTTCAGTGACGAAAACTAGACAAAAATCATTCAGAATTTTCGTCAATTTATAAAAACTATGACGAAAAGCAAGGCCAATTTTTCGTCCAACAGATTGAAACAGAACCAAGATGTGAGGGAGGGACTTCTTTTTTTTTTATAGAAAGGGGAGAGAGAGGCGCCAGGTTGCCCATTAGTGCAGCAAAAAATTTTTCATATAAAATATGTAAAAACAATGGTAATACTCCCACAAGCTTCATTGTAAAACGGGCATAGAATTCGCTTAATGTGAAGCCCTCAGTAGTGGTAATAGTTCCGACTGGAGCCAGATCCAGAGAAAGTGTTAGAGAGCTGCTGCGGGAACCTCGGAAGAACTGTCTGAGGGAGCTGTCCAAAGCCTGGGTATTAGTTGCCAATCGGGAACCGTTGCAGCAATGCGGAGGTTACATCCCTCGTTAACCACTGTCATACCTCCCAACTGTCCCTGATTTGGAGCACTGTCCCTCTGTCCTTCATTCCTCTTCATTTGTCCCTCATTTTGGTCTGATCTATATAGATGTATATAAAATGCACTTTTTATCTATCAAAAAGTGTTTACCAGTGCTAAACCTTTCATGTGATTTCTAAATTGCTGCATTTGTAAATTCCAAAAGCCAATATATAGGAATAGTAGTGGTAAAAAAAAGCACTTGTGGGTTTAACCAGTCTTGTTTTTTTGTACAATTCTCCTTTAAGGGGGCGTGGCAAGGGGTGTGCCCTATGCCTCCATACTTTTGCTGATAGGTGTCCCTCATTCCCATCTCAAAAAGTTGAGAAGTATGCACTGTGATCTTCTTCCGGGGGGGGGGGGGGGGTGGCATCACCCCAGGTATGTGCTCAGGAATCAGTCATTTCAGCACAGCCACAGTGTGCCAGGAATGCCCCCTACATGTGTTTCAACTGTGTATTTAGCTGTTTACCTGGAATTGGCTCCCACTGCTGTCAGTCAAAGTCAGTCAGCCAATCGGGAGATAGAGAAGGGGAGGGGCCTGACTGCGGCTCTGTTTCTGAATGGACACATGGAGCCTCGGCTCGGGTGCCCCCATAGCAAGCTGCTTGCTGTGGGGGCACTTGACGGGAGGGAGGGGCCAGGAGCACTGAAGGGAAACCCGAAAAGAGGAGGATCTGGGCTGCTCTGTGCAAAACCATTTCACAGAGCAGGTAAGAATAACATGTTTGTTATTTTTAAAGAAAAGAAACAAGACTTTAGTATAACTTTTAATTTTCCTCACTCTGTCCAAAACAAGGTAAAAATAAAAAATCTAGTAAACTCTAATTTAGCACGTAACCCCAATGCGTCTGGAGAAAAATGTTTGTGATCCACGACTGCTGTCAAAATACCCAAACAGTGGCTGCACCTATTGGATTAGGCTGCATTCTGGCTGACCGTTTCTCACCTGGCTCCTTTTTTTTGTTGGATTTTTTTTTCGATCTCCAACAGGGATGGAAGAATCTCCCCTGCTGGCTATTGCTGACTGTTGTATTCCTGCTGACTATTGTATTCTGACAGCCTCCGCTGCAGCTGTCAGAATACCTGAACAATGGCTACAGCTAATTTGATGCAGTCACTGTTTGCCCAACAGTTTTCCTCCTGACTTCTTCCGTTTGCAGTGGTGCTGACATGGCCACCCATGGCTCGAATTTTGGCCAAATAATCTGGAATTCGGATGAAATTCACTCTGTGTATGGCCTTGACCCCCACCTAAGGTCTGGCAAAAAATATTCTTGTTTTCTGAGTGAAGATGGAAAAAAGTTCTTTTGCAGATTATATTAAAGACCTGACAGTTCTGTTACTTGTTACTACAGAAACATTTTTTAATTATTATGGACCAGTCGTCAGATTAGCATCGTAGATTTTTGGTCTTCCTAACCACTTTTAAATATAAAATATATTCTTCCTCCAGAATTTCCAGCCTTGGAAACAGGGTCAGCACCACAGTTTTATGAAAGAGGCAAAAAAAAAAAAAAAAAATCTAATTAGCCTTTAAACATAAAGATCTAAAATTGGCATCTCCCAGCCAGCTGGTGCATGCATGCTAATTGGATTGCTATAATTTCTAAAAGTTGCTGCAACTGGGCATCTCTAACTAGATGTGCGGAACAAGTTTATCTTCCGGTTATTAGCAAACAGCATGACTAATGCTTAGCGCCTCATGCAGACAGGCTGAATGTCAATTATTTGGAGACCTTTTGGAAAACATTAAAACGAAATTTTAAGGCTGCATGGTAAGTCGAATGTACTGTATGTCTCAGAGGTCAGTGTAACTGGGGGCTAATTATGACAGTTTAATCAATATTCTGGTGCCGCACTCTACTCTTCTCTAGCGTTACCTGCCTTGACTTCTTAGGAGGTGAATATATGCTGCTGCTTTTTTTTATAGTAGTAAATTCACGATGCTGGGAGCTTTTGGTTTTAATCATGTTTTATAGCATGGCTGGAAATTGGATTTAAACGGTCAGGGCAGCCAAAACTGGTATTTCTGTTTTGTTTGAATGTCACTGCCACCTTCATTCTCTTGTGGGACCTGGAAAAATTTCTCACGGACATTAGAAATCAGAACGAGATTCTAAACAGGTAAAATTTCTTTCAAACATTAGCTTAGAAATTCTGAAAAAAAATAGTTTGTTGGAGCATGCAATAGTACCATCAGTGACTCCACAAATATAGTTAGAAAGTGCCCAAAGATTTTATTTGGTAACCAATGGTTCGAATTGTAACGTTTGATTTTGGGATGCATGGAAAATGATGCTATGTTTATGCCTGACCGTGCCACATACCATATACAGTGCCTTCAAAAATCGTATTCCTTGAAATTTTCCACATTTTGTCATGTTACAACCAAAAATAGAAATGTATTTTATTGGGATTTTATGTGATAGACCAACACAAAGTGGCACATAATTGTGAAGTGGAAGGAAAATGATAAATGGTTTTCAAAATTTTTTACAAATATGTGAAAAGTGTGACGTGCATTTGTATTCAGCCCCCGAGTCAATACTTTGTAGAACCATCTTTCTCTGCAATTATAGCTGCAAGTCTTTTTGGGGATGTCTCTGCCAGGTTTGGACATCTAGAGAGTAACATTTTTGCCCATTTTTCTTTGCAAAATAGCTCAAGCTCTGTCAGATTGGATGGAGAGCATCTGTGAACAGCAATTTTCAAGTCTTGCCACAGATTCTCTATTGGATTTAGGTCTGGACTTTGACTGGGTCATTCTAACGCATGAATATGCTTTGATCTAAACCATTCCATTGTAGCTCTGGTTGTATATTTAGGGTCGTTATCCTGCTAGAAGGTGAACCTCTGCCCCAGTCTCAAGTAGAGGTCGACCGATATGGGTTTTTCTCTGGCCGATGCCGATATTTACAAATCGCGGTGGCCGATGGCCGATATGTGATGCCAATTTTTTTGGGCCGATATATTAGGCCGATTTTTTTTTTTTTTTTACCTTCATCTCATAAAATCTAACAGTTAGACCCCTTTCACAATGGGACGTTTTTCAGGCGCTTTTGGGCTAAAAATAGCACCTGTAAAGTGCCTGTCAAACGGTTCCCCTGCAGTCTCAGTGTAATATCCCGAGTGCTTTCACACTGAGGCGATGCGCTGCCAGGATGTTCAAAAAAGTCTTGCAAGCAGCATCTTTGGAGCGGTGTATACCACCACTCCTGCCCATTGAAATGAATGCGCACCGCTGCCGAAGCGCCTGCAAAGCGTTTCGGCAGCGGCGCCTCAGGGGCGCATTTAACCTCTTCCTCGGCCGCTAGCTGGGTTATAAGTGCCCTGCTAGCAGCCGAATAGCGCCGCTAAAATGATGGTAAAGAGCCGCTAAAACTAGCAGCGTTTTACCGTCAACGCATGCCCGCTCCAGTGTGGAAGCAACCTTCAGTGAGACGGAAATTTTTTTACATTTAAACATTTATTAAACAAAACAAACCTCCAATCAGTTCACTTGTATGTAGAATTTAGGAAAAAAAATACAAAAAAAAACTCTTTTAAATATTAAATACACAAAAACAGGTAATCAAAACTTCTGGATGAAAAAAAATGGGCTAACTTTACTGCTTAGTTTTTTTTTTTAAATTTTATTAGTGTATTTTTTTTTTTTAAATTGCATTTGAAAGACCGCTGCGCAAATACCGTGTGACATAAAATATTGCAACAACCGCTATTTTATTCCCTAGGGTCTCTGCTAAAAAAAAATATATATAATGTTTGGGGGTTCTAAGTGATTTTCTAGCAGAAAATACAGGATTTTTACTTGTAAGCAACAAGTGTCAGAAAAGATTTAGTCTTTAAATGGTTAAACTGAGAACTTCTACACACGGAATTTAGTTCATTCACAAGTGTAAACATTGTATCCTTCATGTTCTTTTTATCAGATTTGGCAGGCTGCCCAGAGAGGAGAGAAGTCGCTTCACACAGGCAACTTGCACTGACTTTTATTACAGAAGTCTTTTGCAAGTCGTGCTGAAGCTATATTGGCTTTTTTTATCAGCACAATCGGCCGATGCCGATTAAGTAAAAAACACCAAATATCGGCCGATATATCGGTCGACCTCTAGTCTCAAGTCTTTTGCAGACTCTAACAGGTTTTCTTCTAAGATTGCCCTGTATTTGGCTCCATCCATCTTCACATCAACTCTGACCAGCTTTCCTGTCCCTGCTGAAGAAAAGCATCCCCACAACATGATGCTGCCACCACCATGTTTCAGGGTGATGTGCAGTGTTAGTTTTTCGCCACACATAGCGTTTTGCTTTTAGGCCAAAAAGTTTAAATTCAATCTCATCTGACCAGAGCACCTTCTTCCACATGTTTGCTGTGTCCCCCACATGGCTTCCCCCAAACTGCAAAAGGGATTTCCTATGGCTTTCTTTCAACAATGGTTTTCTTCTTGCCACTCTTCCATAAAGGCCAGATTTGTGGAGTGCACGACTAATAGTTGTCCTGTGGACAGATTCTCCCAACTGAACTGTGGATCTCTGCAGCTCCTCCAGAGTTACCATGGGCCTCTTTGGCTGCTTCTCTGATTAATGTTCTCCTTGCCCGGCCTGTCAGTTTAGGTGGACAGCCATGTCTTGGTAGGTTTTCAGTTGTGCCATACTCTTTCCATTTTCAGATGGTAGATTGAACAGTGCCCCGTGAGATGTTCAAAGCTTGGGAATTTTTTTTTATAACCTAACTTTGCTTTAAACTTCTCCACAACTTTATCCCTGAGCTGTCTGGTGTGTTCCTTGGACTTCATGATGCTGTTTGTTCACTAAGGTTCTTTAACAGTCCTCTGAGGGCTTCACAGAACAGCTGTATTTATACTGAGATAAAATTACACACAGGTGGTCTCTATTTAGGTGACTTCTGAAGGCAATTGGTTCCACAAGATTTTAGTTAGGGGTATTAGAGTAACGGGGGCTGAATACAAATGCACGCTACACTTTCCAGATATTTATTTGTAAAAACATTTGAAAGCCATTTATTTTCCTTCCACTTCACAATTATGTGCCACTTTGTGTTGGTCTAGCACATAAAATCCCAATAAAATAAATTTACAACTTTGGTTGTAATATGACAAAATCTGGAAAATTTCAAGGGTATGAATACTTTTCAAGGCACTGTGTACACCATATATGAAATTTATGAATGTTCGTGCACAACAAAAGTAGAGATCAAACTTTACTTAGCGTTCGTGATAACTTCCTGTAATCTCTCTTTTTTTTTTTTTGTAATCCTCTCCTTCCGCAGTACCTTGCAGCGGATGTCCGACCCCGCATTAGCTCCTGGGATATGAGTGTCATCAATCCCAGGAGTCAATGCGCCTCTGCCGCTTGTAGCATTGCTTCGCTCATTATGCGCATGCGCACGATCAGGAGGTGCATGCAGCACCATATCCTGAAAGAACATACCGGTGGGTTTCAGCTGCCCACACTCAAGATGGTAGTGCGCTTGGGGGACTGCTAAGTAAGTTTTTAAAAATAAATAACCTTTGCAAAACCTACAATAACTAATAATGCCATTTGATATATGATTAAGTGCAAAAAACACGGGGGTGAGTAAAAAAAAAATAAAAAAATGCTTGAACTCCGCTTTAAGGGATCTAGGTATAAAAAAATATCTGTGTGAATCATTCCCACAAGCGCCGCAAATCTGCAGTGTAAATTGCCTAATTTGTTTTATTTCTTAGAATTGAAATACCTCAGAAATACTGCATTATTGCTACTAGATGGCGCCAATGATCCTGGGAAATAAATGTATTGAATGAATTATTGTGAAGATCCATAGCGCCTACAGCAGGTTTACACTATGTGTGGCCGCGGGGGCACAGCAGGGGGTCCGGTGCGTCATCCGTTTACCGTTTTAATTCCGAATTAGGTCCAAATTCGGACCTGAAACAGAGCCAAGGACACACAGGACCCTTCTGCTGTGTGCTCCGCTGCCACCATGGAGATGTGTGAACCGGCTTAGTTGAGAGCGGGTCACACTCTCCTGTCATGAATCTTTTCCGAGATGTGATTTTTTTTTTTTAGTTATGTGTAGACCCCAATGAATTCAGTGTTGTGAAATGAAAGAAAAATTCCAGTGATAAGCATGGGGAGAGATCCCTTGAGTTCCCAAGACAAAAAGCCACTAGTAAATGTAGCTTGTTAGTGTTCACCTAAAACCAAAGCATTACTTTGGTGAACTGATGCGTCTCTTACCATTAAAGAAAAAGAAAACGCCTGCGAAAGAAGACAGTTGATACCTCCTTGTCATGTTGCCGTTCCTGGAATCTTGACTCTCTTCCAGAGCAAAACTGTCAGCAGAATGTTTACATTCAACACATTTCTGGATGTGTCTGGTGCCTGCTTTTCCCATTGTGTGCTGCAACTGGACATCTTTAACCTTTTAGATGTTGGACACGATTGTGTCCAGCCGTGAGGCAGGGGCCAGTGGATAAAACCACGGTGAGTAGTATGGGGCACAGCAATCAGGCCAATATCAGAAACGGGTATCGGGACAGGGAAGTATAAGTTATCTTTTTTTTTTTTTTTTCTTTTTTTTTATAGGGTTTTTTTTTTTTTTTAATGCAACAGAGCCCACTTGATGCTTTAGCTCCAGTTAGGAATGTGAGAAAAATGTGAGTGACTTAACGAGTAGTAAGTAGTGGCCTAGAGGTGCCTGCATACACATTCAGCAGCCTTTGTTTGCTTGTCGGCATCCTTTTGCCCATTCTCATTGACCCATTACTTAGTTGGAATACTTCACTGGTCAGTAGGAAAACGTGCAGGAGGAAAGTTTTGGGATGCGCAGAAGGATGGGTTCCAAACTGGGCAGGTCCTATATTACATTGTTGCATTATAGTCTACAGATAGGTCCAGGACCTTGATGTATTTTCTGTTGCTGGACCTGAATTACTGGCTGAAAAGAAAAAGAAAAGATCCTCCACACAAGCCTTTGCAACAGGGGCCGATATGTAACTCTTATTGAGGTTTCGCAATGTTTTCTAATTTGGTGGTGTTCTCCATGTCCTTTTCTGATGGATGGATTTTTTTCTTTTATACCTTGAATGTGAAGCCCTTATGATTTTAGTTTGTTTGAATAAGGGTACTATTGTATATTTGCCTCTAGTTTGGTCACCTGTTTGTTGGGGTTCTAACTGTTTGGAGTGACATCTAAGCCATGCATAAGTTCTCATTGGTCCCTGTCGAAGTATGCATTTGGACATTTTAAATACTACTAATGATGTGCTAAATCCTTCAGGAGACTGGATGATGGTGCACCGACTATACAAGCCATACAAAAAGTTACACATCTAAGCCATGCATATAAGTTCTCAGTGGGCCCTGTAGAAATTCGCCCCCATACTGGTCACATACTGTGGGGAATAAAGGAATGTTGGGGTGAACCCTACCAGATGAAATGAGGCCTTCAGCTGATGTCCTTCGCGGGTGGAACGCACGTGCTCGGATATCCAGGAAGTGCGGGTGGAACGCAGGTATCTACCTGTACAGGTAGATCATATGCCTGTACAAAAAAAGGGGGGAGGAAAAAGATTTCCAAAAGACAGTTCAAGTCAAGGACATTTGTCCTTGACTTGAACTGCCTTTTGGAAATCTTTTTCCTCCCCCCTTTTTTTGTATGTGTATTTTTCTGTTCATAGGACAACCATTTTCTAATTGTTGAACACCTATTGCTGGTCCCAAACAGTAATGGTTAAATGATATATATGGGTATAATGACCAAAGCGGGCAATCTATAGGTCTGTAATTTATCTTTGGCTATACCCAATCTAAATTGGATGATAATAGGTGTCCCCCCCCTGGTGTTCTCTAGATCATATGCCTGACCACCTCCCAATGGGAGGCTGTATCGCCTCCCCATGCACTCCTCCACCATTGTTTTGAACATTGTATACCATCTATCCTATTTTCTGGCCTAAGCATGTATGGGGTCACTGTGACGAAACCCCTATGGTCTTGCATTCCATTGATTGGGTGTAGTTAGGGAGGGCCCAACAATGTAGGTGGGCGTGACCAATATGGGTGGGTGTTGGCAGCAATTGAGGTGCACAGACACATATATAGAGGGGACCGTGTGTGTGAGCAGCTATTGCCCGCTAAGGCTCTGAGGAAAGGGATTCTCCCCCAAAACGCGTCAGCCATCGTTCGATCTACTTGACGTCAGGTCCTGGCTTGTTGGTGTTCAGAACCGCGAACCTGCTATATTGCCAATGCTTGTTATCCATGCTCGTTTGTGAGTATACACTTTGCTGTTTTATGCTTTAATAAAGCTTTACCAGTGGTAATGCACTAGGTCGGTGCGCCTTCCTTTTTTCTTTTTTTCCATGTATATAAGTTACACACCTAAGCCATGCATATAAGGTCTTGGTGGTCAATTTGGTTGGTGGCTGGCTGGTTAGTAAGTTTGTGCTTGGAAATCTCTTTGTATTTGTTTGACATACTTTGCCCTTCCAGTGCTCCTTGCTGCAAAGACCAGTTATTGGTGGGGCAGTGGCCACTTGTTTATTTATATAAGGTCTCGATGGTTCCTGTAGAAGTATGCATGTGGTTATTTATACACTACTAATGACAGGTTCAATCCACAGGAGATTGGATAATGGTGCACCAACTATACAAGACATACATACAAAAAGTTACACATCTAAGCCATGCATATAAGTTCTCAGTGGTCCCTGTAGAAATCTGCATGTGTACATTCGTATACATTTTTATATTTCTAATAACAGCTTAAACCCACCTGAAGACTGGATAATGTTGCACCTACTATATATATATTGTCTTGGTGGCCCTTGTTTGTTAAAGCATCCATAAGAACATTCTCTTCTTTGATAAATCACAGGTTAAAACCACCTTGAGACCTTTCTTGTAACTGGAGCATTCAAGTTTTTTTTTTTTTTTTTGGATAACAACAGTATTACAGCTTTCTGTATTTATATATTCTTTAAAGATCTTTTTGGGAGTATCCTGGGTTCTGGTAGGTAAACCTTTGTTTTTAACTTGTGCCTGTG
Organism: Lithobates septentrionalis; assembly: GCA_037952835.1. Lineage (NCBI taxonomy): Eukaryota > Metazoa > Chordata > Amphibia > Anura > Ranidae > Lithobates > Lithobates septentrionalis. Next base: position 4,525,808 of record JBBDGP010001445.1, read on the forward strand.
TGTCTTTATACTTTATATATAATACCATTTATTTGATATACAGTTAGTTGCATAAGTTACATATTTTTCTTTTTTATTGTTTTCTTTAAATATATATCAGAATTTCTGTGAAAGCTCTATAAAAGTAGATATTTTTGCAGAAGTTATTTTCTCTAATTTGTGCTTTCCTAACTGCATGTCAAGTTCATTTTGTATGTACTGCATGTTACCCATGTACTGAACAAATGGAGAATCTTTAATAAAGGTTTGTTTGTGTATATATAATATGGGATCTTACGATCACCTGGCAAAGACAGCAGCAGTTCTGCCCTGTTTTTATACTAATTATTTACAAGGAAAATGCAGAAGAGCAAGACAAGTGTCTACAAAAATGTAGCCCTTGATGCTCCATTAAGTCAGATAATTCTAATAAATGCTATTGAGAAATACATAATCATCAATCCACTCCCAATAATAAAAATTAGGATAGGGAATGTCATTTCATCATCAAATTACTAGATTTGAGCTAGACAAATCCCAGGGCCATTGCACTGGTTCCTAATCTTCACAAGCCTTTTCATTTGTCAACAGAAGTATATTTTCCCTCGCTCTTAGATTTTACTGACAGGCTTCTGAATTTTAAGTGTAACTCAACATCTGTTGAGAAAACAACAAGACCCGCTAGGTCAGGGGTCTCCAAACTTTTCAAAGGGCCAGTTTATTGTCCTTCAGACTTGAGGAGGGCCAGATTGTGGCCAGCAGGGGTAGAAAATGTCACAGGCACGGCATGAGTTAGAATAAATATGGCCTTAGGGTTGGTGGTCAGTAGGAGTAGTGTCCCTATTAGTAAGAGGAATAGAGTATCCCATCACTGGTATTGGTGGAAGAAATAGTGCCCCATTGTTGGTGTCAGTGGGAGGAATGGTGCCTCATATCAGCGGGAGGAATAGTGCCCAAAGGCTAGCAAAGGGACAAAGTTTGGAGACCCCTGCTCTAGGTGATCTATGCAAGGCTTATAACAAACTTTGTTGCAGATTCCTACAATTTTTTCTATTCTCGAGAAAAACTGTTTGTTTCACCAATCCTTTCTAGACTGATTCATAAATGAGAGAGTCGTATTCAGTATAACCACTTGGTAAAATCTGTTCTGATGAGTTGCAGTGCATAGAATACATTAAAGAGGAAGTAAACCCTGGTGGCTTTTTCTTCCTTTTTACTTGCCTGCAAAGTAAAGGCATAATTTGCTAGTATGCATCGCATAGCACATTATGTGACACTTACCGGCAAACGAAGCCCACATTGTCCCCGCTGCTAAAAAAAATGTTCAAAGGTCTGAGGTACACCTTTATAAAGACTTTAGTGATGGTCACTTGTGTAAGGATGATCGGACTGCTGAACTATGTCTTTAGCAAAGGATCGTTGCACAAACATGCACATTGACAATAAGACAAATCTTTATGATCAGGCTTATGAGGTAGCAAGGGAGAGAGAAGGTCACCAGATTATTTTAGAGGCAAACAATCATGATTGGCTGGAAAAATACATTTATCCAACCAGGCTCAGATAGGAAGGGCATACTCACATACAATAGTTGGATTGGTCAAATATTCTCTTTTTGTAGGCATTTGTAATGCTGCGTACACACGACCGGACTTTCCGGCAGAAAAGGTCAGACGGAATCATTCCATCGGATATTCCGATCGTGTGTGGGCTTCTTCGGACATTCTCTTTCGAAAATTCTGACGGACCTAGAAATAGAACATGTTTTAAATCTTTCCGACCGAATCAATTCCTATCGGGAAAACAGTTCGTCTGTATGCTATTCCGACGGACCAAAAAACGACGCAAGGGCAGCTATTGGCTACTGGCTATTGAACTTCCTTTTTCTAGTCCCGCCGTACGTCATCGCGTTCTAAACGATCGGACTTTGGTGTGATCGTGTCTAGGCAAGTCCGTTTCAGCGGAACGTTGAAAAAAACGTCAGAGTTTATTCTGCCGGAAAGTCCGGTCATGTGTACGCGGCATAAGACAAGCCATAAACACAACCCAATGGTCAGCAGACTTGTGAATAATGAGCCTATAAGCAAGAAAAACATGTTTTGGAAGGTATATATGCAATGGTGCCATATAATGTAGAAGCAATTCTTCATGTATGGGAATTTGATTATCTTAAAGTGAAACTAAAGCTGGTTATAGCTTACAGCCAAGGAATCTTAGCCTCTTTTAGTTCTGCAGTTGCTATGGTGCTGCACATGTGAACAAGCAGAAGTTAGAAACTGATTGTCTACCATGCACCAGATTTTGCACTCTCCAGTTTTAGTAAATCAACCCCTATGTGTTTGTTTAAAAATAGTCAAAGCACATCAGTATTATCAAATTTGTCGAAATCATTCCCTTTAGATGAGAACATTTATTGGTTGAACCGTTCATTCAGTGATGGTAAAGTCTTGTTTTTTTTTTCAATAAAAATAACAAACATGTTATACTTACCTGCTCTATGCAGTGGATTTGCACAGAGCAGCCCAGATCCTCCTCTTCTCGGGCCCTCTTCTGAGCTTCTGGCCCCTCCCTCCTGTTGTGCTCCTGGCCCCTCCCTCCCTGTGTCCATTCAGACACACGTGGACATCGCTGGACAGAGATGGGGTCAGGTGAGTATTGGGGGGGGGGGGGGGGGGCTGCTGCACACAGAACTTTCTGACTTTACAACTCCTTTAAAGTGGTTGTAAACCCTTTTGTCTTACTTTTAACTATAGGTAAGCCTAGAATAAGGCCTACCTATAGATAGTGGAAATATCTCCTAAACGTGCGCCGTTTAGGAGATATTTCACTTGTAGTGCACCAATGTCATCAGCGTCGCATGCGCTGTGAAGAAACTGACCACGGTGCCGTTTCTTCCCCCACCGTGTGCCGTGACTGACGGCTCTCGTGCGCATGCGCGGGAGTGACGTCACGCGGCTCTGCCCAGTCACAGAGGCGGAGACCACGGCCCCGGAAGGATAGACGCGGCCTGCACAGAGGACAGCGCGGGCTTCGTTTGCAGGTAAGTGTCATATAATGGGCTAGTATGCAATGCATACTAGCCCATTATGCTTTTAATTGGCAGGCCTTGCAGGGAGCAAAAGAGGAAGTAAAACCCATCGGGGTTTACTTCCTCTTTAAGTGCAATGGTTGTCTGAAAGTTGGGATTCTTTTACCTAAACTATCGTTATATTAGAAAAATAAACATTCAAATTGGCCCACTTCTTCAGAGCGCTAGCTAATGTCTATGGTTAGCCTTGGGTAAAAGACACGGTGAAGTCTGTTATATTTTCAGCTAACAGATAAGGAAGTGGACTGGATTGCTGGCCTGTTTTTAAACCCTGCCTAATGAAGAGTTGCTAGGCAAATTGCATTTCAATCAGTTTAATCCTCTGGATGTCATGTACAGGTCTGCTCTTTGAGAGCTAAAGCAGCAGTCAAAAAACTGACAGCAGGTCAACTTGGAATAAATATCAGCTAATAGATGGTTAGGTTACACAGCGGCTTGTTAACAATCTCTATAACATTATGCATTAGGCACGTTACAGCATATGTCCTGGATTTGATGGCCAGCATAAAATGCATATCTTTCTCATTAAATTTTTTCCGCTTTATTCAGCAAAGCAGTTCAGTAGGTTTCAGCAGATGCCAAAGCATTTACCTGCTAATGTCCTTCTAAAGCATTACCTTCCTATAGTGCCTTGCAAAAGTATTCACCCCCTTTGGCATTTTTCGTGTTTTGTTGCCTCACAACCTGGACTTAACATGGATTGTTTGAGGATTTGCATCATTTAATTTACAGAACATGCCCACAACTTTGAAGATGTTTTTTTTTTTTTTATTATTATTATTATTGTGAAGCAAACAACAAATAGGACAAAATAACAGAAAAAGCCAATGTGCATAACTATTCACCCCCCCCCTAAAGTCAATACTTTGTAGAGCTACCTTTTGCGGCTATCACAGCTCCAAGTCGCTTTGGATAAGTCTCTATGAGCTTGCCACATCTTACCACTGGGATTTTTGCCCATTCCTCCTTGCAAAACTGCTCCAGCTCCTTCAAGTTGGATGGTTTGCGCTTCTGAACAGCAATAGTTAAGTCTGACCACAGATTTTCTATTGGATTGAGGTCAGGGCTTTGACTAGGCCATTCCAACACATTTACATGTTTCCCCTTAAACTACTCAAGTGTTGCTTTAGCAGTGTGTTTGGGGTCATTGTCCTACTGGAAGGTGAACCTCCGTCCTAGCCTCAAATCCCACACAGAGTGGTACATGTTTTGCTCAAGAATATCCTTGTATTTCCCAGTCCCGACTGTTGAAAAACATCCCCACAGCATGATGCTACCACCACCATGTTTCACTGTGGGGATAGTGTTCTTTGGGTGATGTGATGTGTTGGGTTTGCGCCAGACATAGCGTTTTCTTTGATGGCCAAAAAATTCAACTTTAGTCTCATCAGACCAGAGCACCTTCCTCCATACATTTTTGGAGTCCCCACATGCCTTTTCACAAACTCAAAACGTGCCATTTTGTTTTTTGCTGAAAGTAATGGCTTTCTTCTGGCCACTCTGCCATAAAGCCCAACTCTATGGAGCGTACGGCTTATTGTCGTCCTATGTACAGATACTCCAGTCTCTGCTGTGGAACTCTGCAGCTCCTCCAGGGTTACCTTAGATCTCTGTGCTGTCTCTCTGATTGATTAATGCCCTCCTTGCTCGGTCCGTGAGTTTTGGTGTGCGGCCGTCTCTTGGAAGGTTTGCTGTTGTGCCATGTTCTTTCCATTTGGTTATGATAGATAGATGGTGCTCCTAGGGATCATCAAAGATTTGAATATTTTTTTTATAACCTAACCCTGACTTGTACTTCTCAACAACATTGTCCCTTACTTGTTTGGAGAGTTCCTTGGTCTTCATGGCAGTGTTTGGTGCCTCTTGCTTAGGTGCTGCAGCCTCTGGGCCTTTCAAAAAGGTGTGTATATATAATGACACATCACGTGACACTTAGATTGCACACAGGTGGACATCATTTCACTAATTATGTGACTTCTGAAGGTAATTGGTTGCACCAGAGCTTTTTATGGACTTCATAACAAAGGGGGTGAATTCATACGCATAATGCCAATTATCAGTTTTTTATTTCTGAAAAATCGTTTTATGTATATATTTTTCTAATTTTACTTCACCAACTTAGACTATTGTGTTCTGATCCATCACATATAATTCAGATTAAAAAAACATTGAACTAAAGGCTGTAATGTAACAAAATAGGTAAAAAGCCAAGGGGGTGAATACTTTTGCAAGCCAATGTATATGCAACATTTAAAAAAAAAAAAGAAATTCCAAAAAAAAAACAAACAAAAAAAAAACAAGTTGCAGGTTTCTTCAGACTACTAACTTAAAAAGTTGGGCTGCCATTGCGGACTTGTGTTTAAAGCTTTATATTCCATTGCTTTCTAATCCTGCCTTCATTAATTAGTGAACCATTGCCTCACAACCATAAGATATCAGTTAGAGATGCACTGAAATTTTGGCCGCTGAAACATATCGGCCCAAAATGGTGCCATCAGCATTTTGCCGATAGAGAGAAAAAGGTGCCGACAATGGCACCGAAGTACTTCATATTCCCATCGCACACTTTCCTGGATAAGCTCATGAGATATGGGTGCTGCAGCAACAACCAGCTGGATACTGGTTCAAATCAAAAAGGAAATATGCTGGCAAATATTTCCAATTTTGACAATGGCACCGAAGACGCATGTGAATTTACTGTGCTTTTGTCACCATTTTACTGTGCTTATGGTGTGTTTTTCATAGGTCATGTGACTCAAAAACCACATCATAAACGTAACATGGATGCGTTATTGATGCATTCTTCCTGTGTTTTCAATGCATTTCAAAAGGGAGGTGCATTTTTGGTGCAGTTTTTTTTAACTGAACAAAAATACAGCAAGCAGGATTTTTAACATCACAACAGCAGCGCAACGGACCATTGTGAAAACATACATAGAATTTAATGGGATACATTTTTCTCTAGCTTTTTTTGCGCTAAAGGTGCCAATAATGACCAACAATAAATTTCTTTTCATTTAAATTCATGACTTTGATATAAAAGTCAAATATAAAATAATCATATATAAAAAATATATACAGACTCTCCTCATTTACCGACCACTACGACCAGATCTTACTTTTTGGGCACTGTACATCATTGTATTGTAGGATTTTTGTTGTTTATATGTTTGTGTTCTGTACTTATGCAATGCTAATGAGTTGGAGTTTTGTGTTTTGACTTTTATTCCAGAATACAGTACAGTAGTTAAGAATGCTTAAAATAATGATTACTTATGGCACCTCGTTTAACGACCAATTCGTTTAACAACCTGGTCGCTGGAACGGAACCTGGTCATTAAAGTGGGGTTCCACCCAAAAAAACAAACATATCTAAAAAATTCTAAAAAAAAAAACAAAAAAACATTTGGATATTTTTTTTTTTTTACTTACCTCTAAATGCCTGTTGCTAGGTGGTCCCTCGTAATCTGCCCCTTCGTCTGCCTGGGCTGATGACATCACTTCCCCCTGGCACAGGAAGGGCTCGGCTCTTCTCCCTCGCTCCTGTCAATCATCTGGGACCCATTGCAGGTCCCAGGTGATTGAGCGGCCAATCACGGCGCTCGGCGCCGCTCGCGCATGCGCAGTGGGTGCCAGGCTGTGAAGCCACAGCCCGGCGCCCACAGTTGAAATGCCGACGAGCGGAGGGGGGGGACGAGCGGGGCTTCGATCCCCCGCACCGCTGGACCCAGGGACAGGTGAGTGTCCAATTAAAAGTCAGCAGCTGCAGTATTTGTAGCTGCTGACTTTTATTTTTTTTTTTTTTTAATGCCCCCCCTGGGTGGAACTCCTCTTTAAGTGAGGAGAGCCTGTATATTTTTTAAAAAACTGTCATTTTCGGTTTTTGCAACAAAATTTCCATTTGGTGCACCTCTAATATCATGTGTCACAACACTTCTTTGGAGGCATGCTTGTTCCAGGTCATTTCCTCACCAAACTGTAAAGGAAAGCAGGGTTTTATACAATGTTTACCACAGTAGAGACATTTGTACTGAAACCCTGCTTCAGACCTCTGTTAATGGTAGGTTCACCGAAATGCTTATGTGATAGAGTTGGAGAATCCAGTGTGCTAGAATACAATGTGGCTTCCCCTAAAGCTATGTAGTTGCTGTAGTCATTGTCCTCTCTAATGCTGCCCATATACGCACAGAATTTTGGCTGTTTGCAGACTAAACGATTATTCGTCTGGGTCAAAAGTGAATTGGCCACTAACTGACAGAATAAACTCGTTTACATGATTGTTGTGACCGTTGAATAACAATAAAAACATACCGTATATACTCGAGTATAAGTCGAGGCCCAAATTTACCACAAAAAATGGGAAAAACTTATTGACTCGAGTATAAGACGAGGGTGAGAAATGCACAGCTACTGTAAGTGGAAAAGAGGGTCAACAATGCCCATTTGCAGCATCACTGTGCCCATTTGAATGCCTCACTGTGCCCATTTGCAGCCATAGGTCCACTGAACTTCAAACTCGGTAGTTAAGGGTTCCTGGATGCCCCCTAGCTGCAGCCAAAATTTGGGGTCTCTGAACCCAAAGGGCCCCGAAATGACATTGCTGCAGATGGACACAGTTGACCGAATTTGCTGGGGTTTCTAGCACCAAGTGGCCCCGAGATACAGGGCCCCAAAAATCAGTTCAGAAAATGTCAAGCACTTTTCTGCAGCAGAGAATGACATTTTCTGAACCGGGTTTGGGGCCCCATATCTCAGGGCCACTTGGTGTTAGGAACCCCAGCTTTGGATATGTTATGGTACCAGTTCAACTGGGTTTGCACACCAAATTTGGGGTTCCTAGCACCAAGTGGCCCTGAGATATGGGGCCCCAAATTTGGTTCAGAAAATGTCAAGCACTTTTCTGCAGCAGAGAATGACATTTTCCAAACCGATTTAGGGGCCCGTATCTCGGGGCCACTTAGTGCTTAGCTTTGGATATGTTGTGGGACCAGTTTCACTGGGTTTGCACACCAAATTTGGGGTTCCTAGCACCATGTGGCCCTGAGATACGGGGCCCCAAATTCGGTTCAGAAAATGAAATTTTTTGCTGCAGAAAAGTGTTTGACTCGAGTATAAGTCGAGGGGGGCACTTTCAGCACAAAAAAATGTGCTGAAAAATTCGACTTATACTGGAGTATATACGGTATATAAATTATACAAGACAGAATATTCTTATTGTTTTCATTACAATATACACTTTAGTTGAAACAGTAAGGGTCGGTTCACACTGGGGCGACTTGGGATCCGACTTGTACGCCCTCAAGTCGCCCCAAGTCGCCCCAGAAAGAGATTCACATTAAGTGAATGGGAGCGTCTTAATAGACACTACTGAAGTCACTCCGACTTCAGAGCGTACTCCCTGTACTACTTGGATCCGACTTGGTAGGCGACCTGTACCATAGAAATCAATGGAAGTCGCCTCCAAGTCGGATCTCTCTCTCAAAGTCAAGCGACTTTTCAGGGAAAACCCCTCCCTCCCAGAGAGCTGATTGTCCTGTGATTGGCCACAGCCGAAGTCGCCTGTCCTGGAGGCGACTTGAAGTCGCGTTGTAATTTGCTGAAGTCGCGCTGAAGTCGCGCTGAAGTCGCCGTGCAAAGTCGCGTTGAAGTCGTGTTGCCCCTGTGTGAATCGAGCCTAAAAGTTTTCGCTTCGGATCCATCAACATTAGCTGGGCCCACGGTCGAAATCTTCAGATAAAGTTTCTTTCAGAAAACGACCAGTTTTGGCCGAAATTCTGTGCGTGTATGGCCAGCATAGGCTCTGAGCCTGCAGTGTTGTAGGTTAGTGTGTTCGCTGGTTCCAACACTTGTCCTCTCTGAGCCTCTGCAGTTTTGTCAGGATAAAATTTCCAATGAGAGATGGACTTCAGTACCATATGTAGTCAGACTGTCATAAATCTGCTCTAATATAAATGATCAGCTCATAGTTCGGGTACTACTTTAGTTTTGTTAGTTAAAAGAAGTATGGCCAAAGCTTTTTTGGCCATACTGCTCTTCTGGGAAATAAGCGCACTCCTGTGACCCAGAATCAGCTGTCAGTATGCTAAAGCCCACGGTTGGCTGATGTCACAGAGCTTCTCCAGGCTCTGGAAGGATCCTGACAATAATGTTGGAATCCACCTAGCTGCCATATTGACAGCTTGCTCTGTCTCTGCAAATGTTATTCATCTTCTGTATAAATGCAGTGTTCTCTGATTGGACCAGGTAGAGCGTCTTGCACTGCCCGCCTCTCAACTTCATCCAATCGGAGAATGCTTGCATGGTATATACATAGTTACATTGGTCTGATGTAACTGTATAAAATATCCATACCTGGAATTTCTCTTTTTAAAATTAAGGTTTCATCAGTAGGTATTTTCCTGGAACACCTTGAGCATCGCAAACAAGGAAACGTGACAAAGGGTTCTAAATGTCCATTTATAGGGGATTGTAAAAAAACAAAAAGCTGCTATAAATACAGTGCAATAGGTGGTCAACAAAAGGTCTTTTAAAAAAATGTTTGTCAAGTACAAGTAAGATGTACAGGTACATGTGTAGACAAGCATAGTGCAAATAAGTCAAAGGTGCCTATCACCCTAACGGCACCCAGGCCACAGGCATGAGGGTATTGAGGTCTCAGAAAGATGTTACATGCGTCATAATAGTAGAAGATGAGAAATCTAGGAAACATATAAATATAGATAGTAGAAAAGGAGAACAATGGGGACATCAATATTTATGGGGGTTATTGGTTCTTGTACGTTTTCAGCTGTATATTTCTATTTTAAGAGCGTGGATGGTATGAATAATAATATTGTAAATGAATAAGATGTAACGAAACTGACATGCTTTTATTTTATTTTTTTATTAGATTTACATATGAAAAAGATCAACTTAATGTAAGTAATCCTATATATTATTCTCTATATAATTTGTAATCGGCTACAGTATGTACGTGGGGCAGCATTTTGATCCTCTTATCTCTTTGCTGAATGAACACAATAAGCTTTTTGCTGAAGTAATTGGTAGCCAAAGACCATGTGATATAGGCTGCCAAGGCTTGTTGCTGTGGAACAATGGTTTTTCTACTTAGCGCAAAAAAAGATTTTTTTTTTTTTTCAACAGACTTAAAGCTTGATTAAATAATGGCATGTGTAATATACATGAAGAGGTACTTTTCATTCAAACTTGGGGCTTAATTCACAAAAGAATAAAGCATGTCGAATTTTCATTACCATGTGTTGTTTGCTTTTCTTAATATCTTAAAATGGATTTTTCAAATCACTAAAGGTATTACTGCATGGATCAAATGAATTTTACCACTCACATATTATTTTATAAATTTGTGTATTTTACAAAGATTATTGCTCTTTAAAATACCTCTGGCTTCAGGGTGGCAAACACTGGGAGTAATTTGTGGATAAAAAAAAAAAAAAAATTGGGATGAAAAAAATAATGCTTTACAGTTGAATGCAATATTTTTGTTTTGAAAAAAAAAACAGGAGAAAACTATCAGGAGAGAAAAAAAAATAACAAATATTGTTAAAATAACTAAAAAATTCAGTAATGGGCCTAAAGTGAATAATGGCTCTATGCTTAAAGCTCTTCTCCAGTTCCCCTCCCATTTTCTGTCTGTCCTTCCACAGTTTGATTAAAAAAAAGAAAAAATGTATTTTGCCTCCACCACTTTTTGAACGCTGTTTTCACGGCCTGTGATGTCATTCATTCACTGGCCAAACGCTCTGTTTGTTCTGGCGGCCGGGAGCAGGATTCTGCAGCATATTTTATGAACGGGGAAAAAGAGAGGCACTGCTCATCACTAAATCAGTCAGTGATAGGTGGGGAGAGGTGCTGCTTATCACGAACGCCCCCTGTGACACAGTAGTGACGTAGGATTTGCAGGAGACCAGGTGATTACCAGTCCCAAAAGTGTCAATTTTTTTCAGAATTTCAGAAGCGATTCGTCTTTAGAGAGCAGTGTTTAGCTGTGGGAAGGGCAAGTATTTATATTCTTTTTTTTCAGGATGTTCTTTTGGGACATTCCTAAAGGGGGCGATTTAAACTTTGCTAGTCCTAAACATCTTTTCTCGTTCAAATAACTTTTTCTTTTTTATTTAATTCTTCTATACCTGTAAGCATTACAAATGTAATTTTGTAATGTGGAACAAGAAGTGTGACCTAACAAAGCTAGCAAGTTATACCCTTTTTCTTAAACCTGGGCTGTTCTGGAATTTATTTAGAGGTGGTGAGTGCCAGACAGATTTTTTTGTGTCCCGTTGCATCTTATTTTTTATTTTATTGGAGCCCTCAAAAAGCTAATGCAGCATCCAAGATGCTGGATGGAGCGTGGTCTCAATGGTAAGAAATTAGGTCTTTTTTCATCTCCAGATGATGGTCTACCCAGCACCTCTAAGCTTTGATGAAGTGTGGCTACTTAAAACCCCAAAAACATATTGCCTTTGGGGGGGGGGGTGTGGTTTGGCTATGGAGGATTAGAGACGAACAGACTAGGCTGCTTTCTAGGCTCTATATAGACTGACTTCACCTCAGATTTCATGGCCAAATACTGGAAACAGTCTAAGGCTGATGGGGGAGCCAAGGGGACAGCATTGGACCCTTCCCAGCACACGACCACCACCACATCAGTGGACCCCCCAGCAGCCGCCAACACATGCTCTGCAACATTCAGGAGTACAGACAGGCTTTCCCTGTACCCAGCTACAATTCCCGAGCAAGGCGATACCTTTCCTCCCTCATCAGCATTGGCCAGCATAGCCTCTCTGTTCCTTGCAGCAGTGCAGCCTCTGCTCAGCCTGGTAAACAGCCTGACACTGCCTTGCAGCACACACAATGAGAACATTTTATGAAAAAGCCTCTTTTGGAGCAATCGTATGATAATGACCATTGGTACACAGATTTCGAGAGCCGATCATGACTGTTCATGCATTATTATCCAACGGGACAAATTTGAAAATGTTTGTTTCTTGTACGATACTGGAAGGAACGATTTTTTGTTCAATCAGTACAGTATCGGTTTCAGTATCTGAAAAAAAAAAAATTGGAAGACCAAGACCACTCATGCTCAGAAATTAAAGAATACATTACAATACTATACAACACATTGCATCACTTTCAAAGTTGTATTCTGTCGTATGGGAATTTTCTTAACTTTAGTAACCTAGCATGCAAAAAAAAAAACGGATGATCATTCATCCGATATTCTCTTCATGTGTATAAGGCTTTAATGCCCCAGAGATATCTCACAACTAACAGTCCCTCCTGACCAGTTAATAATTAAGTTCATTTGCTGCCCAAATACAGTCCACTCTGAAAGCAGACCTTACTGAACTCTGACAAGAGCTGTTAACCCTTTCCTCTAAGGTTTTCACTCAGGATTCTAATTATGCCCCGTTGGAACAGTGGCTGAACAGCTGCAAACCCAGACCAGCCAAAGGGAAGTGCAACTGCAGCTCCATTTGGATGACCTAGAGAATTGCAACAGGTGGAACAATATCAAACTATGGGGTTTCCCCGAGGCTAAAGCAGGCAATTATCTACTCCCCACTGTAACAACCATCCTTAATATTTATCTGGAGAAGCCACCTTTCTCAGCTCTGGAGATTATTTGGGTGCATCGAATGGACCCTAACATTTGATCAAATAACTCCAATTGCAGAGGCGTCCTCTGCAGAGTCCATTACTTTAGGATTAAGGAGGAAATCATGCTCCAAGCCTGGCGCAAGGGTAAGCTTAACTTTGATGGTGCTGAAGTCTCCTTACTGGCCCCTTATCAAGTACCTGGTAGCAGAGCCTAATATGAAGAGGAAGGCCTCTCTTACACCTCTGACTCGGGGGGGGCCCTGGTAGTGTGAACAGGAGGCACAAGAGTGCAGAGTTGCTAGTAGTAGAGCAGGTTTCCATGCCAGGCAGGAGAAGTCATCAGTTGTCTTCAGCGAAGCAAGCAAGCGAGCTGGTAGGCAGCAGACTGGTACTGGCGACAGCAGGCAGTGAGGCATGTGCTAGTAGCAGACTGTAGATCAGCAGGTACCAGAAGAGTTGCATAGTCAGACTAGGCCGAGTCATACACAGGCAGAGCAGATCAGATGCAGAGGCACAGGCAGAGCAGATCAGATGCAGAGGCACAGGCAGGAGCATGGTCAGGAGTACAAGGCAGGTCAGGAACCAATCAGAGGAACAGAAGCAAATGGTCCAGGCAGATGCGGTGGTCAAAGAAAAGCCAAGGTCAATGTAGGCGGAATTCAGGGAGTAGTCGGGTAAGTCAGGTCAGCAAATGGAGTCAGGATACAGAATATCAGGATAGACACAAGGCTGAAGACAAAGCAGCACTGATCCTGAGCACTGGCACAGTTTAAATAGCCCATTAGGTGCCAACATTTGTCATAAGTGCACATAAGCACGCCTATGCCCATAGGTATGAGCACCATTGTGCGCTTGCATGTGCCCAATTCCTATGTCCACGAGAAGGAACACGGATTAACTTGTAAAGAAGCACATACAGTGGATATAAAAAGTCTACACACCCCTGTTAAAACATCAGGTTTCTGTGATGTAAAAAATAAGACAAAGATGAATCATTTCTGAACTTTTTCCACCTTTTAATGTGACCTATAAACTGTACAACTCAGTTGAACAACAAACTGAAATCTTTTGGGGAGCGGGGGGAGAGAGAGTAAAAATAAAAACGAAAATATTGTGGTTACATAAGTGTGCACACCCTCTTAACTGGGGATGTAGCTGTGTTCATAATTAAGCAATCACATTCAAACTCAGTACACACCTGCCATCATTTAAAGTGCCTCTGATTAACCCCAAATAAAGTTCAGCTGTTCTAGTAGATTTTTCCTGACATGTTCTTATGCAGCGTACACACGGTCAGACTTTTCGACCGGACTGGTCCGACGAACCGAGTCCGGCGGACAATCCGATCGTGTGTGGGCTTCATCGGACCTTCAGCGGACTTTTCCAGTCGAAAATCTGACGGACTTTAGATTTGGAACATGCTTCAAATCTTTACGTCGTAACTCCGCCGGATCCAGAAATCCGCTCGTCTGTATGCTAGTCCGACGGACAAAAACCGACGTTAGGGCAGCTGTTGGCTACTGGCTATCAACTTCCTTATTTTAGTCCGGTGTACGTCATCACGTACAAATCCGTCAGACTTTGGTGTGATCGTGTGTAGGCAAGCCCATTTGTTTAAAAAGTCAGTCGGAAGTCCTCCAAAAGTCCGCTGAAAGTCCGTCGGACCAGTCCTGTCGAAAAGTCCGCCCGTGTGTACGCGGCTTTAGTCGTATCCTACAGCAAAAGCCATGGTCCACAGAGAGCTTCCAAAGCATCAGAAGCATTCCAAACACCATCTGAACCAAATAAGTTTATCTTGGTCTCATCAGACCACAGGACATCCATGTCCTTAGTCTGCTTGTCTTCAGCAAACTGTTTGCAGGCTTTCTTGTGCATCATCTTTCGAGGAGGCTTCCTTCTGGGATGACAGCCATGCAGACCAATTTGATGCAATGCGCAGTGTATGGTCTGAGCAATGACAGGCTGACCCCCTCACCCCTTCAACCTCTGCAGCAATGCTGACAGCACTCATGCGTCTATTTCCCAAAGACAACCTCTGGATATGACACTGAGCACGTGATCTCAACTTCTTTGTTCGACCATGGCGAGGCCTGTTCTGAGTGGAACCTGTCCTGTTAAATCGCTGTATGGTCTTGGCCACCGTGGTGCAGCTCAGTTTCAGGGTCTTGGCAAACTTCTTATAGCCTAGGCCATATTTATGTAGAGCAACAATTCTTTTTTTCAGATCCTCAGAGAGTTCTTTGCCATGAGGTGCCATGTTGAACTTCCAGTGACCAGTATGGGAGAGTCAGAGCGATAACACCAAATTTAACACACCTGCTCCCCATTGACACCTGAGACCTTGTAACATTAACGAGTCACATGACACCGGGGAGGGAAAATGGCTAATTGGGCCCAATTTGGACATTTTCACTTAAGGGTGTACTCACTTTTGTTGCCAGCGGTTTAGCTATTAATGACTAGTGGTGAGTTATTTTGAGGGGACAGGAAATCTACACTGTTATACAAGCTGTACAATCACTACTTTACATTGTAGCAAAGTGTCATTTCTTCAGTGTTGTCACATGAAAAGATATAATAAAATATTTACAAAAATGTGAGGGCGTACTCACTTTTGTGAGATACTGTACCATGCAACACAGTAAAGACAGTCATCATCAAGTGGAGCAAATATGGCACAACAGAGACATTACGAAGAACTGGACATCCCTCCAAAAGTGATGAAACAAGAAGTAAGCTGGTCAGGGAGGCTCCCAAGAGGTCTACAGCAACATTAAAGGAGCTGCAGGAATATCTGGCAAGTACTGGCTGTGTGGTACATGTGACAACAATCTCCCGTATTCTCCATATGTCTGGGCTATAGGGTAGAGTGGCAAGGCGGAAGCCTTTTCTTACGAAGGAAAAAATCCAAGCTAAATTTTGAAAAAACACATCTGAAGTCTCCCAAAAACATGTGGGAAAATGTGTTATGGTCTGATGAAACCAAAGTTTAACTTTTTTGGCCATGATTCCAAAAGATATGTTTGGCGCAAAAACAAAGCTGCAAAAGAACACCATACCCACCGTGAAGTATTGTGTTTGCAGCATCATGCTTTGGGCCTGTTTTTCTTCAACTGGAACAGGGGCCTTAGTCAATGTAGAGTGAATTATGAACCGTTCCAAATACCAGTCAATATTGGAACAAAACCTTCAGGCTTCTGCTAGAAAGCTGAACAGGAAGAGGAACTTCATCTTTCAGCATGACAACGACCCAAAGCATACATCCAAATCAACAAAGTAATGGCTTCACCAGAAGAAGATTAAAACGACCTTCGGTCATTTTTTTCAACTTTCCGTCTATCAAATATTCTGCTCTTGTTTTTTTTTGTTTTTTTTACTTTGGTTTGGTTAAACAATTTTTTCTGCCAGTAAATACCTTATACAGCCCACTTCCTGTTGTCTGGTCATTAGCCTAGGCTTGTGACATTATGCACATCTCTCTCTCTCTCACTCTTGTGAGAGTTTGCCAGGAAGGGAGAAAGGACGAGTCATAAGAGGGCCAATGAGAGTTGCAGAGCTGGAGGTTTGCCCCTGTGTGAATCCAGGAAGTGAACAGGCAGCAGCTTCAGCTGCCCACAGTTAAAATGGATGCAGCCAGACTTAGTGGGGGAAATTTCTGCAGCATATTTGGCAAGTACAGAATCACAGTGTATATAAAATAATATGCAAGGTGGTTGGGGGGGAAGCTTCAGAATGGCAAAGATGTTTTTTTTTACAAATTATGTGAGCAGACTGCAGTTCCTCTTTAAAGTTTTGAAATGGCCCAGACATGAATCCGAATAAAAATCAGTGGGGTGATCTGAAGAGGGCTGTGCACAGGAGATGCCCTCGCAATCTGACAGATTTGGAGTGTTTTTGCAAAGAAGAGTGGGCAAATATTGCCAAGTCAAGTTGTGCCATGCTGATAGACTCATACCCAAAAAGACTGAGTGCTGTAATAAAATCAAAAGATGCTTCAACAAAGTATTAGTTTAAGGGTGTGCACACTTATGCAACCATATTGTTTAAGTTTTTTTTTATTTTTACCCCCCCCCCCCCCACAAAACTGACATTTTAACAGGGGTGTGTAGACTTTTTATATCCACTGTATGTCCATCCAGAAGAGCCATCTTGTCTACTGGCATGCCCTTCCTGAAACCCTGTTTGCCAGACAGCAGCCTAGTTTAATGACCCATGCACGCGAAATCGGACAAAAAATACAGTTTTTTCAAAGCGATCGTACGATAATCAGATCGTTGGTACAGAGCTTTCGAGAGCCGATCACGACAGTTCATCCGATATCGTAGGATACCAAATTGTACGATTTTCGTTTAGTCAAGTACGGTTGTTGTCCGCAAATGCAATAGAAATACACTACAACACATGACATCACTTCCAATTTTTTTTATTCTGTCGTATGAGAATTTTTGTAACATTAGTAACCTCTGCAATTTTGATATGCGACTAGCATGCAAAAAAAAAAAAAACGGCCGATCTGTCGTCCGAATTTCGGATATTGTACGGGGATTAGCCCCCACCCTGGGAGATACTCCCAGATGGGACGTGTAATAACAGGCTATATGGTGCTCCCATACCCCCTTCATCCCAAATTAGTCTGGTACAGTACACGTTTTCTTGTATTCCCAATTGTAAAATTAGAAGGATTTATCATTGAAACAGTGTGTCTTTAAACTTCCAGTCAGCCCAACAGGCCACACAACTACTAAACAATATATGCAAATTGATACAGCATTTATGCTTGGCGGCTTTGTATGAAGAGGCTGAAGCTGCAGCCGAGAGGGAGCATTACACATGCTGTTTATCATTTTTCATATAATGAGAGTCATTTTCTGCCTTAGTGGCCTTAACTACCATCAGTATAACTTGTGTAGCTGGGCTGTTTCTGCTGATTATGTACTTAACGGTTAAAAATCACTAGAGAACTGGGCTGAGGTAATGGCAATTCTGACTAAAATGGCTTTTGTTTGAAAAAGCCATGTCTTAGGACAGAAGACCAACATATTGTTTATGTTAGAAAAGGGTACCTGTTTTTTTCAACCAACACCAATAAGACTTTTTTTTGGATTTTTGTATATGAATATATTGCGCTGACTAAGGTTACATTGTAATTCGAGATATGTTAAGACATTTTTGGGTTAGTTTATTAAAACTGGAGAGTGCAAAATCTGGTGCAGATGTGCATGGTAGCCAATCAGCTTCTAACTTCAGCTTGATCAGTTAAGCTTTGACAAAAAAAAATCCTGGAAGCCGATTGGTTTCAATACAGAGCTGCACCAGATTTTGAACTTTCCATTTTTAGTAAATCAACCGCTTTGTGACTGACCGTGATAAAGAGGCTGAAACCAGTGCTGCACAGTTCTGTGTTTCTTGCTGACAGCCTTTTCGTGGCAATAGTGAAAAGCTAAATGTCCAAGTTATGAGCAGTGCAGCAATGTACATTCCCATGGTCGATGGGTTGTTGTGGGATCTTCGCTGTCACATTGGACACTTTTCATTTAGATGCCTGCTCCCCCTGCAATGCCCGGTGGCTTCTTCCACTTACCTCTACATCACTACTTTGTAAAATAGAGACAGGGCCACGGCTTTCATTAGGGGACCAGGCATTAAAGTGGATGTAAACCCAATGTCATCCTTTCTAAACTACTGCCATAGGGGTTATCTATAAGGATATACATGCCTCCTGCATGTATCTTTACCTGTCAAATGTCTCCCCTCTGTCTGTTATTAGACCTGAAAAACTGCAGATTCTGTGGGTGGGTCTGTTGTCTGGAGCTCAGTGGGCGGAGTCGTGATGTCTGTAGACTCCCCGCCCACCTCTACACTCCCCTTGTCAATATGCATTTTCTCCTGTGTATTTCTTACACTGAACTTCTGCTATGATCTCTAACATCCAGTGAAAAGACAGGAAAGTAACCACATGACTTCAGCATGCCAAATCATGGTGAGGTGGGGAACAGCCAATCCTTGTAGAGCTGCTGAAGAAAGGAGTGGGGGAGGGAGTTAAAAAATAATGCATGTCTTAGGCTAGTGCACGAGATGTAAATCACCTGTCACTCACAGCAAGGGGGAGGATTTGACAGTTTTTCTCAGTTTGTCAAAATTTTTCTCACTGAACAATAAAAGAGGATTGCTCAGAGATGGATTAACTCTTTGTGGCAAGACTGGGCTCAAATGATAGGAAATCTTATACTCTACAGTATGATATCAAAGAAAAAAAAATTGGGGTTTACATCCACTTTGATTGTAAAGGCTTGTTTTTTTTTGTTTTTTCTTTAAATGACAAACATCATACTTACCTCCACTGTGCAGCTCGTTTTGCACAGGGTGGCCCCGAACCTAGTCTTCTGGGGTCCCCTGGCAGCTCTCGCGGCTCCTCCCCACATCAGATAACCCCCTAGGAGAAGTGCTCTCCCGGGGGGTTACCTTGCGGGCGCGCTCCTGAGTCCAGCATTTGCGTCCACAGACACGAATGCCGGACTCCCCCCCAGCGCTCGCGTCATTGGACTTGATTGACCACAGCGGGAGCCAATGGCTGCGATGCTATCAATCTATCCAATCAAGAGCCGGGACCCCGTGGAGAGAGGGACAGTGCGTCCCCGCCGACAGAAATATGGGACCCAGGTAAGTAAAACGAGGGGGCTGGGAGGCCGGTCACTGCCAGGTGTTTTTTCACCTATGCATAGGATGCATTAAGGTGAAAAAACACAAGGGTTTACAACCCCTTTAAAAACAACCACAGCTTGCATCAAGAGAGTATGCATTCAACAAACCTGGAAGTATGTCAGATGAGAAAAGACCATATCTCTGCAAAAGTCTGAAATTCATAAGAAAGAGCCGCAGGACATTTGGGTCTAAAATTTTCTTTTACAGATAATGGTCTGCAAAAAGGCATTTGTCTTTTTCTGCCTCTAAACCCCCCTATGTTAGCCTATGTGTCCATGCACACAAAGGTGTTTAGGCCCTGTTCACACCTGAGCGATTTTCTGCTTGAAACTTGTAGCTCTAAAATGCTAACCAAATCCCATTCATTTTAATGGCCCCTGTTCACATCTGAGCGTTCTGTCCCATGAATCAAAACGCCTGAAGCTCAAAAAAGTACATGAGCTTCCTTTAGGCAGATTGCAAGCATATTTGGCCCCTTAGACTTCAATAGAAACACCCGATTTAAGCGTTTTTTGAGCATTTTCTGCTCAGATAGCAGCTCTCCACCCATAATTTCTTCTCCCCCTAGTGCTTTCTATTGACTAAACAAAAACGTGTGAAGCTGTAAAGTGCTTGTAATACGCTCCTAAAACGCTTTAAAAAATCTGCAAAAGAGCTTAAAGAACACCCAAAAAAACACCAGTAAATCAGTGCCCTCAAGTGTGAATGGAGCCTTAGGGGAAGAAATTTGAACACACCAAAATTGCGTTCGGGAGAGGAGTGTTTTGGATAGAAAAAACACCCGACACACCTAATTGCTAGGCACGTTTAGCACTTGAGCGTTCATTTCTAAAGCCAGAATAAATTAATATTTTGGCCAATGAAAAGAATGCTCATACGCTTGGAACCTTTTTTCCTGCTCGGAGAAAGGCATTCAGAAGAGTTGGGCCAATGCCCAGTGTGCATGAGGCCTTGAAGCCAATGACAGGGCCACTGTGGGCCCCCACACCAAACTTATTCTTTATTTGGATTTTATAGGTAAAATGCAGTATCACATCTGCCTTTCTGTGTAGTAGTCACAGAGTGGACCTTGTCCACCAAAGCTCTTTCAAGCACTCAGGAGTGGACTTCTGGAGGACATAAGTCGGTCTATTTTGATTCTAAAATGTTCTGAACAAGCAGGAAAAAAATTCTGACTTTCATTCCCAAACAATTCATGCCTATAATACATTGGCCCAACATTTATACATGCTCTATAATACAGATTTTTTTTTAATCCACTTCGAAGTTCTCCTGGTTTGCCCGGCCAACAGTTGTTAATATACTGTACATAGAAAATAAACTTGGAAAACTGTCAAAGTGGAATTTCAGGCAAAAGAATAGATGATTGAAATGCATTCTACTGTTGTAATTTTGGCCAGCCCGTAATACACACATTTTGACTCTTAGTCACGAGGAACACACTGCTAGTCCCAGGTTTCGCTCATTGGTTTTTAGGTCCGGTTTATAGCTCCATAGTTTAGTTCTCTGCTCACTAAACACAGATGATGATGCAGATTCTCTGTCCAGTGAAGAGACTAAAGGTGGAAAGATGGCACAGGATGCTGAATTGCTGAACCAGGAACTGTATGTGACACCTTCCTGCAGGGTAAAACTTCTAACAAGAAATATGGATTGCAAACACTTATCTGTTTGCCTGTAGTTCTTGCCATGCAAGTATTTTGCAATGCCATATTTCACCAGCAGATGGTGCCCTATATGAAATCTGTAATTGCAGATCTTGCTCAGTAATGTTTGGAAGCTGCAGAATGGGACACATTACTGTTAGCAGAGGTGTCATAACCAAATCCTGGATTTCTTTTAAGTTCAAGAATCTTGTTTAATGCCGAAGTGCTGTCCCTAAACACCAACTCTGGGGAAAGCAAAAAATCTTTCCTTGCAGTGGGGCTGCCCTTGCACAGCAAAGGTTAAATGCTCATTTAGAAATAGGGAACATGAAAAGCAGTTTTACTTGCCTGATCTTTCATTCCCCTGGCAAACAGTGCGCTGGCAGTGGACTGTTCCTCGGTATCCTCGCATCCAGTGCAGGGCTATGGGACCTGCATTGGTCTTGATGACTTCAGAAGGCAGCCGACTGCAGAAGCTTAGGAAATAGGATGCTTCAGGGACTGTTTTTCTAGTGCGGAGTGACCTGTGGGAGCAGAGGATGTAAAACTGTTATTCTTGGGCCACTGGGACTAAATGATCATTTAACCCCTGCAGTGAAGGGGCAGCCCCCTGCTTTGGAGGATTTTTACTTCTTCTTTGAAGCAGAATTCCTGGCATGGATATTTTTACATAATTATATTGGTCCAGCTTGAACTAATGCAGCTATTCATATGCCATACCTGTGGGATCCCTCTTGAAGCTGGAAATACTGTAGTAGACACCGCTACTATAGTGATTGTTGCTGGCTTCTGAGTCCCGTGCTAAGCGGCTGCCCTGCTGCATTCTGAACACAGGAAGTCGGCTGCTCGGCACAAGTGCCACTCACAGGTTGCTTTGCATTCTCTCCACCTTGTCCAAGCAGCAAATGCTTTGCATCCATTGAGAAAATGCAAAATGATCTCTGAATGGCCCCTGTGCCCAGATACTGGTGTAGGGGGTTCCCTGCTACAGTGATTTCCAGCCTCTACAGGGATCCTACAGGTATGGTATATGCATAGCTGCATGTGCCCAAGCTGGACCAATGTAACTAAAAATATCAATACCTGTAATTCTTCTTTAATTCCTAGAGAAATTTCAAATTACACTTTCAATGTACACTCAACTGTGTGCTGATTATGTGGAATGGAGAAGGGTGCTCATACAAGCCATTCCTATCCTGCCTTTAAAGTGATTCAAAAGGCAGAAGGTTTTTTGTTATCCTAATGCATTCTTTGCACTGAGTTAAAAAAAACTTCTGTGTGCAGCAGCTCCTCATTGACTGAGACAGCAGAGCGGCACCATTGGCTCCCGCTGCTGTCTATCAAACTCAGTGAGCCAATGAGGAGAAAGAGGGGCGGGGCTGAATTGCCGCTCCATGTCTGAATGGACACAGGGAGCTGTGGCTCGGCTCGGGTGCCCCCCATAGCGAGCTCTTTGCTGTGGAGGCACTCAGCAGAAAGGAGGAGCCAGGAGCGCCCGCTGGGGACCCGGGAAAGGCAGGATCTGAGCTGCTCTGTGCAAAACCACTACACAGAGCAGGTAAGTATAACCTGTTTCGTTTTTTTAAATTTAAGAATAACAGACTTTAGTATCTCTTTAATTTTCTTATAACCATTGAAAAAACAATTAGTCTGATTGGATGCTGTAAATAACAGACCGTGTTTTCTTTTTAAACACCTTCTGATACTTGAGACCCTGTATACCTACATTACCTGCTTGTTGCTGCTTCCTCGAGTTTGTGACATAAACTAAAGATGAACAGCCAAATAGTTTAACAAACAGTATCTCATTTCTAAAACAATCAGTACATGATGTATCAGCGCTGTACTCAACTCTTTAGCACATAATAAACCTTAACAGCCATTATCTCTTCCTGCTTGAACTATTGATCTAAGCTTCATATTCTTCAAAATGCAGGAAATCCATGGCAATATCTTCTGCTGCTTAATGCTGTTTTATTAAGATTAAAGTAGGATTTTACAGCCCTAGCACATAAGAATGATTAAGGTACTGCAGAGAATAAATTGTCTTGTGATTGTTCCCAGACTGAATACTGTAAGTTAATTTACTCGTGTGCAGGTTTATGAGCGTATGCTTTGGTGCCTCCTCAACCGCAAAGATTAGAAAAAGATCTTGACATGGCAGGAAATCAAATGTGAAGTGGTTGGTGGCTTTAGTAAGATTTTAGCAATGCTCGAGGGCCCTCTAATTACCCTGGACATTGTGCCTGGCTCCCCAAACATGCTCTACCCTGTCTTATTACATATGTATAGTTATGTTAGCCACACACCTTACAATTTAATTCCATAATCTCCTTTCAGTTTTCAAACCACTACATACGGCAAAGTCTTCCTAATTGCATATACATGGATTGTTTAGACCAACCATTTTAACGTGGAGAAACCCTTGAAATAACAGCTCACAGTACATTAGTCTGGTGGTGATCTATGTAGCTGGAGCTGCACGCAGGCAGCCTATATTGCTCTATGGGAACGCATTGCACTGTACAGAGTTGGCTGCATGTCTTAATTTGACAGGCGTGCAGGGGTGGATGAGCACCCTTGTACGCACATGGTGTGCATTCGGGGGCCACACACTTGTCCCTGCGCGCCTTTCAAATTAGAATGTGTGGCTGTGTCCTCATAGAGTAACATAGGCTGCCTGTATGCACCACAAGGTGGTTCCATAAACAAACTGCTCATTCGTGCTGAACGAGCACTTAATTTGTGGTCAGTGGAAAGAATGCTCTCCTTGCACATAGCTTAAAAAGATTGTTCGTGTCAGCGGTTATATATCTAAGAAACTGAAACTGCCCATTGCTCAAGGAACCACTAGTACCCTCTGGAGCAGCCATTCTCAACCAGTGTTCAGTGGAACCCTAGGGTTTCTCCAAAGGTTGATAGGGGTTCCTTGAGCTGTGGCTGATTGACCTCCTATCTTAAGGTGCTTGCATAGTTCTGTTGGTAGAGCCATTTGCATGAAGCCAACAATCTTTTAAGCCATCCATAGGGATGCTTTTTTACCGCCACTACATGACCACAAATGTAAGGGGCATTTTTTTTCACTGACCACCAATGAATTGGTTTTAGTAAGGGTTCATCGAGACCTGAAAATGACTTCAAGGGTTCCTCTGGGGTAAAAAGTTTTGGGAAAGACTGCTCTGGAGGAACCCTAGGGGTCCTCAGGACCTTGGATAAAAAAAGTCTGGTTTAGGCAGACCTTGGAACCCCTTAAAGCCTAAGTTTTTATAGCTAAAAATAATCCTATCCTTGTATTATTAGATGTCTTTTTCTTTTATTCTTTTTTACTTTATTATTACCTGGTGATCTGGCCAAGTAACACACTTCCTGTTAGGATGGCTATGCTCTATCTATACAATAGAGTAGCAATGTAACCACCCTTTGACATTGGAAAGAATGCCCCCATTCAGATAGCTAAAAAGATTATTGGTTAAAGGTTACACATTAGAGGCATAACTTGCTAATTGTTTAAGGAACCCCTGACAGCCTCTGGAGAAACCCTGGTTGAGAAAAGCTGCGCTAGCTTCTATTTTTTTAAAGTGGATGTAAAATGGATTCATGAAATTTGACCTGGGCACATATATCTGTAGTTTCTATTTATCTCTCTCCAAAACCCTAAGTCCCGTGTCATTCTGTTATCAGCATGATAACGTCTGACAAGTTCTCAGACACAGGTTGCTATAAAAAGATTAGCAGAGAGCTAGTCTATTCACAGCACAGCTCTGCAAGTTTTTTTCTTCCACTGCCTTTGTGGAGGGGGGGGGGGTGCCTTTCCTCCAATCAGTGTATGACAAGATTCCCCTCCCACTGCTGGAACAGGAAGAGAAAATCTTGAACACAATGTGCACTTTCTAAAGAATATAGAAAGCTGAAGACAGCAGGTATACAAATAAAACTTATGTAGGAGGATTTGTTTTCTCTCTGTGTATCATCTGAGGCTGTTCACTTCACTGGGTATAGGTTTGCATCCACTTTAATTTTAACTAAGGTTGCACTGATACTAGTATTTGCACAAGTATCGGTACTTGCAAGAAGCCACGCTCTATGCCACCCCAAGGAGAAAGGATAAGGACGGCACCAGCAAGTGATCCCCCAACTGTTAATAATGTATCAAGGGAGAATTAAATTAGTATGATGAATGAAAATGGAATACATGTCTAGTATATTTTTTATGTCTTATCCACGAAAAAAAAAAAATTAAACTAATTTAATGTTATGAACCATGTAGTTTAAATTTCTATTATATAGTTCCCAAATATTAATAATATATCAAAACAAAATTGAAATAGAAAAATGAAAGAAAAGTAAAGTATATGTCCAGTAGTGAATGTGTGTGTGTGAAAGCTACAAATTAAAACCAAAATAAAATTAATAAATTGGATGCATGAGTGATCATATGTTGAAAACTAGTGTAAAAGCATAAATAAAAACTGACATTTTATGGGTAGTTACCCCTTATCAAATTAGAGTATGAAATGACTCGTGAGAAAGCAGCTGTGCAAGTGATCCACAAAACAAACACAAAGAGTGGTGAACAAAATGGTGAGAAAAGGGAAATCATTTCAAATGACGTGTTTTACCTTGGGCTAAGGTAATACTGATGTAAATGGTCAATTTCAATAGAATATAGTGTCTGACTGCCAATGCCAATGTTGCAGGGAAGACACAGGCTCTAAAAAGAAGAAACCAAAGAGCCAGATAGTCAAAATTAAATTTAAGTTTAGATTCGATATGCTACTAACAGAGATATCCTAAACTGATTATGTAGCTGGCTAGGCACATCGATTAAAAATAATAGTGATGTACTACTTACATTTGACCATGTGTTTATCGTGTTATTCTCCAGGTTATGCTTGGGATAATGTATTTGACCACCCCCATGCAGCCTGGTGTGTGTGTGTGTGTGTGTGTGTGTGTGTGTGTGTGTGTGTGTGTGTGTGTGTGTGTGTATATATATATCTCTGTTGTAGCAGAAAGCCCAATTGGTTAATGCTGGTGCCGCCTCCCTGCCCCCCCCCCCAGGTGATGGTACTATGGGCGCTAGTCAGCCACCGCGTGGCTTCCTCGGCGTCCCAGGAGGCCGTACCCCCGACCACCATTGTCACTTCCACCGCAGAGCGTGGCGTCACAACGTGCCGCGCACGCAGGGCAACCCACGCATGCGCGGCACGTGGCGAACGTCCAGGTGTGATCACGGGACGCCGCCGGCAAGAAAGTGCTCACTGTAGTGACCAAAGGAAGGTATGGCCACCAAATGGAGCATAATAAGGGGAGCGCGGCGAACCACATTCCCCCTTTCTTGCCGGGAAGCCGAAATGGGCCAAAATACAACTCAAGGGAGGCCAGAGGTCACGCTGCAGGTCCGCCGGTATCTACAACAGATCAAGAAACACAATCACATTTGACATACATTGTTAGTAAACATTCTATTTAATGAATTTAATTATTAGCTTCTTGGTTTAACACTGGAGCTGTGCGTTCGTTCAAAAAATCCCCCTCTCTGTGATTACATTTTCACAATTAATTTTCTGAATTATTGTTATGTATGCTATGCGAATAAGAGATCTTATTGGGTCTTACCTGATACAAAGCCCTGCAGAAAGGGAGCATAGGAGATGGAATTATTTAGGCCAGGATATGTGGTAGCCTGTAACCTTTAAATCCATCTCTGCTCCCGCTGCAAAAGGATCTTGTTCCAGTCACCCCCCCCCCCCGATCGGGAATATGAACACGATCAAGGATAGTGAAAGAAACCTTGGGCATTTTGTAATCGTGTTTCATTACTGTGTGCCTGCCGAGTGGCAGATACCTATTTCCAATCTGCATACTATATATATGTTTAGTGATGCGGCGCCAAAAACTCTTGTTTTGTTTTTTCTATGTAGAATGCGCCGCAATCGCATGTCATCAGATAGACTACGCCGCGAGTTTGGCGATTGGCGAAATGGATGGGCCACAAAGTTTCCCCATTGGGAAGAGAAAAGGTTTTTTCTTTTCTTATAAGTGGACAAGTAGGTACAGTGTCCACACGGGAAAGTACCCTGTGCTGGGCAGTGTTTTTTCCTAGTCTCGCCTTTTATATTCGCTTTAAATCAATCTGTCTTTGACAGATGGGGCTCTTTTGTAGGTGATAGGAGTAATGGATACAAATTGTTGGACCTTGGGATCATCTGTGAGTATTGTCCAATGGCGTTGAATTATTTCTTTAATTTGCCTATGCTGTTTGGAAAAACGCATAATAATCCTGGTCGGATCAGAATCTGAGGTATTTTTAGGTTTATTAAGAAAGAAAAAGATGCGCAAAGAAACCGCTACAAATAACAATAAATATTGCTGTAAACAAATTCTCTAAAACATGATAATATGAAAAATTGAGTGGTGTATCAAAAAACAAATTCCATTTGTCCATGTGATATAAAAAATAGATGAATAAAACCAAAAGTAAATTTATCAAAAACAGAATATCCCAAAATGATCCTTCCAAATTTAGGAGATGCAAAAGTTCTTCACTTAATCTCGAAAAGCAGGACACATATTCAATCGAATTATCTGGAATACGGAGCATAAAATTAAAATACAAACTGCTTACCAGATCCGTTGGATCTCAAATGATAGAGATCAGATGCGCTTGTGCATTAGCCTGCCGGCAGGTGAACTCACAGTGATTGAAAACAGAAAGGAATCCACCTGTTTATCCAGGAATCAGCAAGGACAAAACTTCACTCTCCGGGACACTCTCATAAAAGCCAGGATCTGGGTATTCTCGTGTAAGGAGGAATACAAGAGGGTTTCATGGTGCAGTATGTTCCAGCAAAGGTATTTATTTAAAAATAAAAAAAGCATACACAGTCCATAAATTCAAGCAGGTAAGAAAAGCAGGTTTGAATCAGCCGCAGTGTCTACCAGTCAGTTGTTTAGCGTGGTGATGTCACAGGCTCATGCTCCACCCGACATGTTTCCCCTTACCAGGCATCCACTGGGAACGGAGATGAGCTCATATATTCGACAAGGTCTTCGTCACTGAGGAGGGATCATTCCCACTCCCCCAGGTACAGATTGACGTAGGATGGGGCACATGTCCCCATCACTACGTCTTGCACCTGGAGGTAGTGGGAACCGTCAAACATGAAAAAATTGTGATTAAGAATATATTTAAGGCCATTAAGTATAACTTCATTAAGGGCCCTATCATAGCGAGAACTTTGTTGGAGGATCCTATGTACAGCAGCCAATCCCTTGTTATGGGGAATGGAGCTGTATAGGGCCTCCATCTATAGCAACAAGAATCGAATCATCAAAAATCGTTGACTCCTCAATTACTTGTAAGAAATGAATTGTGTCTTTTGCAAAGGAAGGCATTGCTAGAACATATGGCTGTAGGTATGCAGCTAATACTCTACTTAAAGAGGAGTTCCACCCAGGGGGGCCATTAAAAAAAAAAAAAATTAAAAGTCAGCAGCTACAAATACTGCAGCTGCTGACTTTTAATTGGACACTCACCTGTCCCTGGGTCCAGCGGTGCGGGGGATCGAAGCCCCGCTCGTCCCCCCCCTCCGCTCGTCGGCGCCGGCATTTCAACTGTGGGCGCCGGGCTGTGGCTTCACAGCCTGGCACCTACTGCGCATGCGCGAGCGGCGCCGAGCGCCGTGATTGGCCGCTCAATCACCTGGGACCTGCAATTGGTCCCAGATGATTGACAGGAGGGAGGGAGAAGAGCTGAGCCCTTCCTGTGCCAGGGGGAAGTGATGTCACCAGCCCAGGCAGACGAAGGGGCAGACTACGAGGGACCACCTAGCAACAGGCATTTAGAGGTAAGTAAAAAAAAAAAAAATATCCAAATGTTTTTTTGTTTTTTTTTTTAGAATTTTTTAGATATGTTTGTTTTTTTGGGTGGAACCCCACTTTAAGTTCTCAGAGATACCTCCATTACCGGAGACTATCGGGCGTCCCGTAGGGTTAGTGGGGTCCTTGTGTTTTTTGGGGAGGCTATACAAGGTAGCCGCCCTTGGGTGTTTAGTCCAAATGAATTCATACAGATCTTTTGAAATTATGCCTCCCTCATATACTCGATCAACAAGTCATAAAATTCCTTGTTGAATTGACCAATTAGTCTGACCGGAATAGGTCTACACCAAGCTGTATTTAGAATTTTCTGACACATTGGTTTGTAGAAATGATTGTCCATAATGACCGCATTTCCTCCTCTAGCTGAGGCTTTTACTACGATTGATTCATTGTTGCATAGGGATTCCAGGGCTTTATTCTCCTCTTGAGTCAAATTTTGGGGATTATTTTTCTTAAGTGGTAATTTACAAATATTTCTAATAGTTAGTTTGTTTTAGAAAAGTCACTATACTGGGATTGGTGTTAGGTGGAGGAAACTTAGTAGATATTTTTTCGAACAAAGTGATGGGGTTTTGTGTAGATTTATTAATCTCTTCAAATATCCCATGAAGATCTATCTGATCGATTTGGATCTATTGTATTGTTTTCTTCAAAAACAAGTGTCAGGTCTAGCAGAGCTTTAAATTTTCTCATAGTGTACTTAAACCAATCTGTGGTGTCGATCTCAATGTCATTTTTAGCGTATGTGCATTTCAACAATAGTTTCCGCACAAATAATTGCAGGTCCGTGATTTTCCTGAGGGCAAAAGCTTAATCCTCTGGAGAGTACTTGTGTTTCCATTTTAGTTAGAGGATATGATGATTGATTAAGCTTAATTGTCGGACTCGATCCGTACTACGTACGGGTCCAATCCCTTCCCTCCCCTGTTCGTTTGGGGGGAGCAAACCCTTCGTGTTCAGTTTAAAGGTTTCGTAGTAAGGGGTTTAAGAGGGCCTGTTAGTTGAGAAGTATGACTGATGTTGCTAGATGTATCGGAAAGTGAGGAATCAGATTCCCCTGTTCCCGTACTTTGTATTTGATCCATCCATGCTGTGGGCAGGGGATAATCATTTTGAGAGGCGTTGTACGCATAATTGGATTCTATAGTTCTTTTTTTTGTTGTCTTACTCAAATGAGCCCCTATTATTGCGACTTCTTTTCTGTCTCCCACGGCCCCTTTGAGAAGGTTTATGGCCGCGGTTTGCAGAAAGGAAGGTATTTGATGTATTGGTATGCTGTTGCTGATTTCTGACCTGATATTCTCCTCTCTCTTGTACGTTATTAATATTCCATTTATAAGCTCGCCCTTCAGAGAAGACTGTCTTATCTCTTCAAAACCTAATTTCCTTCTTTTGTAGAATGTTTTTGTTAAAAGTTGACAAGTTTTTTTTCTTTTAGGTCTGCCTGTAGTTTGGAATACAGCTTGTGGTGTAAAGGAAACCAAAGCCAATTCCAGACTACTCCTTTCTACATCTAACAATTCAATTTGTTTGTTGTACTCCCTGGTAAGAATAACCATCATTTCTTGTGAACATCGCCTTCGATTTTCCTCCCATTCTTTTTTTGCATTCAATACTTATTTGTTCTAAATTTGGAAAAATTTGTATGCGTAACCCAAATGGGTTGATTGACTCCCTAATATATCTATCAAAAGACTTGGTGTGCCACAACCAAGCAGACTTTTTTTCAAGTGTTCTGCCTAATTTTTGAAGGAGGGAGGAGATTTGTGGTTCAATCTGATCCCCTTGTTCAAAATCGGTCTCGTAACCAGATATAAGATTAGCCCACTCTTCAACATGAAAATTGCTCTTTGTAAAAACTGTTATTTCAAAAAACAGATATTAAGAGAAATTCTTTTTGAACAGGACCACACAGCTCATGTTTTAACTCTCATGTGTAAGCGCCCAACACTGACCATGTCTACTGTGCATACTCCATGTGTTGACAGGTGTACTTTAATGCCCTTGCTGAGAATTTACAGTTTTTGTCATGATCTAGTTTCTCTACCTGGCTTTTAAAGGTTCCAGTATAGGTCTCTGATGGAGATTTACAAAGTCAAGCAGTGTTTTGACAACTAAATTTTTACAACGTGCAGTAGTGATTGTTAATTATTACGAAATCTGCTCTTAATTAAATTGCATGGAATTAAATGCTTTCAAATGTTTTTGTTGTTCGGTATTAGTGTAGTTATATTCCCTGTGTCTTTTCTTTGCCTTACCATGTATTGATGGGTTCCCATGTTGTGGCTGAAGTTTGTAGTGTCATGGCTGATCAATTCAATATACATGGTTTGCTAAAGTTGGCTTTCCCTTATTGCCAAAGGAACAACACAACTTCCTGTTCTGGGTCACAATGTCCAGTGCATAAGTTGCCACCCACACTTGGTCACATCACAAATATTGGCATACTAACTAAATAAAATACATCTTCCAGCTGCATCAGTGCGTTCTCTGCATCTGTGAATGCTTTGCATGCTTGTGTCTGGCAGATCTAATTACTGGTAGCAAACTCTCACCTGAAGAGCAGTAGACTGGGACTCAGGGATTGTGGGGTTTATGTAGCTTTTACACAGGAAGTGTCTGTTCTCAAACTACAGACAGAGGTCATGTATTAACCTACATAGTGCCATGCTGCATGCCCAATGTTTCTACACAAACAGAAGTTGCTGACACAGAAATCTGACATTTTTCTCCATTATAGGCTGTGCATACAGGCCAACAAATGACACCATTAAAATACATGAAAGAACCTTTATATATTACCTTACATGCCAGTAATGGAGTCAAGGATGCATTTAAAGTAAACCTTCTAATAAAATTGATCAATATAAACTAAACATGAAAAAATATCCAAGAGGTTACCAGCAGTAAAAAACATGTTAAAGCAACCAGTAGCTCCAGAGATACAGGCAGCTGAATTTGCGTGCAAATTTTCATTTTCATTGTTAAAGTGGTTGTAAAGGATCTTGTTTTTTTTGTTTTTGTTTTTTAAATAACAAACATCTCTATACTTACTTGCTCTGTGCAATGGAAGTGGCCCTGAATTTCCCCTTCTCAGGTCCCCCGCCAGCGCTGCTGGCTCCTCCTTTCCGTCCAATGCCCCCACGGTAAGCCGCTTTCCATGGGGGCACTCATGCGTGCTTGTTACCGAGCCCCCGCTGCTGCGTCTATTCACACAGACAGTGGGACTTAGCCCCTCCCCCTGCTACCTCGTCACTAGCTTTGATTGACAGCATTGGGAGCCAATGGCTCCCAGTGCCCCAGCAAAGCCAGCAAGACCCAGAAGTGAGGGGAGAAAAGAGATGCAGGCGTGCACAGCGCTGGATCAAATGAGGGATCAGGTAAGTAGTAAGGGGAGGTGTGGGGCAAAATCAATGCCTAAACTTTTTTTTTCCTTTTAATGCAAGGAATGCGTTTAAGGTAGAAAATTTTGAGACTTAATAACCACTTTAAAGTTGAACTGTCCCCTCCCACTTCTTGAACTCTGTCTTGGTCCTTAAATGTGGTGGAGGTTTGGAAGCCAAAGGGATGAGGTCAAGCACGTATTTCACATTAAGGTCCTGTTTACACAGGCTTCTGCTTTGCTTCAGCTTCGCATCAAATATTGTAAAAAAATTTATGTTGATTTAGTGGCGCTTCAAAGCGTCTTCAAAGCCTCCATAGAACTCTATTGCAAAGCTCGCTTGATGCCCCATCAAAGCCTCATCGAAGCCCCACTGAAGCCTCATCGAAGCCCCACTGGAGCCTCATCGAAGCCCCACTGGAGCCTCATCGAAGCCCCACTGGAGCCTCATCGAAGCCCCACTGGAGCCTCATCGAAGCTCCACTGGAGCCTCATCGAAGCCCCACTGGAGCCTCATCGAAGCCCCACTGGAGCCTCATCGAAGCCCCACTTGGAGCCTCATCGAAGCCCCACTTGGAGCCTCATCGAAGCCCCACCTGGAGCCTCATCGAAGCCCCACCTGGAGCCTCATCGAAGCCCCACCTGGAGCCTCATCGAAGCCCCACCTGGAGCCTCATGGAAGCCCCACCTGGAGCCTCATGGAAGCCCCACCTGGAGCCTCATGGAAGCCCCACCTGGAGCCTCATGGAAGCCCCACCTGGAGCCTCATGGAAGCCCCACCTGGAGCCTCATGGAAGCCCCACCTGGAGCCTCATGGAAGCCCCACCTGGAGCCTCATGGAAGCCCCACCTGGAGCCTCATGGAAGCCCCACCTGGAGCCTCATGGAAGCCCCACCTGGAGCCTCATGGAAGCCCCACCTGGAGCCTCATGGAAGCCCCACCTGGAGCCTCATGGAAGCCCCACCTGGAGCCTCATGGAAGCCCCACCTGGAGCCTCATGGAAGCCCCACCTGGAGCCTCATGGAAGCCCCACCTGGAGCCTCATGGAAGCCCCACCTGGAGCCTCATGGAAGCCCCACCTGGAGCCTCATGGAAGCCCCACCTGGAGCCTCATGGAAGCCCCACCTGGAGCCTCATGGAAGCCCCACCTGGAGCCTCATGGAAGCCCCACCTGGAGCCTCATGGAAGCCCCACCTGGAGCCTCATGGAAGCCCCACCTGGAGCCTCATGGAAGCCCCACCTGGAGCCTCATCGAAGCCCCACCTGGAGCCTCATCGAAGCCCCACCTGGAGCCTCATCGAAGCCCCACCTGGAGCCTCATCGAAGCCCCACTTGGAGCCCCATCGAAGCCCCACTTGGAGCCCCATCGAAGCCCCACTTGGAGCCCCATCGAAGCCCCACTTGGAGCCCCATCGAAGCCCCACTTGGAGCCCCATCGAAGCCCCACTTGGAGCCCCATCGAAGCCCCACTTGGAGCCCCATCGAAGCCCCACTTGGAGCCCCATCGAAGCCCCACTTGGAGCCCCATCGAAGCCCCACTTGGAGCCCCATCGAAGCCCCACTTGGAGCCCCATCGAAGCCCCACTTGGAGCCCCATCGAAGCCCCACTTGGAGCCCCATCGAAGCCCCACTTGGAGCCCCATCGAAGCCCCACTTGGAGCCCCATCGAAGCCCCACTTGGAGCCCCATCGAATCCCCACTTGGAGCCCCATCGAATCCCCACTTGGAGCCCCATCGAATCCCCACTTGGAGCCCCATCGAAGCCCCACTTGGAGCCTCATCGAAGCCCCACTTGGAGCCTCATCGAAGCCCCACTTGGAGCCTCATCGAAGCCCCACTTGGAGCCTCATCGAAGCCCCACTTGGAGCCTCATCGAAGCCCCACTTGGAGCCTCATCGAAGCCCCACTTGGAGCCTCATCGAAGCCCCACTTGGAGCCTCATCGAAGCCCCACTTGGAGCCTCATCGAAGCCCCACTTGGAGCCTCATCGAAGCCCCACTTGGAGCCTCATCGAAGCCCCACTTGGAGCCTCATCGAAGCCCCACTTGGAGCCTCATCGAAGCCCCACTTGGAGCCTCATCGAAGCCCCACTTGGAGCCTCATCGAAGCCCCACTTGGAGCCTCATCGAAGCCCCACTTGGAGTCTCATCGAAGCCCCACTGGAGCCTCATCGAAGCAACAAGCAAAACCCTTTAAACAGGACTGTAAGCAAACCACTTTATTTAGTGACGGGGATTTGACTGGCACACAGAGAGCTTTAACAAAGCGTGTCCGAAGCCATGTTTTGAAGCAAGTGTAAACTAGTCCTAAAAGTTAAAATTTGCATATAACATCAGCTATCTACTACTGATCAATATGACATGCACATTTCACTATGTGTAACCTCTGCTCGGTTTAAATTGACCAGGCGAAAGATTTTTTATTTTTTTTACCTGCTGTGGATGATCTTTTTATTCGAAATGTGTTTTTTATCATTTTAAATTCCTTCTGAATTTATATTCATATTATCAGCTACAACCCTGTTTCATGCGCCCTGTGGATTTAGTCATACTACAGCAGAAGCACCGTCTCTATGCAGGTCTCTTGCCTCTCCCTGACATACTTTTTAAAGATAGCAAAAGGTTAGAAATTGCCTCATTTGTATTCTGCAAAATGCCAGCATTCCCGTTTTTTGGCATTATAAACACAGTGAGCATTGATTTTCTACCCGGAGAGGTATACAGTAATGGTGAATGCCTGGAACAATGTAGAAGCTGCAAAGTAAAATATGTCTGTATAAGGAAGAGAATCGATAATCTTGGGGGAAATGTTCTACTTTCTTTATTGGAAGAAGTCCAGTACCAGAACACATTATTTTATCTCACCGTCTTGTAAAATATTGTAAGTTAACTGCAAGCCTATTAACGAAAAATATATTACTGATACAAAACCTTGGGTGATCTGGACAATAGGCGAGATATGTTTTCTTAGTTAATTATATTTGGGATTAAGTACTAATTTTTTTCATGTTTTCCTTTGTTAGCTGCTCTGTTGAAAATGTGTGGTGTTTGCAGAGCTCAATAGCTCAGTCTTAAATTCAAGTACATGTGTTCATATAATAATAAAAAAAAATCGGTATATAAAGTAATACACTTAAAAAAAAATAGCCCTTAATGAAATTGGCTGTATGTTTGGGGTCGTTGTCCTGCTGCAAAATAAATTTAGTGCTCTCCACCATGATTCCCACAAAGCACTAGTTGTGCCATAACCTTGTTTAAGGGGTCCTTATAGTATATAGGACCTAGTATCACTTATTCCCATGAGGGTTAATACTTTTTCAGGTCCATTCCACTGAATAAACAATGCTCTCCTGCCAGAGCCGGAGGGAAACGCTCTCATCTAGTGGCGCTTGTCAAAATCGTTTATTCCCTGCAGCCAAATTTTCATAGCCCTATTAAAGACCTTATGTAAGAGTGTCTCCCCTGTGGATCACTGGGCACATACTCCTTATGTCGCCCCTTCTGCCCTCTATGGCCAAACCTGACTGTTTTTCTCGGATCTGGATATTTGGGGTGATTGTCTAGCGTCTGGCTTGGTGGTTTGCGGGTGCTAGCATTTGTTTGGTGGTTTCGATTAAGCCTTGCACATCCCCTGAGGAAGCTAATAGCGAAACATGTCTGGCTAGAGTGCAACATCTCCTTTGTGAATTTTGATTTATCTGTTTAATATTTTTTTGTTCAATAATTTTTTATTGAAAGTTATTTAAACATTGTACATTATCAGAACATAAATAGATGGGAAAGGTACATTATCCCCACTGCTCCAATATAATGGGAATACGACTTGTCATTTGACATAAACCACTTACAAAAGCGTTTGAATTACTCCATATAAGCATCATGATGAAAAGCCGGACATTACATCAGACCCGTCCCTTATCTTCATCTTCGAGATAAAGTCATTGCTATATTAAGATTGTGGTGCTTATGACAGCTATACCTCTCAGCGGCACAACTGTCATATAATAGGCATTAAAGAACTGTACCTTAAAGTAAAGTGGATAGTAGAGAAAAAGCAAGAATGAATAAGAAAATAGAAGAAAAAGTGGGTATGGGGAAGGGGGGGGGGGTAAGGGAAGGTATCCAGCCATTGCAGGAATCAGCCTTTTAAATATATCTACTTTTTTTTTTTTCCCCTACTATCCCTGTTGGGACATAGTTTCTGCATATGTTGATGAAGACCTAAAGGCGAACCAACAGGACCATATTATATTCGCTAAATCAGATTTGTTTCTCAATGTGAGCGTGCTGCTTTCCATATGGTAGATGCTACTTTCATATCGTTTCAGATCTCAATGACAATGTCTAAGTCTGCTCATAGGTCACTCAGACCTGGCAGTGTATTGTGGCGGCATGCACAACACTGCCAGGATTCTGAGCAACCTTGGAGGACATCACCATGTAAAATGTATTGGCTAAAAGCTTTTGCTGTCAGCTATCACCTGTAGCTCTTTAGGGAAAGCGGAAGTAAACCCATTGATTTTTAAGTTTAAAAAAACAGTCACATTTCTGGCATGTGCCTGGAATGTAACTGTCACATTGGTTGTGCTTTCAATCAAGCTGTCAAACCATCCAATGGTTGGTGTCATAACTGATCACATGTGCAGCATCATGGCAGTTGAAGGTTAAACAGAGGCCAAGATGGCAGCTTCCTTGGCTGAAAACAATAGGAGGGTTTACTTCCAGTGTGTGTAATGCTCCAGAATGCCAAGTTGGTATATCATGGGTTAACAGAGAAATGCCGGAATCATACCGTGTAAATAGCTGTTTAACACTGCGACATTACATTAAGGAAATATTGTTAATGACGGTGTACACTCAACAGGGGACGGTTAGCTGAAGCCTATTTCCAGACACGTCTCCTAGTTACCTGTAATATCTTCCGATTTCTATGCTTTTTTTTTTTAACACTTTCCAAGATTCAGATTCCAAAAAGGAAGGGTTATAATCCCTGTCAGATTTTTTTTTTTTTTTTTTGCACCTGCATCCCATTAGGATTTCCCTTCACTTCTAGTTGCAAAGCCACTATTGAAAGTGAGAGGGAATCCATCCATAGTGAGGGAAATCCCTGGTAGTCACTAGAACTAGTGTGCTATTTGGAGGGTTTCTAGTTCTCTTCTCGTGACCACTTGAAATTTTCTTTCAGTAATAATAGTCAACAGGACAAATTGGGTGAAAATGTACAAAACATGTAAGCATGTCCTCCTTATCTGATTGGAGATAGGTGAAGGCTACCAATAATACTTTGATGCAAACCATATAAATTGTGTTGTTTACAAGTCAAAAATTTGTCTATATTTCATGGTTGCCCACTGGGGGTATGCTCCTTATTTTGTTCTCTGATCCTAGAAGCAGAGTATTTTAGGTATTCTTTCTGTATTTTTTTTTTGTGTTCTGTATAAAAAACGGTTTTACTTGTTTTTATGTATTTTTTTTTTTTTTTTTTTTTTTTAAACTTCTGTAAGTTATGCATTGGCCAATTTTTGGGTTATTAAATATGTCTGCTGTAAACAAGAAAGTGATGTGATTGGTTTAGGAAACCATTTGACTGCTAGAAAGCAGCATGCGAGTTTGGAAAAAAAAATGATTACTAGTTGGTGAGCAGAGATTCTCAACTAGAAGTGTTCAGGAGTGTGGTTTTCTCTTTGTTCATGAGTGGCCTGTGTGTTATCCTGGGAGAGTTTTGCATTTGTACTCCATACTTTTTCAAGAATTTAGGCCTATCTTTTTTTTCCCTCTCCCACGTATCCAGGACTTTTTTTATGCTTTCTAGCAGTGATCTCTAAACTGCAGACCGGGGGTCAGATGCAGCTCTTTGCCTGCCTATATCTGGCCCTTGGGGCACTATTCCTCCCAATGGGGCCCAATTCTTCACACTGACACCAATGACAGTGCGTTGTTCTTTCCCCTCATACCAACGATGGAACACTACCCCTCCCACTAATACCAATGATGGGGCATTGTTTACTCCCATTGACACCAGGGTATTTTCCACTTGCACTGACCAACTGCCCCCCCAAAGTCTGAAGAACAGTAAGCTGGCCCTTTTGTTTAGAAAGTTTGGATACCCCTGCTTTATAGTATAGTTTGTTTAGCATTGTGTATCTTTCTTGATCATGTTCATGTGCTTGAACCCCCAACTTGCCTAAATATTCATGAACAACAGTTACATCACCAGCCAAATGATGTTTCAGCAAAACAAGTGCATTTGAATGATTTTGAGTGATTATACAGAAAATCTTTATGATGGAGAATCATAGAGTGGTTATATTATCCGTATAAATCTATATCTGATTTCTGTGTGAACATTTAATCAATGGTTATGATTAGCTGTGCATGCAATAAAATAATTGGACGCAGAGTTAATAATTGCACACAGAAGCCCTGTGTGGATTACCTAGCTATAAATGTTGTAAAAACTACATGGGTGACATCCACTGCTGATATGACTCATTGAAAACACAGCTAGCTGTAATTATGTGATTGGCACTTGGTAAAGCTGGTCTGTCACCAGGAATCAGCACATTCTGCTTTTATAATAATAAAAATTATCTTAATAGCATGGTACTAAAAAGGTGTTTTTATGAGCGCTTACACAAGGTAACATTTATTTTATAGTCATTTAATCCTATATGGAACTAAAGATGCATTCATAGGTCAACGGAGCATCCAAGGAAGTTAAAATTTTAAAGGGTCACTTTAAGAGCCCATTCACACCTGAGCGTTTTGTAGCTACAAAACGCTTGAGGGGAAAAAATCCATTATTCTCTATGGAGATGGTTCACATCTCCACTCCAAGTCGCCTGAAGCCCTACGCCTGAAGCTCAAACAAGTTCTGAACCCTTTTTTGACATGCAAATGGGGCAGATTTGGGTGTTTTTGGAGCAGGAAGCAGATGACAAAATCTAACAACATAGCAACAAATGATGACACAGATGATCATTTTTCCTATTGGCTAATAAAAAAAATGCCAAGGCTCAAAAACGCTGGATAACGCTGCATGGAAACGCGTAAATATGCCCGGAAAAACGCTCAAAAACGCTACGCTCAGGTGTGAATGCAGCCTTAGTGCTTGCCCCACAGAGGACCCCTAACTCCCCTAGGCAACATTTTTTTTTTTTTTTAATCAAAATGCAGATTTTTGATTACAGCTTGAATTTGTTTTTGCTGCCGTAAACATTGGAGATGGAAGACTTATTCCAGTGTATCTTTGGGCACCAAACCTGTTTTTGTTTTTTGGATAGGCTAAGGAAAGTAGTTAAACCTTCTGTCAAGTTTTTATTACTGCCCTGAAAAACCGCTCTGCTGTTTCCCTGCATCCAATTCAATGACTCGAGAGTGTGACCGGCTCTCAATGGAGCGCCCCCCCGGAAGCGTCCTGTGAATCTTTGGCTCAGTTTCAGGTCTGAATTCAGGCAAAAATTCAAACCTAATTCAGACCTGAAACTGTGAACAGGGATGCATCGGACCCCCTAATGCGAAGCAGGTAGTGTGAACCCAGTTTTAAAGTAGTTCTAAAGCCTCAAGGTTTTTTCCTTAAATGAGAAATACAGCCAAAGCTAGTTTGGCCATACTTCTCCTGTTAGTCACAGGAGTGCAGTTTGTTCTGCATTCTTCTGACCCTTTTTTTAGCGGACAGTGGGCTGAAGTCACATAGCCAGCCGGTCCAGGCTTGGGAAAGAGCATGACCATATGGTCAGGATCCGCCGACATGCCTGGACCATCACCTGGCTCAGACTCTCATTGAGCCACTGAGAGCCTGAGCCGGCCCCTCTACAGCCAAGCAGAGCAGACAGCGGTGACTGACAGTCACCAGCTCTCTGCTCAGGGGAGCCCTGAGAACTGAGTGATCAGCAGTGTTTGATCGCTCGGTTCTCAGTGTTAGAGCCGACAAGGGACAGGTACAGCATTGGACCAATGCTGTATCCCCCTAGGTAAGTAAGATTCTACAATAAAAAAAACAAACACCCATACTTCTCTTTTAATGCATTCTATCCATTAAGTATAAATAAATGCAAAACTGTTATTTTTTAGTTTTGGATAGTGTGGAGAGGGATTAGAACCCCCTGTCAGTTCTTGTTTCCCCCATTAGGGAGATTAATTCTCTCTATTTGTCCTATATACCATTATCATTAGTGGAGAATGATCTGGGGGTGTTGGTAGATCATAAGCTCAATAATAACATATAATGCCAACCTGCGGTTTCCAAAGCGAGCAAAATCCTATCTTGTATTAAGAGAGGTATGGATTCCAGAGAGAGATATCATTATGCCCCTGTACAAATCATTAGTAAGACCTCATCTGGAATATGCAGTTCAGTTTTGGGCACCAGTTCTCAAAAGGGATATCGGGGAACTGGAGAAAGTTCAGAGAAGGGCAACCAAACTCATAAGAGGCATGGAGGAGCTCAGCTATGAGGAAAGATTAGAGGAACTGAATTTATTCACTCTTGAGAAGAGGAGATTGAGGGGGGATATGATCAACATGTACAAATATATAAGGGGTCCATATAGTGAACTCGGTGTTTAGTTATTTACTTTACGGTCAACACAGAACAGGGGGCCACACTTTACGCCCAGGGGAAAAGAGATTTCTTCACAGTACAAGCTCAGTAGATTGCTTTTTAAGAAAGGCCTGGATTCTTTCCTAAATGTACATAATATAATTGGGTACTGACATTTATAGTTAAAGTTTATCCAGGGAAAATCCGATCGCTTCCTGGGGGGATCAGGAAGGAAATTTTTTCCCTGCTGTAGCAAATTGGGTCACGCTTTGCTGGGGTTTTTCGCCTTCCTCTGGATCAACTGTGGGTATAGGATTGTGTATATGGGATTGTATGATATTATTTTTTATTTATTTATTTTTATGGTGCAACTAGATGGACTTGTGTCTTTTTTCAACCTGACTATCATTAAAAGTGAAAGTAAAAGGAAATCAAAAATTTGAGTTGTCCACAGAAAAGTGATAGAGAGATTCCCTTAATTTGCAGGGTTTTCCTTTAACTCCCCGTTTGGCTATGGGACAGGAAGTGAAAGGAAATCTCAGCAATGGGACATGGATGGTGCTAAAAAAAATCTGAAAGTTGTGATCCGCCAGAACTCTTCTTCCCTCCGAGCACTGCCAAGGGAAAGGCTGAGATCCCTGCTGACGTCAGCCCGCTCCGAGCACTGCAGAGGGAGGGGCCGCTGACGTTAGCCCGGGAGGAAAGGAGAAGATCTCCGGCGGGTCACGTGAGCACCCAACTGCGTCGTAAATAAGGTATTTTCTACAATAACCTTACAAAAGGATTTTTTTTACAAAACAGATTATATATTTTTGCAAAGACTTTACTAGGGCTTATATTGCAGCCCTCCCTGAAAATCAGGCTAGGTCTTATTTTCGGGGTAGGGCTTATTTTCGGGGGACACATGTTAAAAACTTCGGCTTCCGGGTTTTTTTTTTTTGTCAAAGCCTAATTGTGAACAAGCTGAAGTTAGAAACTGTTTGGCTACCATGCACAGCTGCAAAAAATTTTTACACACTCCAGTTTTAATAAATCTACCCCACTGTGTCTTGTTCTGCACTTCTCAAAGGAATACATATAACAGGTGCTAGGACAACAATTCTTATTATTGCATAGTACAGGAAAAGAAGACAGTCATTTGAAAAGCTCCCTGGCTTTGCTCGGTCAGATCACATGCAAACAGGGCTTCTCTCCAATGGGTATCCAGGAATGTCACGCAGAGCTTGAACCAAAAGGTGTGTCAGAAATCTCAGGTCATGGGATCGCAGCAAAAGATCAGGGTCATGGTTGACTGCCTTGGGATGCTGGAGCAGTGGTCTTTGCAGTCTATGGTCATCTATAAATTCTTTATTTGGACCAGCGACAGGGTGAGCATTCAGTCATACATAATATGGTACAAAATGTTTGAGGACATCATGAGAATCCAAAACGCACCACATTCCCCAGAAAGGGCAGATTTGAACCTAAAGTGGTTCTAAAAGCAGAAGGTTTTTATCTTCATGATTTTATGCATTAAGGTAAAAAATAAAAAACACTTGGGTGTGGCTCCCACCAGCCCCGCATAAACTTACCTGAGCCCCATCACGATCCAGCGATGTACATTAGAGCAACGGCTCTCCCAGGTCTCTCTCTTTTCATTAGCTCACACAGCAGCTGAAGCCATTGGCTCTTGCTGCTGTCATTTACTGCCAATGAGGAGAGAGCGGGGTCGGGGCCGAGCTGCACTCTGTGTGTGAATGGACAATGCCCATTCACAGCAGCCCTACTCGGGAGAGCGCCTGCTCGAGTGCCCCCATAGCAAAGAAGAGGATCAGGGCTGCTGTGTGCAAAACCATTGCACAGAGCAGGTAAGTATAACATGTGAAAGTCCAATAGCAGATATTTTCAATCTAAATATCCATATACATCAACCATTGTGTCCATATTTTAAAGCATTTTTCTGATCCTTTAAACATGCTGTAAGTTGTTCCATCAATTGTATATCGGAAATGCTTGCATGCCATTGTTCTGTCTTTTTCCAATGAGCCAATATACAAGCTTCTAGCGGCGTTTAAAAGATGTTTAGGAAGTGAATTCCTATAGCGTTTGAATTATATTTGCATATTGTGTAGGAGAGAAATGGCTGGTTTGTCGGCAAGTGACCATCCGGTCAGAGTTTTCATGGAAGTTTTAACCCCAGACCAGAAGTTAATCAATAATGGGCAATCCCAGAAAATGTGTAGGAGTGATCTCTCCATTTTCCGACATCGCCAGCAAAGAGGCATCCTTTGGGTATTCATTTTATGTAAAATGTGGTGTGTTTTATACCAACGGGTTAGTATTTTGTATCCGTTTTCTTGATTTGTATTTTCCGAAGTGGCATTATGTGCGAAGAGGGGAATTCTATCTTTTTGAGCTTAGGAGAATGTTGTATGGAGTGTTCTTTCCCATTTTGTTGGGAAACTAGGGTCCCTTTTACGTACGTCTAATATTAACATGGAATTTGATTGTAATAAAGCATGTTTTACAGACACACGTCTATGGTTATCTTCATCTGATTTATCTTTTTTCTTTGAGTGACACACTAAATTACCCTCCTTTAACTATATGTGAGTTCAGGGTGTACTGTATATAGATGTATTGGATTTATTTTGTAATTCCCTGTTTAAGGAAACTGCTTCTGTCTTTTTGCCAAACTTCTTCCCAGCCTCACATAATACAGAAAATGCCCAGTAGGGATTAACGTGAAATAGCTGAAGCCAACATTATTTAAATGACTAAGAAGTTTGCAGCAAGATTACTGTCTAATGGCCTGTAAGGACAGCACTCTGTGACTTTCAGGTGAACTTTCTCCAGCGGTAAGCCGAATGTGCTTTCTGCGGACAGTCTTAAGTGGAAATCTAGGGAGATCAGATTTATAGCTCATAATCGTAAAACAATTTGCAAGAGCTCTTTTTAATTTCATTGCTTTTTAGTCTTTTCTAGAGCTTGCCTTCCTATGTTTTTGTTCAATCCTATGCAAAGCCTTTACCTAATCTGGTATACTAGGCACAATGCGGACTCATGGGGTGTCCGCCTGATTTACAAGGTTACGTCAGCAACTGTATCTTCTAACACAGGCCATGTTCGTTGGCTCTTCTCCCCTTGGTTCCCGAATGCTTGGCTTCTCATGCAGAAGTAGCTGCCAGTTCTACTTTTCAGTGGAACCAGACTTCATTTAGCAACCATTCAGTATTAGTTAATAGGATATGGATGTTTATGGATTTAGATTGCTGAGAATTGGGGACAGATCACGTTTTTACTGATTATACTCAACATGAAAGTGAAATCCCAAAAATGTTTCCTTTTTAGTTTAGAAGTTCAGTGGGAGAAAGTTCTAACATTTGTTGGTTATGTCTTGCTATTTGGGTCCCTACTGGGAGGAATATCCACTCCTTTTTTTTATTGGTACAGATATAGGCAAAAGTGGGGACACATGCAGCCTTAAAACACTTTTATAGTGCTAGCAAGGGTTAAAACCTCTTTTTCGTTTGTATTGCTTTATTGATCTCCTTTGAGTAGATGATCCCTCATTTCCTGTTGCAATGACAGCGGTTGCCGGAACAGGAAGGGAATTTCCAAGCGGAAACTCAGAAAACAAAGCGTTCCCATTGGGAGGATCTCATGTGTCAGGAAGTGAAGGTAAATCCTCCTCAGTGGGGACCCAGACAGCAATAAACATCTGCTAGTAGTTCTAACCCTTCCCCACTATCTAAAGTAAATATGCCCAGAGTACTGAATAGAATACAAGTGTTGCGCTATGTAGCAACACTTGTATTCTCTTTACTCTTGGTTCAACACTGCTATTACATAGTTCGTATTACATATTAGTTTCGTGCAGCTTTGGTGGTTTGATTTTTGTTTAAGGCTGAGCACCAAGTACAGTTTTCCTACCATTTTGGTTAAATGCCCAGAGTATTACTTTAAACAGCAAAACTTCATGTAATGAGTACAATGTTATTTTTGCTGCTATCCAGTAAACAGTGCAAACTATGCTGTAGTCAAGAAGACCCCT
Organism: Lithobates septentrionalis; assembly: GCA_037952835.1. Taxonomy (NCBI): domain Eukaryota; kingdom Metazoa; phylum Chordata; class Amphibia; order Anura; family Ranidae; genus Lithobates; species Lithobates septentrionalis. The sequence goes on from JBBDGP010001445.1 coordinate 4,570,681, forward strand.
AATTTATTTGAATTCCCTTAATTTGACATATTCAGAGTATCCTCTCAACGTTTTTACCCCAGAGGAACCCTTAAAATAATTTTTAGGTCTCGGAGAAGTCCTGACCAAACCAATTTAACAGGGTTTAGTGGGAAAATGCTCCTTACATTGATGATCAGTAGGACGAATTCCCCTCTTCATACAGGTGATTGTTGGCCTTGGACCTACTGTATAAATGGGCAGTCAATCTGCCACAGCTCAAGGAACCTCTAGAGCAGCGGTTCTCAACCTGGGGGTCGCGACCCCCTGGGGGGTCGATTGCCGATTTGCCAGGGGGTCGCGAATGCTGGCCGAGACGGACCCGAAGTTACTGTGTTACGCCAGAGTCTGTCCGTCTCGGCCAGCGAGATGTCACTTCTGGGAGAGGAGAGACCGCACGGAAGTGACGTTCCGTCAGCGCCATCTTGGTACTCTCGTCCGCAGTGAGGCTACATTTAGAAGTCGGCAAGCGGACATCTTTTTACACCTACCGAAGTCCGCTTGCTGAGGACGAGTCTACCAAGATGGCGGCGACGAAACGAAACACAGCTTGCTGATTCTGACGGAACACCAGTGATTTGGTAAGTCAGAGATAGCATTTTTGTACATCAATTGCCGCCACTGTGCTATCAAATGCCACCACTGTGCCATCAAATGCCACCACTGTGCCATCAAACGCCGCCACTGTGCCCATCAATTGCCGCCACTGTGCCCATCAATTGCCACCACTGTGCCCATCAATTGCCAACACTGTGCCATCAAACGCAGCCACTGTGCCATTAAACACAGCCACTGTGCCATCAAACACCGCCACTGTGCCTTCAAACGCTGTCACTGTGCCATCAAACGCCGCCACTGTGCCATCAAACGCCGCCACTGTGCCATCAAACGCCGCCACTGTGCCATCAAACGCCACCATTGTGCCCATCAATTGCCGCCACTGTGCCCATCAATTGCCACCACTGTGCCCATCAATTGCCAACACTGTGCCATCAAACGCAGCCACTGTGCCATCAAACGCCGCCACTGTGCCATCAAACGCCGCCACTGTGCCTTCAAACGCTGTCACTGTGCCATCAAACGCCGCCACTGTTCCATCAAACGCCGCCACTGTTCCATCAAACGCCGCCACTGTGCCATCAAATGCCACCACTGTGCCCATCAAACGCAGCTACTGTACCCATCAATTGCCGCCACTGTGCTATCAAACGCAGCCACTGTGCCGTCAAACGCAGCCACTGTGCCGTCAAACGCAGCCACTGTGCCGTCAAACGCAGCCACTGTGCCGTCAAACGCAGCCACTGTGCCATCAAACGCCGCCACTGTGCCATCAAACGCCGCCACTGTGCCATCAAACGCCGCCACTGTGCCATTAAACGCCGCCACTGTGCCATCAAACGCCGCCACTGTGCCATCAAACGCCGCCACTGTGCCATCAAACGCCGCCACTGTGCCATCAAACGCCGCCACTGTGCCATCAAACGCCGCCACTGTGCCATCAAACGCCGCCACTGTGCCATCAAACGCCGCCACTGTGCCATCAAACGCCGCCACTGTGCCATCAAACGCCGCCACTGTGCCATCAAACGCCGCCACTGTGCCATCAAACGCCGCCACTGTGCCATCAAACGCCGCCACTGTGCCATCAAACGCCGCCACTGTGCCATCAAACGCCGCCACTGTGCCATCAAACGCCGCCACTGTGCCATCAAACGCCGCCACTGTGCCATCAAACGCCGCCACTGTGCCATCAAACGCCGCCACTGTGCCATCAAACGCCGCCACTGTGCCATCAAACGCCGCCACTGTGCCATCAAACGCCGCCACTGTGCCATCAAACGCCGCCACTGTGCCATCAAACGCAGTCACTGTGCCATCAAGCGCCGCCACTGTGCCCATCAATTGCCGCCTTTGTGCCATCAAACGCAGCCACTTTGCCCATCAAACGCAGCCACTGTGCCATCAAGCGCCGCCACTGTGCCCATCAATTGCCGCCTTTGTGCCATCAAACGCCGCCACTGTGCCATCAAACGCCGCCACTGTGCCATCAAATGCCGCCACTGTGCCATCAAACGCAGTCACTGTGCCATCAAGCGCCGCCACTGTGCCCATCAATTGCCGCCTTTGTGCCATCAAACGCAGCCACTTTGCCCATCAAACGCAGCCACTGTGCCATCAAGCGCCGCCACTGTGCCCATCAATTGCCGCCTTTGTGCCATCAAACGCAGCCACTGTGCCCATCAAACGCAGCCACTTTGCCCATCAAATGCAGTCACTGTGCCATATGAAATGCTCCCACTGTACTATCAAATGCTGCCCCCGTGCCATATCAATGCTCCCACTGTGCCCCGCCGCCCGCCATCTGCCCGGCACTTACCCTGTCTCTCGGTGGGGCATTTTATCCACTTGTAACTTATATGTTAAATAAATATTTTGCGCTGTATATTACAGATTGTTTTTGTGATTAATCACTATGCTTTAAGATGTTAGATTTGTAGGAATGAAAATACATCCTGCATATCAGATATTTATATTTCGATTCATAACAGTCGCAAAATTACAGCAATGAAATGACCAACGAAAATAATTTTACCGTTAGGGGTCCCCACAACTTGGGAAATTTTATCAAGGGGTCACGGCACTAGAATGGTTGAGAACCACTGCTCTAGAGGAACCCTAGTTGGAAATGGCTGATTTAAAGGGACTTTGGATGGAATTGCAGCCTACTGTTACTTATTCTAATCTGTGCAACTAACCTCAGTATGGTTTTCATTCTTTGCATTGTCACACTTCCAGTAGACTTGAGTGTCAGTAATGTGCGGAATCACAGGCTTACCATTAGGTGTTCCAGTACCCTGGGTTATTAGTGACATACAGTGCCTTTCAAAAGTATTCACACCCTCTGGCATTTTTCGTGTTTTGTTGCCTCACAACCTGGAATTAACATGGATTGTTTGAGGATTTGCATCATTTAATTTACAGAACATGCCCACAACTCTGAAGATTTTTTTTATTTATTGTGAAGCAAACAACATATAGGACAAAATAACAGAAAAAAGTCAATGTGCAATACTAATCACCCCCCCTAAATTCAATACATTGTAGAGTCACCTTTTGCGGCTATCACAGCTCCAAGTCGCTTTGGATAAGTCTCTATGAGCTTGCCACATCTTACCACTGGGATTTTTGCCCATTCCTTCTTGCAAAATGCTCCAGGTCCTTCAAGTTGGATGGTTTGTGCTTGTGAACAGCAATCTTTAGGTCTGACCACAGATTTACTATTGGATTGAGGTCTGGACTTTGACTAGGCCATTCCAACACATTTCCATGTTTCCCTTTAAACCACTCAAGTGTTGCTTTAGCAGTGTGTTTGGGGTCATTGTCCTGCTGGGTTACATTACAGGCTGTAATGTAACAAAATAGGTAAAAAGCCAAGGAGGGTGAATACTTTTGCAAGGCACTGTAACTGTACACAGGTGTGGTCTGAAGTGCTCAAGAAAATATCACTGGTTTCTCACTATTCTCTATGTGGAGGGCAGAAATTGCTGCAATATGGTATGGCCATAAAATAATGAGAAATCAAAGACGAGATAATAGGTAAACATTAGTTTAGAAAAAAACAAAAAAACAACTCTATGTTTTATTTAGCATTGTTAAGCAAAATATCGTGTCTTAATGAACAGAACAAATTATAGAATAACATTTGAACTTTGTATCCGCATATTTAAAAAGCAGCAAATCTAAAATTCTAATTGTAGGTGAATCATTCTGGTTTGCGAATTTCAAATGACGGTGATATATTTGCCTGCAGCAAATGTCAGTGTCTATATATATATATATATATATAATGTGTGTGTGTGTGTAGTAAATGTACCCCTCATTGTGTTGTGTGTGTACCCCTTAGCAGCCCATTTCCATAAATTCAACAGAATTCATAATACCAGCACATCTTTTTTTCGACAGTTTTCGGAAGGGGTAGGTTATAACAACTGGTAGAATGGAGAGGTCCGCAAGAGGAAGAGCGAGAAGCTCCCAAAATTCCAGCCGGCCTGGATCAGCATTATGCATTTCAATACCGCAAGCGAGTTGGCCACCGGCACCAAAAAAACAATGACACCCTGCAGCCAGGCTACCTGCACAGTGAAAACGTATGATGCAGTGTGGCCCCCTTACTGAATTTTTATTTTTTTGCAAACCCTAAATGCCCTGTGACCCCATGGTGGCAACCTTTTGCCCTAGTTGTTTTAAAATAGTTGCTTTTGTTATTTTAGGTAATGACAACGTCTCTGCTGAATCAGTAGGCCCATAGCTAAAATGTAACAATTGTTCTTGTCCATATGGGATAAGCAGCTGTGGGTGCTGAAGTGAATAGTTTTATTTTTTCTGTTGTTCTTTAGCGGTGTCAGCAGGGTTTAGTGGTCCTTTTAATATTGAATTCTTCTGATAACTTTTTTAGAGTACCAGTCTCTCTTAGTTATTTTCCTCTAGTACAATTAGTGGTTGTATTGCAGCTGGCAGCTAGTGAAGTCAGGTTTCCTCGTCTTGGGAAGCAGTCATCTGAGCTCTTGCATCTTGGCATGCTGGGCTAGGAATTAGCAAAGCTGCTCGCTGTCATGTGGCGGAGTTAACCGCAAGAGTCAGCTCTTGTTTGTCCGCAAATTATCAGGAGCAGTTTCGTTTGCAGGGAATGGCAGCTTGCCAGCGACTGTTTCATTCAAATTAGGGCTTCAGTTCAATTATGTCCAATTAACTTTTATTGTACATAGCAGCGATAATTACTTCCAAAAAATTGACTTGCCTGTGGTTATCCCAGGGCTAAAATATGAGCTTGATGGGCTTTAATAACATGAGATGACAAAGTTGCAGTGAAGGGATAAGTAAGTGCAATACTCTGCATTTACCGGTTCTGCAGTGTGTCCTTGTCAGCCCTCTGTACTTGATGTATTTCTGGAACAGTAAACCATTGATTTGGCCATAGCCAAACCTTTACTTACTTGAACTACACTGTTAATGAAAGCCTTCAGATTTTTCTCTAGTGTAAAGGACCAGGAGGTCACAACTTGGTGCATTTATGATAGCTGAGGATAAATTATTTTTTTATAGATTAATTCCAGGTCACAAGTGAAATCTAAAGGGAAGGGGAAATGTATTTTGTAATTTCCTTACCTGCGCAAAGGTTGTTGAAATGTATTTATAGGGGCTGTTCGTTGTAAAGGTGATTATATATATATATATATATATATATATATATATATATATATATATAAAATGTGAGAAATTGTAATAAACCGCTCACCCTATACTGATGCCAACTTGAAGTGCATAATTAAGTGCAGTAACATGAATGACCACTAGATATCTCCAGTGGATAAATATAGGTAAATTTTCATAATAAACGTGCAAAATCTTTAAGAATATTCATAAAAGTACGGTACTCTAAAGTGTAAGAGTGCAGACAAATAAATACTTGTGACTGCCCCCAGATATCTCCAGTGGGCATTCAAGTGAAATGTGCAGTGTCCAAGATTCTGATCAGATTTAGGCTAGCCACACATATTAACAATTATCTTGTTCAGCCCCATGGGCTGAACAAGAGAAATCAATAAGATCCTCCATCCATGGTAAACAGCATGGATATAAGAAACTCCCTTGTTGGCTTTTGTATTCTGACAGCCACTGCCCCCTTGGCTGTGAAAACACCTGAAAAGTACCTACACCTGATAGGTTGCAGTCTCTAATTGGCCAACAATTTTCCACCCAGCTCCTTAGATTTTGAAGATTGAAGTTTGTCAAGTTGGTTGGTGTCCCGACACGGCCAACCATGGCTCAAATTTCAGTCTATTCAACAGGAATCTGCCAAAATCGGAGCCGTATATTAGAGGTTAGAATTAGACTGGTGATACTGCAAGCAGAAAGAGAGAGAGAGAGGCCATAGCACAGCAAGTGCCTTAGAAATTGGACTCTTATGCCACATGTGACATGCTTTCTGGAATATTGTTGCAATTGGCTGCATAAACCAGGATGAAAGTGATCTGGGTGGACTTGGTCTTCAGCATACTTGCATTGTACTCTGGATGACATCAGCAGATCAATATATTTCACTTGTGTGAGAAACTGTAATAAACCGCGCACCCTATACTGATACCACCTTAAAGTGCAAAATTACGTGCAATAACGTGAATGACCACTAAATATCTTCAGTGGATAAACAGATACATTTCCATAAATGTCTATGCAGAGAGTTATCTCTGCTCTTCTGAAGCCACAGCCCTCAAAAGAAAGGAAGGGGAAAAAAACGGACAGTCTGCCAGGAATCACAACATTCTTTAGCAGTGGAATTTAAAGAGGAGGTCCCATTTAAAAAAAAAAAAAAAATTAAAAGTCAGCAGCTACAAATACTGCAGCTGCTGACTTTTAATAATCGGACATTTATCTGTCCTAGGGTCCAGCGATGCGGGGGATGGAAGCCCCGCTCGTCTCCCCCTCCGTTCGGCGGCGCCGGCATTGCAACTGTGGGCACCCGGCTGTGGCTTCACAGCCGGGCACTCACTGCGCATGCGCGAGCAGCGCCGCGCGCCGTTATTGGCCACTCAGTCATCTGGGACCTGTAATGTGTCCCAGATGATTGACAAGAGGGAGGGGGCAGAGCTGAGCCCTTCCTGCGCCGAGGGAAAGTGATGTCACCAGCCCAGGCACTGAAAGAGGCAGACTACGAGGGACCCCCTAGCAACAGCCATTTAGAGGTGAGTAAAAAAAAATTCCAAATTTTCTTTTTTTTTTAGGCACATTCATGCATTTTTTTTTTTTTTTTTATTTGGGTGGAACACCACTTTAAGTATAAACATTGTAACAATTGAAAAGACTTGTGTGTAAATGAAGAAAGTTTAACCACTTAAACACTAAACCTTTTTCTGACATTTGTTGCTTTCAAGTTAAAATCTTTTTTTTTTTTTTTTTGCTAGAAAATTACTTAGAACCCCCAAAAATTTTATATATATCTATCTATCTATATATCTATATATATATATATATATATATATCTATATATATATATAGATATATATATATATATATATATATATATATAGATATATATATATATAGAGATATATATATATAGAGATATATATATAGAGATAGAGATATATATATATATATATATATATATATATATATATATATATATACACTACCGTTCAAAAGTTTGGGGTCACATTGAAATGTCCTTATTTTTGAAGGAAAAGCACTGTACTTTTAAATGAAGCTAACTTTAAACTAGTCCTAACTTTAAACAAATATACTCTATACATTGCTAATGTGGTAAATGACTATTCTAACTGCAAATGTCTAGTTTTTGGTGCAATATCTACATAGGTGTATAGAGGCCCATTTCCAGCAACTATCACTCCAGTGTTCTAATGGTACAATGTGTTTGCTCATTGGCTCAGAAGGCTAATTGATGATTAGCAAACCCTTGTGCAATCATGTTCACACATCTAAAAACAGTCTAGCTCCTTCCAGAAGCTACAAAACTGACCTTCCTGTGAGCAGATTGAGTTTCTGGAGCATCACATTTGTGGGGTCAATTAAACGCTCAAAATGGCCAGAAAAAGAGAACTTTCATCTGAAACTCGACAGTCTATTCTTGTTCTTAGAAATGAAGGCTATTCCATGCGAGAAATTGCAAAGAAATTGAAGATTTCCTACAACGGTGTGTACTACTCCCTTCAGAGGACAGCACAAACAGGCTCTAACCAGAGTAGAAAAAGAAGTGGGAGGCCGCGTTGCACAACTAAGCAAGAAGATAAGCACATTAGAGTCTCTAGTTTGAGAAACAGATGCCTCACAGGTCCCCAACTGGCATCTTCATTAAATAGTACCCGCAAAACACCAGTGTCAACATCTACAGTGAAGAGGCGGCTGCGGGATTTTGGGCTTCAGGGCAGAGTGGCAAAGAAAAAGCCATATCTGAGACTGGCCAATAAAAGAAAAAGATTAAGATGGGCAAAAGAACACAGACATTGGACAGAGGAAGACTGGAAAAAAGTGTTGTGGACGGATGAATCCAAGTTTGAGGTGTTTGGATCACAAAGAAGAACGTTTGTGAGACGCAGAACAAATGAAAAGATGCTGGAAGAATGCCTGACGCCATCTGTTAAGCATGGTGGAGGTAATGTGATGGTCTGGGGTTGCTTTGGTGCTGGTAAGGTGGGAGCTTTGTACAGGGTAAAAGGGATTCTGAATAAGGAAGGCTATCACTCCATTTTGCAACGCCATGCCATACCCAGTGGACAGCGCTTGATTGGAGCCAATTTCATCCTACAACAGGACAATGACCCTAAACACACCTCCAAATTGTGCAAGAACTATTTACAGCAGAAGCAGGCAGCTGGTATTCTATCGGTAATGGAGTGGCCAGCACAGTCACCAGATCTGAACCCCATTGAGCTGTTGTGGGAGCAGCTTGACCGTATGGTACGCCAGAAGTGCCCATCCAACCAATCCAACTTGTGGGAGCTGCTTCTAGAAGCGTGGGGTGCAATTTCTCCAGCTTACCTCAATAAATTAACAGCTAGAATGCCAAAGGTGTGCAATGCTGTAATTGCTGCAAAAGGAGGATTCTTTGATGAAAGCAAAGTTTGATGTAAAAACAATGTTATTTCAAATACAAATCATTATTTCTAACCTTGTCAATGTCTTGACTCTATTTTCTATTCATTTCACAACGTATGGTGGTGAATAAGTGTGACTTTTCATGGAAAACACAAAATTGTTTGGGTGACCCCAAACTTTTGAACGGTAGTGTATATAGATATCTATATAAAAGCAGAGACCCTAGAGAATAAAATGGTGGTTGTTGCAATATTTTATGTCACACTGTATTTGCCCAGCGGTCTTTCAAATGAAATTTTTTTGGAAAAAATTACTTTAATGAATAATAAAAAAAAAAACTAACCAGTAAAGTTAGTCCAATTTTTTTGTATAATGTGAAAGATTTTACGTCGCGAGAATCGTGAGAGAATCGTGATCTTTTTGTTCTAAGCAAAAAAATTGCGATTCTCATTTTGGCCAGAATCGTGCAGCTCTACCATTATGGTAACCAAAATATATTCATCCATCTGCAAGGTAATATAGCGAATAACTCATTCTAAGTACTAATTTATTACTGTGACGTGTCCCTTTTTTTAAAGGTTCTAAAATTGTTTCTGGCACAAAGCATATTTAGCCCTGGTTCACACTGCTGCAACTTCTCATGCAGCTTGCTGCGACGTGCGACACGGTTGCATGACAAGTCAAAACACATTCATATCAATGGGTGCCATTTTTATTGCTAAAAATCAAGTCACAGTGACAAAACAAATAGTTCCTGCACTACTTTTTCTGCATCTTCCCTGCGACATGAGTGCCATAAGCTGCAGTGTTTCACACTCTGGGGTTGATTTTCTGAAGGCAGATATACTATGCACTGCAAGTCCAGTTGCTCCATATCTTAGTAAATGAGATGAAGCTTCACTTTGCAAAGAATACCTAATCACATGCAAGGAAATAAAAATCAGCAGAGCTTCCCCTCATGTACTAAGACCTAGAGCAAGTGTACTCACAGTGCACAGTATATTTGCCTTTAGTAAATGAACCCCCCTGTATTATTATGATTAGCCAAAGTTGCAAAACCTCTAAGTCGCAATGCAAAGTTGCACTGGAAGCCACATGACCTTAGGGTTCCAGCAGTGTGAACCGAATTTAAAATTGGTGCTTCCAAAATAGATTCATGCAAATTGTAAAAGTTTACTAAGAAATATACAGGCGGCCATTGCTAACCTCCCTTTGAAAATGCTGGTTGGGTGGTGTCATGCTAACCCAATGGCTTTGATACTTTCAGACCCAAAACAAGTGCAGGTTATGAGCTGTTTAGCTGGCTGCACGCTCTTTCCAGTTCAGTGGCTCAGAAGTCAACCACAGCAGTCCACAAATTTCCCAATATACAAGTTTCTTCTATACCTTATACCTGCGGGCTTCATATTATATAAGAGCAAGATTTTACAAGGCATTTGCTAAGCTTTTGCGTAAGCTTCAAGAAGCTTTTTTAAAGCCCTTAAAGTGGGTGTAAACCCACTTTACCAAAAAAAAAACTAACACATGCAAGACAAAGGCATAATGAGCTAGTATGCATAGCATACTAGCTCATTATGTAATACTCACCTGAGATCAAAGCCCTCGCTGCGGTGCCCTTACACCGCTCCGGCGGGCAACATCACTCCCGGGGGTTACTTCCGGGTATTGCGGCTCCGGCGCTGTGATGATGCCGCCGGTAACGGCACAATCACTGAAGCAAACGGCTCTTACGTGCCATTGCCGATGATGGCGGCACATGCAGATACAGGGGATATCTTCGAAACCGTGTAGCTTTAGGAGATATCCAGGTAGCTACAGGTAAGCCTTATTATAGGCTTACTTGTAGCACAACGTGGTCTGTAAGGGTTTACAACCACATTTTATCTCAAATGAGAGGATTCTAAACACTAATCATAGCACTTTTCCAATAGCGCTGAAACACTGACTGCAGAACTATTTGAATCTTGTAGAAAGTCTACTAGCAGGGTTGTGTTGGCATTTGTGTTTTCTTTTGGATTCCTTTTTTTATTGTTTTGCCATCATTTTAAATTGACTGTAGCTTGCCCTTAAACAATCACACCACAATGTCTTTTTGTCGCTTGCACTGCTTTAAATGGAGATTAAAATGCAAAAGACTTTCTGCAAGCAGCAGATTTTTTTTTAATGTACTGCAGCAACACACCTGCTATCATGGAAAACAATATATTTCTACTGTTCCTCTACTGCAGTAAGAAACGCGACATTAAGAAAATGTACTTGTAGTTCAAAAAGTCCAGGCTTTTTTTTTTTTCTTTTATCTGTAGCAATCTTTACCCCAATCAATGTTTATATTTACACCAAAGTTTCTTCATTGAACACCTTAGCCCCGGTTCACACAGGGGCGGCACGACTTGCAGGTCACCTCACCGAGGCGACCTGCACACGACTTCCACGGCGACTTGCAAAACGACTTCTGTATAGAAGTCTATGCAAGTCGCCTCAACTCCCCCCCAAAGTAGTACAGGAACCTTTTTCTAAGTCGGAGCGACTTGCGTCGCTCATATTAGAACGGTTCCATTGTACAGAACGGGAGGCGACTTGTCAGGCGGCTAGGTCGCCTGACAAGTCGCCCCTGTGTGAACCGGCACTAAAACTTGTCTGCGTGTAAACTTTAATTGCTACAGTGACATCAACAACACTTATGTTATTAGTCATTGCTTAACCACTTCAGCCACGGAAGAATTTACCCCCTTCCTGCCTGGGCCAGTTTTTGTGATACGGCACTGCGTCGCTTTAACTGACAATTGCGCGGTCATGCGACGTTGTACCTAAACAATATGTGTGTCCTTTTCCCCCCCCCTACAAATAGAGCTTTGTTTTGGTGGTATTTGATCACCTCTGCGGTTTTTATTTTTTGCGCTATAAACAAAAAAAGAGCGACAATTTTGAACAAAAAACACAATATTTTTTGCTATAATAAATATCCCAAAATTAAAAAATAAAAATGTTTCCCTCGGTTTAGGTCGTTATGTATTCTTCTACATATTTTTGGTAAAAAAAAAAAATCGCAATAAGCGTATATTGATTGGTTTGCGCAAAAGTTATAGCGTCTACAAAATAGGGGTTAGATTTATGGCATTTTTATATATATATTTTTTTTACTACTAATGGCGGCGATCTGCGATTTTTATCATGCTTGCATTATTGCGGCGGACACATCGGACACTTTTTTGAAACCATTGACATTTATACTGCGATCAGAGCTATAAATAGCCACTGATTACTGTATAAATGTCACTAACAGGGAAGGGGTTAACACTAAGGGGCAATCAAGGTGTTAAATGTGTTCCCTGACTGTGTTCTAACTGCTGGGGGATGGGACTGAGTGGGGGAGGAGACCGATCGGTGTTCCTATATACTAGAAACACACAATCTGTCTCCTCTCCTCTGATAGGACGTGGTTCTGTGTGTTTACACAGTTCTCCTCTGCCACAAGCGTTCACGGGTGCCCAGGGGACATCGCGGTCGCTGGACACGCGCATTGGCTCCTCAGTGATGCGGCACGTGCCCCCTATACCGCCAGCAAGCCGAGGACGTCATATGACGCCCGCCCAGGATGGGAGATCCCATCTGTGGACGTAATTTGACAATAGCTGGGTAATGAAGTGGTTAAACACAGAATAACGATATTTGAATAAAAATACTGGTATCATGAAATAAATACATATATAAAATATATACACTGATTGGCCATAACATTATGACCAACCACCATAACCCGTCGAGGCATGAACTCCAATAGACCTCTGAAAGGTACTTTGTGATATCTGGCCCCAAGCTGTCAGTAGCAGATCCTTTAAGTCCTGTAAGTGGCGAGGTAGGGCCTCCATAGATTACACCTGTTTTTCACGCACAACCCACAGATACTGGATTGGATTGAGATCTGGAGAATTTTCGAGGCCAAGCCAACACCTCAAACTTGTTGTGTTCCTCAAACCATTCTCAGATTCCTACGACTAGGCAACCTTCTTTCCATTGCTCTGTGGTCCCGTTCTGATACTTCTGTGCCCATTGTGGGCACTTTTGGCTGTGGACATGGGTCAGCAAGGGCACCCGACACTGGTCTGTGGCTATGCAGGACCATACGAACGAGTGTTCTGAAACCTTTCTATCGGAACCAGCATTACGTTTTTCAGCAGTTTCAGCTACAGTAGCTCTTCTATTGGATTGAACTAAAGCTATTTCAAATTTTAGAGTAAACAAGTGAAATCTCAAGTTTTTCCTTCATCTTCTCTTTAGCTTTAACACTTTTTTACTTACTTTTGAATTTGGACTTCTCACCATAAGAAGGTCACATGAGTGTAAAGCCTCCAGGCCTCATTCCTCTTCTTCTGACATGAGTGCCTCCCCATCAATCCTCCCTTAGAGGCTCACTGACCATATAATACCTTATTGTGTCGTGTCTGTTTAGTGTTCTGCAGAGCTTTTTTCCTCCCAGTGTCATATGAAGATGTCACCTGTTAGTAACTTGAGCCTCTGAAGCCATCCGTCCTCCCAGGCTGCAATTTTGTAAATAGGCAGACAATATGACCTGGTTTTCACAATTTATTTTAGATGACACCCCAGCCCCCACGTTAAGCGTGCAGTTCCACATTCTCATTGAAGTACATTCATTTTCTTGTATATTCTAAAACATGTTCCACTGCGTCTAGTGTAAATGAGCCTTTAACCATCTCAATACAGGGCACTTACACCCCTTCCTGCCCAGGCCATTTCAGCTTTCAGCGCTCTTACACTTTGAATGACAATTGCGCAGTCACGCTACACTGTAACCATGTGAAATTTTTTATCATTTTCTTCACACAAATAGAGCTTTCTTTTGGTGGTTTTTAGTCACTCCTGTTTTTTTTTTTTTCCTAAAAAAAAAAAACCCAAAAATTTTGAAAAAAAAAAGTTTTTCTTAGTTTCTGCCAGTAAATTTTGTAAATAAGTAATTTTTCTCCTTCACTGATGGGCGCTGATGAGGCAGCACTGATGGGCACTGATGAGGTGGCACTGATGAGGCACAAATATGCCGCACTAATAGGTGGCACTGATAGGCGGCACAGATAGGCGGCACAGATAGGCGGCACTGATGTGCAGCACTGATGGGCACTGAGGTGGCATTTATGGGCACTGATGAGGTGGCACGAATATGCCGCACTTATGGGCACTGATAGGTGGCACTGATGAGCACTGGTAGATGGCACTGATGGTTGGCACTGGTGGGCACTGGGCACAGATAGGCAGCACTTGTGGGCACTGATAGCCAGCACTGACTGGCATCACTAATGGCCACTGATTGCTGGCACTTGTGGGCACTGATTTCTGGCACTTGTGGGCACAGATTGGTGGCATTTGTGGGCACTGGTTGGCTCTGATTGTGGGCAGTCATTGCTGACACTGATGGGCACTTAATTGTAATCGGGGCACTGATGATCAGTGCCCTGATTACATACCTAGCTGTCCCCTGTGAGGAGATGCCGCTGATCGGCTCTCCTCTACTCACACTCTGTCAGTGTGAGGCGAGGAGCGCCGATTACCTTCATCTCTGTGTTTAAATGTGATTGGCTGTGATTAGACACAGCCGAACACATGGTCAAAGAGCCACGGACGCCGCTCTTTACAGAGATCGGGGTCGCGCCGTGACCTAGCAACACGGTGCGGCCGCCATTGCCACACTGCGTGCCTCCACGGTACGGCCGTTCTGGGATGCCGTCATATGCCGTCCACCCAGAACGAGAGCCGCACCGCCCACCTGTCATTTGATGGTGGGCAGGCGGCAAGTGGTTTAAAGAGGTATTAAACCCAAAAACAAACAATTATATTGCAGCCTAACAATTCCTAGATGTGATGGCTGCATTTGTTTTCTTTTTTGGGCTTGCTTTCTCTTTTCACCTGGTGTCCCTACCAGTAAGTCTGTTGTTTTTCAAAAGAACAAGCATGCAGATGTAGCAGTTAGAGGGTTGAAACAAACCATTTACAATTGACAGGGGTGCTTACAATGAGCAGCTTTTATTTATTTAGCCGCTTCTCGCTCTGCTGTACGCCAAATGACGTCCTCGGCTTTGAGCGGGGATATCTGAGCTTTGCCTGTAGCTACAGACATCATCCAGATATCGTCTTTTAGAGCCGGCAAATCTGCGCACCATAAGAATGATCATAGCGGCTGTTCCGCCGCTTAATCGTTCTTACGGGAGGCGAGAGGTGACGTCCCCCCGCCGCCCTCCGGTGCTTGTACCGACTCACCGCTACGATCGGTGAGTCGGTCACAGGATCCGCCAGCCCCGGATGTTTAGCATAGAGATTTGCGGCGGACCAGATGGTCGCCGGAGTCCCTATGATCGTTCGGAGGCCGGGCGCGATGTTATGACGTCATGCCCAGCCTCTGTATTCAAAAAAACGGCGCCGCTTCGGATGGGAATCTTTTTTTTTTTTTATTCCAGGCTTCTAAGCCTAGAGGTGAGATGTGGGTTCTTATTGACCCCACATCTCACTGTAAAGAGCACCTGTCATGCTTATTCCCATTACAAGGGATGTTTACATTCCTTGTAATAGAAACAAAAGTAATCAAAAAATGTGTCAAGCTAAAATAAAAAAGGTAAAATTAACAATAATAAAATTTTTTTTTTTTAAAGCGCCCCTGTCCCCATGAGCTCGCACGCAGAAGCGAACGCATACACAAGTCCCGCCCACATTTGAAAACGGTGTTCAAACCACACATGTGAGGTGTCACCGCGAACGTTAGAGCGAGAGCAATAATTCTGGCCCTAGACCTCCTCTCTAACACAAAACATGTAACCAGTAAAAAATTTTAAAGCGTCGCCTAACAGGGATTTTTAAATAGCGAACTTTGGCACCATTCCACGAGTGTGTGCAATTTTAAAGCGTGACATGTTGGGTATCTATTTACTCAGCGTAACTTCATCTTTCACATTATGCAAAAACATTGGGCTAACTTTCTTGTTTTCTTTTTTTTTAAAGCCCAAAACTGTTTTTTTTTCCCCCCAAAAAAAACGCATTCGAAAAATTGCTGCGCAAATACCGTGCTAGATAAAAAGTTGCAATGACCGCCATTGTATTCTGTAGGGTCTCTGCAAAAAAAAAACCATATATAATGTTTGAGGGTTCTATGTAATTTTCTAGCAAAAAAAATATGATTTTTACATGTAGGAGAGAAATGTCAGAATTGGCCTGGTGGGCAAGTGGTTAAAACCTTTATCCCAAAAGGAAAAATTACTGCTGTAACTGCTTAAAAAGTTTGAGCTGCAGTTTGGCTTTAATATGTCTGTGTACCTAAATTTGCTAGTACTGTACATCTAACACTCCACTCTCCCAGACTGACAGTGCTGCTGTCCAAAGGTGCCCCCTGTGCTCCTTCATCCAGATTGGGGGCACGCTAATACAGGAGGTGTGTTACTAGCCAAGTCACCAGGTGAGAGCAGAGGGAAAAGCCTAAAAAAGGTGCATTATTTAAATCCCAGGCTTCCTTCCCCATCTGTCTTATAAGACTGGAGGCTGCTATGCCATGTATTTCCTTGGCCATCGGTCTTGTCACATCCCCCTGTAGTTCTTTACACCTAGCAGTAACACAATTCTGTTCCCGCTTGCTATAGTGGCGTCTGCACCACCCACTGACCCAGCATGATTAGAATGACAACCCAGGGGACTCCTGGTCTGTCCCTCCTATGAGGTTCTGAGAGGCGGGGCAGACCAGGAGTCTCCTCCCCTCAGCTCCCTATGTAAATGAGTGCTATGTTCAGTGTAAGCGCCCCTACTCACAGTCACATGTTCTCAAAGTACCCGCCCACATTTCCTTGGCATCATGGGAAGTGTCCTTTCTAAACACTGTAGAATGAGAAGAGCAGGATGTGACATGATCGCTGCATTTCCAGCACCTCCTAGGGCCGGCAGAAACTGTCATTTTTTGAATTAGTGGTGACGTCATGAATATTGTATTAGACTTTTCTCCTAAACTGTGAGTAATATATTTATAAACCTAACTGTTTGCTTTATATAGGTAGGTGTACTGATAGTTGATTTTTGTTGGCATCCTGCAGTTCTTTAAAAAAGGAACTTTACCCTCCCCCTAAATAACACAGCTAGTGTACCCTTTACCTCCTATCTTTAAAGCTTAGTGTGTTGCGGGAATGCAACTATAAGTGGCTCTTTTTCCCATCTGTGTGTAAATATATTAGCAGTTTTGTTTTGAGGGTACCACTGAGTATTACAGGTGAGTCAAAACTCACGGTACCATGCATTTTAAAATTGCGCTGTTTTCGTGTATCTCACGCATAGGGCAGCCCTAAACACAACGTGTGCAAAAAAGTGTGCATGCTCGGTCGCACCTCCTGGTGTGAATGGAGCCTTAATGCTGCATAAATATACTCACAAGCTCAACAGATCCAGCCTTGTCGCTCTTCTACAAGTCCCATCCCAGACAAGCTTGATAACTTATGGACTTTTGATGTAGAAAAGAGGAGACTGCAGATAAACAGGTACAACTTATGTAGGAGGCTTTGTTTCATCTTTGTGAAGCCAATCACTTCACTGGCTATATGTGTAAGGGTTTATGTTGCAACCACTTGAAGCTTCCCTGGAGGCTTCAGGTCATCCCGGAAGACTGTAGGCTGCTGGGGCTACATAATTCTTGGCTGTTAAGCAACAAAAAAAACAAAGGGTGGGGACGGGTTAGGTTTGCAATTTTAGTTTAAATCAGAAAAGAGAGCAAAGCTCTGCTCTTAGACCCCCTTACACACAGAGGCGCTTTAAAGGCGCTATAGCGCTAAAAATAGCGCCTGCAAAGTGCCTCTCCTGTCACTCCAATGTGAAAGCCTGAGGGCTTTCACACTGGGGCGCTGCGCTGGCAGGACGTCAAAAAAAAGTCCTGCTAGCAGCTTCTTTGAGGCGCTTTATACATCGCTCCTAAAGCGCCCCTGCCCATTGAAATCAATGGGCAGCGCTGGCAAAGCTGTAGCAGTGCTTTGCCGGTGGTTTTAACCCTTTTTCGTCTGCTAGCGGGGGTTAAAAGCGCCGGCTAGTGACCGAATAGCACCACAAAAACGAAAAATGACAGTAAAAATAGCGGAGTTTTACCGCTGACGCTCAGTGTGAAAGGGCTTGCAGCCTCTTAGAGGGACCCCCCCCCCCCCCCCCAGAAAAAGGCAAAATTAAAAAAAATTTAAGCTTTTTTTTTACCTCAGATCTCTTAATAAGAGAGATCTGGGGTAGGCCGCTAGCGGGGGGTTAGGGCACTTTCAGACTGGGGCGAGCGGGCGTCGGCTGTAATTTTTAGTGGCGCTTTACCAACGTTTTTGGGGCACTTTTCAGCCATTAGCGGGGGTTAAAAGCGCCAGCAAAGCACCGCTGCCCGTTGATTTCAATAGGCAGGGGCGCTTTAGGCTCCTACAACGCCTCAAAGAAGCTGCTTGCAGGACTTTTTGGACGTCCTGCCAGCGCACCGCTCCAGTGTGTGAAAGCCCTCTTGCTTTCACACTGGAGTGAGAGGAAAGGTTCTTTGCAGGGGCTATGTTTAGCGCTATAGGGCCTGTAAAGTGCCTCAGTGTGAAAGTAGCCTTCACAGTGCCCCGCTAGTGGGCAAAAAGCGCAACGGGAAAGCGCCGCTAAAAATTGTGGCGCTTTACCGCCGACGCCCGGGCGCTGTGAGTGTGAAAGTGCCCTTAGTCACAGTTTATAAAACTGTAAACACAAATTTTATATCCCACCCCCCGGGCCTATGATGTTTTCTAACCTCAGCCAGCTTTGTGAACTGGACTGTGCCAATGTCCGGCCAAGAAGGGGTGGTCAATTATGGATTTATCCTGGTTATTTCTGAACTCTTTTTAGTTTAATCTGGGCATTCTTTGTGACATTCTACTGTTCCAAGGTGAATGCCCTGCAGCTCCTTTCCCTTTCATAGCCATTTCCTATCCAGCCCAGAGATACAAAGTGAAGTGTGACCTAGATGAAACCCTTTTGTAAGGCAATTCCTAGCTAATTATGGTGCAGCATACTGTAATTGATTTTGACTGAGTCAGATGCTGATTGCAGACTGTATATTGTGCCACTTGCCTGTGGTTATACACGTTGTGCTTTTATAATCTATGGAGGATATTTGGAGGTTAATCACCGTTGTGATCTACAAATAGGCTTGGGCAGGTTGTTTAACATTCCCATGTAATGCCATGACATACGGGGGGAGGGCAGCAATTTAGATTTGATATGGTTACACAGCTTGTTTTATTTGATTGGGCGGCCCTTTTGGACTCCCAACAAGCTGTATGGAAACTGTTGCTATTGCTTTATACTGATAGTTATCAGGGGAGCTGAACTGTTTGTACTCCTCGTATATCCTGGAAAACTTCTGAAGACCTCGAGGAACCTAAATGGCTTATCAGTGCTTGTCTGATTGGACGTTCTCTTGTTACCATTATTTCAAGAGCCACACCACGTGTTTATACCTAAACTACCCTTCCAATAAAATCACAACCGAACCTGTGTGAAAACTTTTATGACCTTCGGAATACTCCCCGTGATGGCTAAAAATCCAAACATGCTTTTTGTGGGGTTGCAGGCAAAAAAAAGGTAGTTAAGGGAGGAAGTAATTAAAGAAAAAAGTTTGCAATTATGTGAAAGAATGGAGGAAGGAGCAATATAAGGTAGAGTAGAAATAGGAGAGTAATGGTCCGCTTCTAACCTTTGATTAAATAATGTAAACACTGGAACTTTATATCCCACGCTGGCTTATATTTTATGACCCCAGCCAACTTTGTGAACTGGACAGTGCCAAAAAAAACCTAATATATATAAATGTATATGTATATATTTTTGCTGTTAGTAGAAAAGTAAACTTTTAAAAAATTCAGTGCCAGCCACTCTCTTTTAAGCAGCCATAATGCACTGTGTAAGCGTTTGTTAAAAACGAAGTCTGTAAAATACCCTTTTTCATGTAGCTTCAGGACGGTCACGTGACTACCATCCTCCAATCCAGGGCTACAGTGGGAGGGGCTGAGCGGGCAGGTTGGCGGTCACGTGACCTCCCCGGTTGACATCAGAGGGAGAATTTTTGCCCCTCCCGCTGTAACTCTGGAATCAGAGTAGCAGAGCGGCTGGGGGTCACGTGACCGGCCTGAAGATCGCTGAAAAAAAAGGTATTCAGAGGCTTTGATTTCAGTAAACAGGTATACAGTGTGTTATCGCTAGATAAAGGAGAGAGGCTGGTAGTAACATTATATGTTAAGGTGCATTCGATGCATTAAGTTAAAAAGCCTTCTGTGTGCAGCAACTCCCTAATACTTACCTGAGCCCATCTCGATCCAGCGATGTTGCACGAGAGACTTGGCTGTTGGGACTCTCACTCCTCAATGGCTGAGACAGCAATGAAGTGCCATTGGCTCCTGCTGCTGTGGATCAAAGTCAGTGAGCCAATGAGGAGAGAGAGGGGGTGGGGGCTGGGCAGTGGATTCATGTCTGAATGGACTCACGGAGCCGTGGCTCGGCTCAGGTGTCCCCATAGCAAGCTGCTTGCTATGGGTGCACTCAACAGTAGGAAGGTGCCAGGAGCGCCAAAGAGGGACCCGAGAAGAGGAGGATCTGGGCTGCTCTGTACAAAACCACTGCACAGAGCAGGTAAGTATGACATGTTTGTTATTTTTAACAAAAAAAAAAATGAGACTTTAGTATCACTTTAAAAGCCAAGTACACACGGGTCGAGTGTTGGGTGAGAGCGCTGACCGGAGTGTTCTGGCGGGACGGCCGTCTCCCTGTCAGAACACAATATCTCAGCAGGGGAGATCGTTGGACTAACGTTGGATCGTTGTTAGTACGGCAGCTCCGACCTGAGCTGTCAGGTTTTTTTTATTTTTTATTCAACCCGCTGATAGTGTGTACTAGGTTTAACAATGTGATAATGTGCACTAGGCTTAACAGTGTGATAAGGAGGAATCTCCCATGGCAACTATTGTATTCAGACAGCCACAGCACCTGTGGTTTTCTGAAAACCTGGACAGTGGCTGCATCTCATTGGATGCAGTCACTGTTCAGCCAAAAATGTTTCACCCAGCTCAGTTGATGTTAAAATTGATTTTGTCAAGCTAAGTGATGCTAATAGGGCAAGCAATGGTTTAAAATTTGGCCATTTCAGCATGAATTGGCCAAAATTTGAGCCCTGTGTGGCTTGCATTAAAGTGGACGTAAACCCCATTCATAAAATTTGACCTGGGCACATATATCTGCAGTGTTTTCCTATCTCTCTCCAAAGCCCTACCTCCCGTGTCTTTCTCCTGCTCTATTCTTCTGTTATCAACATGATAACTTCTGACATGATCTCTGTCAACTGTGATAAAGCCAGGCTGTATTTTGTGTCAGGGTGGGTGCTATAAATAGATTAGCAGAGAGCTGGTTTATTCACAGCACAGCTCTGCAAGTCTCTGCCTATGTGGAGGGGGGGGGGGGGGTGCCTTTCCTCCAATCAGCTGTTTTGGCTGTATGCCCAGGCTTGAACGAGAAGATACAATTTCTAAACCGTATATAAAGCTGAAGGCAGCAGATAAACATGTAAAAGTTATGTAGGGAGATTTGCTTCATCTCTGTGTATCATCTGAGGCTGTTCACTTCACTGGGTATATGTGAGGGTTTTCATCCACTTTAAGGTGGTCATACATGCAGTAATTCGTTTTTTTACGTTCTTTATTATATTTGGGAAAGTTACAGAAATGTATTATATATACAGTATATACAGGTGAAAGCCAGTAAATTAGAATATTTTGAAAAACTTGATTTATTTCAGTAATTGCATTCAAAAGGTGTAACTTGTACATTATATTTATTCATTGCACACAGACTGATGCATTCAAATGTTTATTTCATTTAATTTTGATGATTTGAAGTGGCAACAAATGAAAATCCAAAATTCCGTGTGTCACAAAATTAGAATATTGTGTAAGGGTTAAATTTTGAAGACACCTGGTGCCACAAACTAATCAGCTGATTAACTCAAAACACCTGCAAAGGGCTTTAAATGGTCTCGGAAGTCCAGTTCTGAAGCCTACACAAACATGGGGAAGACTTCAGATTTGACAGCTGTCCAAAAGGCGACCATCGACACATTGCACAAGGAGGGAAAGACACAAAAGGTTATTGCTGAAGAGGCTGGCTGTTCTCAGAGCTCTGTGTCCAAACACATTAATAGAGAGGCAAAGGGAAGGAAAAACTGTGGTCAGAAAAAGTGTACAAGCGATAGGGATCACTGCGCCCTAGTCAAGATTGTGAAAAAAAACCCCTTCAAAAATGTGGGGGAGATTCACAAGGAGTGGACAGCTGCTGGAGTCAGTGCTTCAAGATCCACCACCAAGAGACGCTTGAAAGACATGGGTTTCAACTGCCGCATACCTCGTGTCAAGCCACTGTTGACCAAGAAACAGCGCGAAAAGCGTCTCACCTGGGCTAAGGAAAAAAAGAGCTGGACTGCTGCTGAGTGGTCCAAAGTCATGTTTTCTGACGAAAGCAAATTTTGCATTTCCTTTGGAAATCGAGGTCCCAGAGTCTGGAGGAAGACAGGAGAGGCACAGGATCCACGTTGCCTGAAGTCTAGTGTAAAGTTTCCACCATCAGTGATGGTTTGGGGTGCCATGTCATCTGCTGGTGTCGGTCCACTCTGTTTCCTGAGATCCAGGGTCAACGCAGCCGTCTACCAGCAAGTTTTAGAGCACTTCATGCTTCCTGCTGCTGACCTGCACTATGGAGATGGAGATTTCAGGTTCCAACAGGACTTGGCGCCTGCACACAGCGCAAAATCTACCCGTGCCTGGTTTATGGACCATGGTATTTCTGTTCTAAATTGGCCAGCCAACTCCCCTGACCTTAGCCCCATAGAAAATCTGTGGGGTATTGTGAAAAGGAAGATGCAGAATGCCAGACCCAACAACGCAGAAGAGTTGAAGGCCACTATCAGAGCAACCTGGGCTCTCATAACACCTGAGCAGTGCCAGAAACTCATCGACTCCATGCCACGCCGCATTAATGCAGTAATTGAGGCAAAAGGAGCTCCAACCAAGTATTGAGTATTGTACATGCTCATATTTTTCATTTTCATACTTTTCAGTTGGCCAACATTTCTAAAAAATCCCTTTTTTGTATTAGCCTTAAGTAATATTCTAATTTTGTGACACACGGAATTTTGGATTTTCATTTGTTGCCACTTCAAATCATCAAAATTAAATGAAATAAACATTTGAATGCATCAGTCTGTGTGCAATGAATAAATATAATGTACAAGTTACACCTTTTGAATGCAATTACTGAAATAAATCAAGTTTTTCAAAATATTCTAATTTACTGGCTTCACCTGTATACATACTCTGTGAAAGCTTCCATGTTATACTGTTATAATAACTTACACTGTACAACAGATGTGGAAGCCATAGTGTTAGGATATCTCTTCCTTAAGGGAAGAGATAGGTGGGCCAACCAAATCTTCTTATTTTATGCTTTGGTTTGCTGCCTGAAGTAAGAGAAGTACTATTGTGACACCTAAGTGAAAGCGGAACTGCACCCAAAAGGGAAGGTTCCACTTGTTTGCATCCTCAAACTCCCCTACTGCTACATTTGGCACTTTTTGGGGGGGAGTAGGTACCTGACTTTGACAGATACCCGTTCCCACTTACGGTCAGATCACTGCGGTGCTCTGAGTAGAAGTTCGGCCCCCACTCCTTCCCCCTCACAGTTTTTCTGGGATACATCACAGGTCCCAGAAGACTGCTGCACCATTCACAAAGTGCAGAGTGGCTCGCGCATACGCAGTAGGAAACCGGCAATGAAGCCTTCCGGCTTCCCTTACTTAAGATGCCAGCACCTGGACCCTAAAGAATTGGCTCAGGTGAGGACATCGCTTGGTCCCTGGACAGGTGTCCTTATATTAAAAGTCAGCAGCTACAGTATTTATAGCTGCTGACTTTTAATTTTTTGGGGGGAGACTGGAGCTCCTCTTGAAGTAGTGAGCAAATAGGAAAGTAAAGGAAGTTCATGGATGAGAAGAAAGTAGTAGGATCAATTTATAAATAGGTCCTCCTTCCTCTTTTCCACCTCCTCTCTACTACCCGATCTATCGGGGGGGGGGGAAAGACCACGCCAGACATGAAATGCCAAGAGTGCCAACTCAA
This sequence comes from Lithobates septentrionalis, assembly GCA_037952835.1. NCBI lineage: Eukaryota > Metazoa > Chordata > Amphibia > Anura > Ranidae > Lithobates > Lithobates septentrionalis. The sequence continues at coordinate 4,594,488 of JBBDGP010001445.1, forward strand.
ATAGGGAGTAAGAACACAGTGATTTGTGTTTTTGATTTCGTAAAGAACATTAGAGAACAAGTGATCTATTTACCAATCAACAGATTGAGTGAAAATATCGTTCAAAAAAAAAGATCGATTGGGCATAAATATAAACAACCTATTAAAGGTGATCACTTAACCAATCTGAACTACAATCAATTCTTCCTGAAACATGCATATTTTTTGCAGTCAATCAGAAGCAATCTACAAAATTCCGCCATAGCCGATTACCATGCCAAAAATTAGGAGCTCACTAAATCAATTGATTGGAGGATCTTTGGATTGCGAGTCAGATTTATTGATTCTTTGTATGATCATATCATTATGTGTGTATGGCCACATTGAGTAGAATTCAGGAACCAGTGCAATCTAAGAGCCGGCAGAGAATTTCTCAGGCACTAGAAGCATATTTCATTAGTGACAGTTGAAACGTCTCCAGAAAGTTACACCAGCTGTTCTTTATTTTAGCTACCTGGCTCCAGGCCTTTGTATAAACCTGCCGTGCCTTTGCTGACAAAATGCTTCTGTAGCCGAATCCATACAAATATCTGTGGTCCGGGTATCTTGTAGGTACGCAACCCACAAGGGATGTTTACCAGATAGTTCCAGATAGTTGCTGTGTACATGGAACCGTTTTGAAAGCTCTTGTGTCTTGTATGCCTATGCTGTTTTATGTAAAAAAAAAAAAAGGAAAAAAGACTTGCTCCATGCATGCCTATCACACAGTTTCCACTGCTGTAGCAATTTACAAGAGTACAGTTTGTATTACAGCAGACAGTAAAACTGTGCGTTCCCTTAGGCTTTTGTAAACGGCTTCCCAAATATGTCTTGAAATGTTTTCCAATTATCTGGTGTTGTGATGCTTTCTCTGAAGAGTTCATTTGTGGTTTAAATGCTGGGAGCATTTGATCTCATGCTGCAAGATCATTTCAGCTGTTACCCCAAAAACCTACCCTTTCTTTACACTTTATGCCAATATTTTCAGCATGTTAACCTGATCAGCATTGCCATTTTTGTTTAGGCAATGTTAATCAGTTATGAAAAACGTAAACGTGGAAGTTCAGGATTTTCTTTTTTTAACGCAACATAAGTTACTGCTAATGAATCTTGGGTCCAGATTGCTGCTGTATAAATCTGAGCTTGATGTCAAATACTACACAGATCAAGCCTATGTGTTGGGGTAGCATGTTGGTTACCATATCCTGTTGGAGGTATCATCACAGGCAATATATATATAGATCGAGAAAAATACACTTTATTTGCAACTTTGAATTACCTCCAATGGTATAGCACACACAAAAGATATTATTAAGTAAAAAAATCCACTTTATTACAACATATAGAGAACACAGATGTTAAAATGCTTTAAAACTTGTGATAACCAACAGGATCCTTCAATGTAACAGCCACTCCCACTCATCCCCACAGTGCCGGAAGATGATTTTGGGTAAGCACCTCATGTTTTTCTATCCCCCCCCCCCCACTTCCCTTGTTTGTTTCGGAGATTTTTTGATGCTGTAGGTGCTGGTGTTTATCCTCTGACTCCACTAATCAGTCAAATTAGCTGGGATTCCATAAATTGGGGGCTCCTCAATGTAATCCTTTGTGATATGAGTATTTTTGTTTACCTAATGATTTAAGGCTTTGGTAGTATCCCCATTACCATCAGTATCTTTTGGATCTGCTTTGCAAATAGGGACATTCATGGATATACTTCCTTTTGGAGCTTACAGTGTGCAGTGTGTTGTTTTCAAAAGCTCCTCACAGATCGGACAAGCTCACCTATGGCCACCTTCCTACAGAGTTGCAGTTATTGTCTTTAAAGGTGGTCAATCAAGAAAATCTAATAATTTTCCTTTTTTTTTTATATATATCTTCCCTTCTCCCCTCTTTCCAAAGTGGGTATAGGATATTTGGTGCTTAAATCAGAAAGTTGTGGCACACAAAGGGTGTAAACCCAGAGTCTCTGGACAGTTCTAAAGTATATGGGGCAACAAGCTCAGTCCATGAAATGTATTACAGTCCATAAAATATATAAATTCCATAGGATTAATAATTTAGGTTGCAGTAAGGAGGACATCATCACTTCATAATTTTATTTAAAGTGTAAGTAAACCCCCCTATCCTTTTCAGCCAAGGAAGCTGCCATCTTTGCCTCTGTTTAATCTACAACTGCCATGATGCTGCACATGTGATCAGTTATGACACCAGCCATTGGATGGTTTGACAGTTTGGTTGAGAGCACAACCAATGGTAGTGTTACATTTCCGGCAGGTGCCGGAAATGAAACTGTTTTATGGATGGGTTTACTTCCGCTTTAAGAAGTGGTAGCTCCATTTCCTTCATCTAGGTTTCAGAAATCATCATAGTGAAGATTTAGAGGCAGAGTTTGAATATCATCAGGCATTCAGAGAATTTTTTCAGAACTGTAAAACCTGTAAACTTTTGAAGAGAGGCTTTGCAGCCCTGGGAAGACTCCACAGTGAAGATCTTCCTAAGGCCTCATTCAGTTTAGTCACAGGTTGTTAGTGGTTCCTAGACAAAGCTGTTTTACTTTAATGGTTGTGTAATCTGCAAGGTGGGTCAAGTACCTACCATGCTGTGTGACGGGGTTTCTGAATCACATCAATAAATGTTGACATCCAAGTAGCAGACTGTACTGTTTAACTGCATGAAAGCAGGGACTTGGCTATGCAGTCTGACAGAGGAACCTAGATCACAAGACTAGCTAAACAGAATTGTGAAATATTTTGTCAGGTAAGACCATTTATTTTCATTTATGCAGTTAGGTTTTTGCCCTGAGCATAGTTTTAAGTAACCAGTCTTATCTTTTGTTTCTCTGTTTGATAATGCCTAGGAGATGAAAGTTTGTGCATTTCAAGAGTGTCTATGTACATAAAAACTACCAGAATAATAAAAAAAACCCCAAGTAGTAGGGGGGTCAATAATGCTCTGTCTCCAGGAAAGTACTCATATTCGTCATTGACCAATGGACCATTAGTTTACCCATTAACCAATACGGGCACTTTCCTGGAGACCCTGTACTACTTGGGTTTTTCTTTTTAATTACCGTATTCTGGTAGTTTTTACATACATAGACACTTTCTGCATGAAATTTGTATGTATGCACTATGTTTAAACAGGTTTTTCGATTCTTGCTGGTAGGCCAATATTCTTCTTCAATATTCTTCCTTCTGGCCTTTCTGTATTCTCTGTACGATTGCGGTGGAGAGATTAGATTGAAAACTTTGTTAAGGACAGGAATTAATGTGACTGGTTTTGTATACATTTTAAGGAGCTGCAGAATTTACTTTTGATCTACAATTGAATAAAATATTCAACTTTACAGAATCTTAAAGCTTTACGTATGCAGCATTTCGGTGATGGTGACAGTATGCGGTCCTCCTGAATGTTAGGAAGAAGTGACTTTCCAGCAGTTTGTCTTATTAAGATTTGATGGGCATGTTTGCTTTTATGATTTCCGATTCAGTGACTAGTGTCTTTTTCCGTTAAGCTTTTTATGTAGAAAAACAGTTTTTTCTTATGGCACTTTTTCTCTACAAAAGATCAATTTATCTCTCTTGCATGGGATGCATTATTATTGCTTCATATGAAAACCTGAAGCGTGCTTCTTGTCGTTTTTCTGCATTGGTTTTTTTTTTTGTTTTTTTAAACTTTTTTTTCACTTTTTTTTTTTTTCTGCGGACGCTCATTTATAAGGAACAGTTGAGAACAGAGGCTGAAACAGAAGCTCCTCTTTTTTGATCTTGCCAATAATTGAAACAAGCCTATGTTCTCCGTACCTGATGTCTCAACATAATTAGCCTCAGAACATTTTGAAGGGAATATTCTATTTTGATCTGTGAGATTTCTAGACACCTGACTGTAGACTTTTCTCAAGGTAAAAGTACAGTTTGTCTTCCTTGTTCCTTCAGTTTTATAAAGTTTAATAAGCCTGTCATTAAATACAGCTTAACATTTAACTACAGAAAGTTCTAGCAAGTACGGTTTATGTTCGTATTTGGGAATAGCAAAATACGGCCTGAACCTTGCAGATTTGTTCCCAAAAAGCTAGAACCAAACCTAGTCCATCTTGGAGTGCACTGAATTCGGCACAGGAGCAGGGGTCTATTACATTGTTCACTTGTAAACCAGTACAGGGCTGGTTTATAATCCCTCAATGTATTATAACCAAAATGATATAGAAAGCCATGTGTATGTAATGACTAGAAATAATTTTTAAAAATCGTTTATGGCTCTAACTAGACTACACTTGCAGTCTGTTTGGCCAAAAGATGGAGGGCAGTAGACCATACCAGAACACATGTCTTTCAACATTTGGATAGGTGGGGTGGCAAAGACACTGTCCTGCTTGCAAAGCACACTTCTTCAAAAAGAAAGTAAAAAAAAAACTGCGCTAGAAAAATATATATAAAGCAGAAGCTTTATATATGAGGTAAACACAACAAACAAATGGAAAATAGAAAAACTGCGCTTAAAAATTAAATAAAATTCATAAATATAATCTTAGTGAAAAATTAATATGATTGGTGATTCTAAAAAGTCCAAATTATTAGACCCAACTTTCCAAATATTAACCACCAGTGATTGGGTAAAGCGAAATGTATCCCCAACTGTTAGATGATATGCTTACCAGATTGTAAGCCAATCAAGCAGGTGGCTTTAACCCAGCCTGGGCCTTGATGTAAACCAGTCACAGTAGGGTCTAACACTTTTCACTCACGATGGATGTGCGTTAAATCCACAAAAAATTAATTATCCCAAAAAGATATAAAATAGCAACATAGCGTAATACTGATACATAAAAAAGAATCACCAATCATATTCATTTTTCACTAAGATTATATTTATGAATTTTATTTAATTTTTAAGCACAGTTTTTCTATTTCACACTTGTTCAAATGTTGGGGTACAAGGGCTTCTTCCATACCTCTGTTTCCTTAAAAAAGGAGGTGGGGTAATAGGGGGGACATGTGGTTGAATTTGAAAGTCCCTTTAAAATATGAGGTGACTAGATATTTGCCCCTTTCAAGGGAATCAGTACAGGGGTACATTAGTGTACCCCTTACCCATTCCCACAATGGGAAAAAATACACACACAATTTAAAGTGGTCAACTCACAATCCAGACTTTTCCTTGTGATAAGCAGTGGGTCATAACTTACTGGTCACTGTCCTCTACGTTATCCCCACTTTCGAACTTTAGTACAGTGAGGGAAATAAGTATTTGATCCCCGGCTGATTTTGTACCTTTGCCCACTGACAAAGAAATAGTAATTTTAATGGTAGGTTTATTTTAACAGCAAGAGACAGAATAACAACAAAAATATCCAGAAAAATGCATTTCAAAAAAGTTATAAATTGATTTGGGTTTTAATGAGTGAAATAAGTATTTGATCCCCTATCAATCAGCAAGATTTCTGGCTCCCAGGTGTCTTCTATACAGGTAACAAGCTGAGATTAGGATAACTCTCTTAAAGGGAGTGCTCCTAATCTCAACTTGTTACCTGTATAAAAGACACCTGTCCACAGAAGCAATCGATCAGATTCTAAGCTCTCCACCATGGCCAAGACCAAAGAGCTGTTCAAGGATGTCGGGGACAAGATTGTAGATTTACACAAGGCTGGAACGGGCTACAGGGCCATCGCCAAGCAGCTTGGTGAGAGGGTGACAACAGTTGATGCGATTATTCACAAATGGAAGAAACACAAAATAACTGTCAATCTCCCTCTGTTTGGGGCTCCATGAAAGATCTCACCTCGTGGAGTTTCAATTATCATGAGAAGCGTGAGGAATCAGTCCCGGGAGAATCTTGTCAATGATCTCAAGGTAGCTGACTATGCCGCCTGTCATCTACGGCATGATCTGTGTGCCGTCAGTGAAGACGGACTCCTGCCGTGCTATCGTCATCAGCACTCGCATTGCATTGCAATATCGCAAGAGTGCTGACCCTTTGACTGAGTTTTTGAAACAGCCCATGTGACTTTGCATGACACAGGGGGTGTTGACTTAGGCCCTGATCATTTTCGGAAGCAAGCAAGTAGTTATCCTGTATGGAGACATGATTGCCATAGTAATCCCAAAACAAAAACGAGGCCTGGCTGTAAAATTACTGCGCTTTGCGCGAGATTACAGCAAGAACAAACAGAGGGCGGAAGTACACTGCGCTGCAGACTCGGAAGACAATAGCGAACATGAGGTCAGCTTCAGCTGGGAAGCAAGAATTTAGAAATGACGTCAAAAATAGTAAATAGTAAGAAGCATTCGAAGAAGGGAAATAATAATGCAAAATGCTATGGAAAGCTTTTTCATATAGGCTTTATTAAGAAGGAGCATTTGAGGAACAGAGTTTACTATCACTTTAAAAATGCGGTAAAAATAAAACAAAAGCTTACCCGCTGTTGGGTCCCTTTCACACGATCGGCTCTCTTGGATCCACCTGTCTGTTTTTTAGGCGGATCAGAGTGGGCCACCCATTGACTTCTATGAGCAGGCGGATATCAGCGGAGATGTGTCCGATGGCACTTGCCTGTTATCCGATTCGACAAGATCGGCTCAAGACGGACAGATGGCAATCTCCGCTGATATCCACCATCTGTCCAGCGGATCGGGTTAAAACGGACAGGCTGTCCATTCTTCATCCGATTTCACCATAGAGGACAGCAGAGCGAACAGAGACGGACTTGTCATCCGCCTGCTCAGCGGGGATCTATGGAGTGATTTTTTTTTTTTTTGTCTGTGTCTTCAGCTAATTAATCCCCCCTGCCCATGTGTGTGCAGTAGAGGCCCATTGAAGTCACCTTTTGTCTCTGTCCAGGAGATGGAGGTAGACAAGCCTCGTAGCCTTCTATTGGGCTCTATGGTACAGGCACGTGCAGGAGATAGAGGACTTGGGGTGCGGGATGTGAACAGTCCCGGGGGCTGGTGGAGTTGGACCTCAAAAAGCATGCCTCTGCAGAAGAGAATGGTGGAATCGATAAACTGAGGACACAGGGGCAAAAAGAGGAAGTGCACCTTGTCGAAGGCTGGGTTCACACTACTGCACGGAGTGGCTCCCAGCAGGGGGTCTGGTCCGTCCCCATTCACCGTTTCAGGTCCGATTTCAGCCTGAATTTTTGGCTGAATTCGGACCTGAAATAGACCATAAGACGCACAGGACTCCTGTGCAAATCACGCCGGAGCCGCTCCGGAGATGTGTGAACCTGCTCCATATAGAGCCGGGTACAATCTCCTGTCATGCGACTTGGATGCGGAGAAACACGCATCCAGTTCGCACTAGTGTGAACCCAGCCTAAAAGTGCACTTATTCTTTTAAATAAAGATATGGTCATTTAAAGTTACTGCTGGGAATCCCGAGTAACATCATTGACCACATTCAGCCAATGATGTCAACCAGGGTATCCCAGCAGTAAATTTAAACTTTTGCAGCTGTTATTTAGTGATGGCAGTGTGGTGCCAACCCTAATTTGTGGTGAATTTACTGCATGCTTTTTTCACATCTTTACATCAGCTTGAATATAAAGTATTTTAAAGTGAATATATGGCCAGACTATGGGCATTCAAGTGTTTACATTTATTTAACAAGTAAGTGAGCTTTAAAACAAAACCTCACTGATCTCACTTGCTGCAAGCACTGTGGAGCCATTCATCTTCGAAGTTCACAGCAGAAGCACTGACATTGTTCTAGCCTTTGTACCAGCCATTCACAGCAGCTTCACTCGTACTGCTCCCCCTTCCAGCAGTGACTCAGGACCCTTCTAGTCTGCTAATCTGTAATGTAAACAAAGGGCTGAAGATCTGGGAGGGGGTTGCAGAGTGAGCTGAGCCATTAGGAAAATGATTTGCTCGACTTTAGTGAACTTTGAGTATCAACAGGAATGATGCAAAAATAGTGTAGCGCTATGAATATACAGTGCCTTGCGAAAGTATTCGGCCCCCTTGAACTTTTCAACCTTTTGCCACATTTCAGGCTTCAAACATAAAGATATAAAATTTTTATTTTTTGTGAAGAATCACCAACAAGTGGGACACAATTGTGAAGTGGAACGAAATCTTTTGGATTTTTGAAACTTTTTTAACTAATAAAAAAATGAAAAGTGGGGCGTGCAAAATTATTCGGCCCCCTTGCGTTAATACTTTGTAGAGCCACCTTTTGCTGCGATTACAGCTGCAAGTCGCTTGGGGTATGTCCCTATCAGTTTTGCACATTGAGAGACTGAAATTCTTGCCCATTCTTCCTTGCAAAACAGCTCGAGCTCAGTGAGGTTGGGTGGAGAGCCTTTGTGAACAGCAGTTTTCAGCTCTTTCCACAGATTCTCGATTGGATTCAGGTCAGGACTTTGACTTGGCCATTCTAACACCTGGATACGTTTATTTGTGAACCATTCCTTTGTAGATTTTGCTGTATGTTTGGGATCATTGTCTTGTTGGAAGATAAATCTCCGTCCCAGTTTCAGGTCTTTTGCAGACTCCAACAGGCTTTCATCCAGAATGGTCCTGTATTTGGCTGCATCCATCTTCCCCTCAATTTTAACCATCTTCCCTGTCCCTGCTGAAGAAAAGCAGGCCCAAACCATGATGCTGCCACCACCATGTTTCACGGTGGGGATGGTGTGTTGAGTGTGATGAGCTGTGTTGCTTTTACGCCAAACATATCATTTTGCATTGTGGCCAAAAAGTTTGATTTTGGTTTCATCGGACCAGAGCACCTTCTTCCACATGTTTGGTGTGTCTCCCAGGTGGCTTGTGGCAAACTTTAGACGAGACTTTTTATGGATATCTTTGAGAAATGGCTTTCTTCTTGCCACTCTTCCATAAAGGGCAGATTTGTGCAGTGTACGACTGATTGTTGTCCTATGGACAGACTCTCCCACCTCAGCTGTAGTTCTCTGCAGTTCATCCAGAGTGATCATGGGCCTCTTGGCTGCATCTCTGATCAGTCTTCTCCTTGTCTGAGCTGAAAGTTTAGAGGGACAGCCAGGTCTTGGTAGATTTGCAGTGGTCTGATACTCCTTCCATTTCAAAATGATCGCTTGCACAGTGCTCCTTGGGATGTTTAAAGCTTGGGAAATCTTTTTGTATCCAAATCCGGCTTTAAACTTCTCCACAACAGTATTACGGACCTGCCTGGTGTGTTCCTTGGTCTTCATGATGCTCTCTGCGCTTTCAACAGAACCCTGAGATTATCACAGAGCAGGTGCATTTATACAGAGACTTGATTACACACAGGTGGATTCTATTTATCACCATCAGTCATTTAGGACAACATTGGATCATTCAGAGATCCTCGCTGAACTTCTGGAGTGAGTTTGCTGCACTGAAAGTAAAGGGGCCGAATAATTTTGCACGCATCACTTTTCAGTTTTTTAATTGCTAAAAAAGTTTAAAATATCCAATAGATTTCGTTCCACTTCACAATTGTGTCCCACTTGTTGGTGATTCTTCACAAAAAATTAAAATTTTATATCTTTATGTTTGAAGCCTGAAATGTGGCAAAAGGTTGAAAAGTTCAAGGGGGCCGAATACTTTTGCAAGGCACTGTAGTGCAAATACCAATACATATGCTGAAACACAATATAATATAAGGTGACTGCACAATGTGACAAATAAGTGATGAAAGAATGTGTGAACGCCAAAAGGTGCAAGAATCCAATAGTGAGTGAAAACACAATGGATAAAGCAAATGAAGTCCACAGAAATATGAAAATAGGCAGGATAGAGTTCTTCCTGTTGAGGTGACACCAAAACAGTGGAAGGGAAAACAGGTTGTCTGTAGTCACTACAGATAACTCTTCGAGGGAAGATTGGATACTCTTACCAGCTGGAGTGGACACACATGTCTTACAACAGTGGGTCAGAAGAGCCTGTGATCCTGAAGGATTTGGATCCGGTGCTGTATATGGAAGATGATAGAATGGATCAGGTGCAGGGTCCCCGGTTTTCTGGCAGCGAACCCTGCAAAAACACTGTGTAATCAAGACTGGATATACCTCAGGACAACTCCTTATAGGCTCCAATGGACCAAACATAGGAAAAAGGAAGAAGGGCTCCAAATGGTGGAGGTCAAACCAATAGGTTTATTAGGATGTATCAAAAAATAACAAGTATAAAAGTTATCACAAGGTACAAAAAAGAATATAAAAGCAATGTGGGGTGCAGTAAATGCTAGCATTTGTGTGTGTCCACTCCAGCTGGTAAGAACCGGGGACCCTGCACCTGATCCATTCTATCATCTTCCATATACAGCACCGGATCCAAATCCTTCAGGATCACAGGCTCTTCTGACCCACTGTTGTAAGACAGTGTGTCCACTCTAGCTGGTAAGAGTATCCATTCCCTTGAAGAGTTATCTATAGTGACTACAGACAACCTGTTTTCCCTTCCACTGTTTTGGTGTCACCTAAACAGGAAGAACTCTATCCTGCCTATTTTCATATTTCTGTGGACTTCTTTTGCTTTATCCATTGTGTTTTCACTCACTATTGGATTCTTGCACCTTTTGGTGTTCACACATTCTTTCATCACTTATTTGTCACATTGTGCAGTCATCTTATATTATATTAAATTGGTTTTTGCACTATATTCATAGCGCTACACTATTTTTGCATCATTCCTGTTTGATTTTGTTTGTTAGAGTGTTAGCAGCTCTTTTCACATTTTATTTTTGATTTTAGCGCAGTGTCGTCGTCGTTCCCCCCCCCCCCCCCCACTGTACAGTCTTCCTAATCTGCCACTTCCTTCTCTGCGGAGCTGTTCATCCTCTTCATCCCTCGCGTGGTGTTCTGGGAAATTGGGCGCGCTGTCTTCTGGGACCTGTGTGTGTCCCAGAAGACAGCTGCCCATCCGCAAAGCGCCTTGCGGCTTCACTGCACGTTTCCCTTAGATTGGCGACGCCGGCACCCGATCCGATGGACAGATCGGACTCTGGGGGGCCGACGTCGCGGGCTCCCTGGACAGGTAAGTGTCCTTATTAAAAGTCAGCAGCTACAGTGTTTGTAGCTGCTGACTTTTAACATTTTTTTTTTCACCTGGAACACTGCTTTAATTTTAAAAGTCTGAAACAGTACTCCCCTGGAGGCAAACTGCCTGCTTCTAGAGTTGTCCGCCCATATCTATGCACTGCATACAGCCATTTATTACTATGGTCAGCTGTATGAGGCAGCTGTGTGTCCTGGGTGTGGAAACACGTCAGCAATATATGTTGTACAGCCTCATACGTCTATATGAACGAGGCCTAAAACAGGGATTTTTATTTGTAAATGTAACATGAGGCAGACGCAGAAGAGGCACTTGATAATTCTTACTGCAGACAATGTCCCTGTGGGGACGACTGCCTCATGTTGGTGACGTGAAGGCACATATTTATCCTGCATACTGTGTGAAGACCTGGGAAAGGGATCTGTAAATGTGTGATAAGTCATTTCCCTGCTTATTATCTGTCATTTTGACAGAGTTGCGGTGCTGCTATCCCCACAGACGACTATTTCATTGCATCTCTGTCAGCGCCTGTCAAGTGTGGTCCGGCTGGCAGTGAAAGGGTGGCGAAGGGCGCCCTGAATTGTGTTGTCAGTTGCCACTTCCAATAGGCGGATGCTGGGAAAATTTGCGTGTGGAATTCTTTCCCTTCATTTGTATTCATGGGCTTTTGAAAGGCTTGTTTGAATTGTAAATGGTGGGGTCACAGGACGTCTTTCCTAATGTATTTCAGATAAGCTTTGAAGGTTGGAAGGCAGTATTGTGACTTTGCTCCTTTTTTTTAAAGGCCTTTGAAAACACTGCTTATTGCAGGCTGTGAGAAATTGTGGGTCTTGCTGTATGGGGCTGCAACTGAAAAGCTTTGCTTTAATAATGTAATGTAGATTACCATTTTACTTGTGACGGTGTATCATGCCAAGGCTATTGCTTGCGTCGCTTTTCCTCACACACCAGGTATGTAGCAGATTGTGTCAAGGACTTTCTTTTCTAACGTTGTTTGTGTGAGCGTAGCAGGCCTTGGTATAACCAATTTATTTACAAGTCGCAACAGTCTGCTAATAAATGTGAAAGTGGCCGGCGCAGGGAAGCGACAAATGCACTCTATGTAGCGAGCGCACAGAGCTGTACAATCAACAGGTTATTGCAGTGCTTGTTTCTTCAGAGTATTTTTTTCTGGTTTTATTTAATTTAAGGTAAAGTTTATTGCTGTTTTATGAAACACAGGAGATTCTTCACGAAGCAGAACATATTTGCAGGTCTCGATTTTATCACAGATCAAAGAATAAGGGGTTTATACCCCAGGCTGCCAACTGCACACCCAAGACAAATCAATGACAGGCTGACAGATGCAGCGGCTGTATGGATCTTTCTGTTCATCTGAGCATTTAAAGCTGTGCTCATAAGTTTAAATAGAGTAAATACAGTTGATTGATAATAAATGGCTTCAGCCAAACACTAACCATGAGTGAAAGAAAAGTTTTTGTGTTATCATTCATATTCTCTGAAAAATGGCCAAGAAATCATAAATTCTGCTGGGGTATGTAAACTTATGAGCACAACTGTACATCCATACAGGGACAGATGCACGTCTCTGGATGCAGTCCCTCTGAGCGACGGTTCACACCAGAACTCTGTTTCCTGCACCGCGTTCAAATTGTACCAAATTGGGCCATTTCTTGGCACTTGCGATCTGCAGCGGGTGCCAGTGTTAAAGCGGAGTTCCACCCATTTTTACACTTCCTCTCCCTGGTATCGCCTGTGAGCATCCTTTTCGCAATGGAAATTTTTTTTTTTCTTTTTTCAAAGGAAATACCTTTATTTTCTTCTTTCTCCTGCATTTCTGGCATTCCCCGCCTAGGCGATTACGTCACTATGCAATTCGCAAGGGCTCCTGGGATAGCGGTGTCATGTATCCCAGAAGTCCTTGCGAAAACGCCTAGTGACAAAATATTGCGATGATTGATGCTATGCCAACGTGTCAGGAGGAAGGAGCATTGCATAGTGGAATTACTGCGCAGGCGCGAGATCGGAAGGTGCATGCTTGGTAGCCAGCTGCACTGATTCCCGGAAATGGATAGAAGAGGGTTTCAAATGCCCACAGTGAAGATGGACCCTGTCAGCTTCTGAGATCCAGGTACTTTTTTTCAATTCAAACATAAAATGGACTACTAGGATAACACTATCCAAAGATGGCCTATACAGTGGATCAAGTTAGAGTGGAGTCTTAAAAAAAAAAATCGAATTGGGGGACTGGAACCCCATTTTAACGTAACCACTTTAAGACCAGGTCTTTTCGTGACATTTATTTACAAGTAAAAATTTATTTTTTGCTAGAAAATTACATAGAGGAACCCCCGATCATTTTATTTTATATATATATATATATATATATATATATATATATAATATATTTAGCAGAGACCCTAGAGAATAAAATGGCGATCGTTGCAATATTTTATGTCACACTGTTTGCGCAGCAGTCTTTCAAACGCAATTTTTTTGCAAAAGATATACACTTTAATGTTTAAAAAAAAAAATGAAAAGTTGGTCCAGTTTATTTTTATAATGTGAAAGATGATGTTACGCCGAGTAAATGGATACCTAACATGTTATGCTTAAAAATTGCACAACCGTGTAATGGGGACAAACTACGGTACTTAAAAATCTCTATAGGCGACACTTTAAAATTTTTTACAATTTAGACATACAGAGGAGGTCTTGTGCTAGAATTATTGCTCTCGCTCTAACAATAGAAATAAGCATGACCAGTCCTCTTTATTAAGAGATCTGGGGTAAAAAGCTAAAAAAAAAAAAAAAATAATAGAAGTAATTTTGCCTTTTGTAGGGGGGGGGGGTCATCCCTCTAAGAGGCTGAGGGCCCTTTTGCACTGAGCCGCCCCAGGCGTTGGCGGTAAAAGGCTGCTATTTTTAGCGCCGCTTTACCGTTGTTTTGCGGTGGTATTCGGCCGCTAGCGGTATGCTTTTAACCCCCGCTAGTGGCCGAAAAAGGATTAAAACCGCCGGCAAAGCGCTGCTACAGCGGCGCTTTGCCTGCGGTTCGGCGGCGCTGCCCATAGATTTTAATGGGCAGGGGCGCTTTAGGAGCAGTGGGTTCCTCACCACTCCTAATGCGCTCCAAAGAAGCTGCTGGCAGGACTTTTTCTGACGCCCTGCCAGCGCACCGATCTGAAAGCCGAAGGCTTTCACACTGGAGTGAATGGAGCCGCTGTTTCAGGGCGCTTTGCAGGTGATATTTTTAACGCTATAGCGCCTGCAAAGTGCCTCAGTGTGAAAGGGGTCTGAGAGGCGGAAGTGCCGTCAGATGTCGCTCTGGTCCTCTAAGAGCATATAGCCGAGTCGGGGGGCTATCTTATCCTAACTCTGCTTCCTGCCCAGGCACCAGAAGGAACAGATTGGCTCTGGGCTTACCAACAGGTCCGTTAAGCTCGGAAACAACCGAGAAATAATGATACCTGGGTTATGGCAGACCACGGTATTTAATGTCAAAGTAACAACGTATACTAAACACACACTGTTTAATTTACATTGCCCCTTCGATTTCTGTATATGGATGATGGCACCGTCATTATTTTAATTAAAAAAAAAAAATCTAATTCCTAACTGATATACAGCTGTCACATGACCCAGCTCTTTCCAGCCTGTCTGCAGGGAAACATAAGCTGGAGGAGCTTCTAGTCCTCTGCTACTGGTCACATGTTTAAAAAAAAAACAGCCTTGTAGACACAGAGTAAAAAAAAAAAAATCAATAAACTGTTTTAAATTGTTATACAAATATATATATTTGAAATCAAATCTTTATTATTTTGTGGAAATAACATAGTACATGTCACGCCCTTCCACCCTGTGTCAAAGAATAAAGTGATTGTAAGGTCTTGTTTCTTTAAAAAAAATTAAAAAAAACACACGTTATACTTACCTCCTCTGTGCAGTGGTTTTGCACAGAGCAGCCCAGATCCTCCTCTTCTCGGGTCCCTCTTCGCTGCTCCTGGCCCCTCTCTCCTGTCGAGTGCCCCCTCAGCAAGCAGCTTGCTATGGGGGCACCCAGACCAAGTCACAGCTGATTGGCTAACTGACTTTGATTGACAGCCGCGGGAGCCAATGGTGCCGCTGCTGTCTCAGCCAATCAGGAGGAGAGTCCTGGACGGCTAAGACACTCGTAGACATCACTGGACAGAGATGGGGCTCAGGTAAGTAATTAGGGGTGCTGGGGAGGCTGCTACACACAGAAGGTTTTTTTATCTTAATGCATAGAATTCATTAAGATAAAAAAAAAAAACTTGTGCCTTTACAAATCCTTAACATGGAGGTGAAGCCTCAATCAGTCTACATGTAATATCCCGCCCCCATTGTGTTTAGTTGGTTAGTGGGCGAAGAGGATGGAGGGGGGTGGGCTGTCATTTACCACTGTGCATACTCCCACATATGTGACTCTATAGTCACATGGGCTGCTCTGATGTGATGGGGTGGAAATGCTCCGAATAGAAACTCACTGGAAACTGAGCATGTGCAGAGCTGCCAACACTGCTCTGCAAAATCCCTAGCTGATTTGGGGACTTGGACAGAAGGGAGGGGATATAGAACAGCAGGGTTAACCGGGTTTCTTCTCAGAATACAGAAAACAAACACCATAGTGACTGAGTGAGTATGAACAGCATGTAATACATCATTTGATTGTTTTTTTTTATAATGTGGGTTTAGTGACACCTTAAGATCCGTACAGCAGCTGCTGCATCTGTCAGCCTTTCATTGATTTTTAGCAGGTTGCTGGCTGTGGATGTGAAGAACACACATAAACATGGCCCTTCTGCACACTGTATGAGCCTCTGTGCCCATGTGAACGAATCTTTTAAGTACAAATGCATCAAGTTCACATGCATATAAAAAAATGACCATTGCGGCTCACACATTAGGTATTGTCATGCATGCCAGAGTGCGAGCAATAACTCTAGGTCCTTTATTCACTGTTAACTCTAAACTGATGAGCTGTAAATACTTTTTAAGCCCAGGCTAAGCAGGCCCAAAATTGACTGGTAAAGCAGCCATTGGCTGCAAGCGCTGATCAAATGCTGGTTTTCCAGCATGATCCTTTAACAGAAACTGGTTTGTTAGACTGGCTTCTGTTGAACAGACAGCTGTACACACAGACGGAATGTTCCCGCTGAACAGCTTTAACAGCTTCAACTCTTCTAAGAAGGCTGTCCACAAGGTTTAGGAGTGTGTCTATGGGAATGTTTGACCATTCTTCCAGAAGCACATTTGTGAGGTCAGGCACTGATGTGGACGAGAAGGCCTGGCTCGCAGTCTCCGCTCGAATTCATCCCAAAGATGTTCTATCGGCTTTAGGTCAGGATTCTGTGCAGACCAGTCAAGTTCCCCCACCCCAAACTCGCTCATCCATGTCTTTATGGACCTTTCTTTGGGGGGGGGGGGGGCGCAGTCTGGCATTTTCGCCCTGGGCTCTAGATGACCTTGTCCTGGCACTGCCAATTTCAGAGTTGCAGATCAGCATGCTCACAGTCCATTGGGGAGAGAGGGCTCAGCTTGAACTTGTTACATGTTACACCCGTGGAACATGTTCAAAAGATGAACCCGACTTTTAAACTCCTTTTTTCATAATTATAACCATTTGTGGAAAAGCATTTTGTTTAGTTCTGTATTTTAAGCTGCAATTTTCACACAGCGGTCACAGAAGGCTACCTGATCCACTGTCTGCATACAAATTCCAGTATAGTGCCATCATTTGTAGTGAGTTGAATAGCCTTAGCTTTATCTCCACAGAACTAGTATACTAGTCTATAAACATGTGTTTAAATTTATAGGAGGCTCTCTTTAAGTTGAATTTAACAGTAGAGTGGGTTTGAAATATGTGCTTTTTAGCTAATTTTGTTTTTCAGCCAAACTATACCATATGCAGGCATAATGCATTGCAAATTCCACTGACACTGAGAGCCTGTCATGGCACAGTAGGATTCTGCTTATTGAACATTTTGTATTGAACCATTACACTTGTATAGAAAAATGTAAAAATTGAAAGTCAAACTTGTGTTGTTGCACTCTATTTTCCCATTTCAGTCCTTTTTCATTTATCAATGACACAGATCCCATAAGAGAGTTTTGAAATGTATTAGGCCCTGGGTGTATTTGCACATACAGCATAAAAACTGGGCATATTTTTGGTGACCCGGAGGCACAGGTGGTGCATACAGCCAGCTGTAAGTAGCCTGTGAAAAAGAATGACAGGTTGAAATACTGTACACTTTGACGGTATGCATATCCAAGCAGTACTTACGCATAGTTGCCAAAATTGTAAAAAAATTTATAGGGACACTTTTTTGGCTGTAGGTGGAGTCTTATAATTAGGGGCTGGGCATGTGTTTGTAGGTGTGACATAGCAAAAAAAGAAAAATTCGGGGTGTCAAGAAATGGGCATGGTTTGCGTGAAATGGTGGGGATGGCTTATATGGGCTTAGTTCAAATGGGTGTGGTTAGAGTCTGATATGAATGAGAGATGGAGAAAGAAAGGGGAAAAGAGGGAGGGAGAGAGAAAGAAGGAAAGGAGATAGAAGGAAGGAAAGAGGGATGGAGGGACAGCAGGCCCAGATCCTACACCACAATAGAAATGTGTATTCCAGAGTTTAACAAATCAGCAGGTAAAGATACTCCAAACACCTGGTGTTAGCGCTTCAATCATCACAGCACCATGGTTGTTGTGGTGTCAGGATGATTGAAGCGCATTATTACTATTATTAAATTGTAATATAGAATGAAATCATTCAACTCACCATAATCCAGAATCAGTGGGACCCCTGAGTGTGTCACCTGCCACCAGATGCCATCAGGTGCCCCCAGCAGTCCGTCTTTGCATCAAGTGCCCCCAGCAGAGTCCGTCCTTGCATCAGGTGCCCCCAGCAGAGTCTGTCCTTACATCAGGTGTCCCCAGCGGAGTGCCTCTTACATCAGGTGTCCCCAGTGGTCAGTGCCCCCAGCGAAGTGCCTCTTAAATCAGTGCCCCCAGCGAAGTGCCTCTTAAATCAGTGCCCCCAGCGAAGTGCCTCTTAAATCAGTGCCCCCAGCGAAGTGCCTCTTAAATCAGTGCCCCCAGCGAAGTGCCTCTTAAATCAGTGCCCCCAGGAGTGCTTCTTAAATCAGTGCCCCCAGCAGAGTGCCTCTTAAATCAGTGCCCCCAGCGGAGTATTGGCTGCAGACGGAGTGTTGGCCGGAGTCTAGCTACATCTCCTCTCGTTCCTCGTGTTAAGTGGAGAGGGGAGGGGCCAATCCATGCAGCTAACCCCGGCTGGAGAATTGTGAAGAGAGAAGCCGATTCATTGGCTGCACGGATTGGCCCCTCCCCACTTAACACAAGGAACGAGATGTAGCTGAACACGAGGGGAGAGCTCTCGTGGCGGCTCCAGCGGCCATTTTGTTGGAGCCAGGAGCCAGAACTGCTGCAGAACCAAACATTTTCAGTTTTTCCATGGACAAAAAGCAAAATACCGAATCGGGACGGCCTCCAATCGGGACGAGGGTCCCAAAATCGTGATTGTCCTGGGAAAATCGGGACTGTTGGCAACTATGCTTGCGTACAGAGCTGTATGCATACAAGGACATATGACCTGAATGCAAAAGGTCTTAAAGTTTTAAAATGTATAAAAATATATAGCGCTGTTTGAAAGTCAGTGTTTACCAAGTACACACCCCTGCCAGACAGCAGAGCTAGGTCCTGAACCTTCCTGTGGACTACGCTGCAGCCAAGCAATATAACTTCATCCAGCCTGCTACTGGACAGTAAAGAGGCAGCAGCACACCATAAAGGTTATACCTGTGCTTCCCCCCTCCTGTGAGCATTTTCCAGTCTCCCTGTGCTGGGGGTTAAAGGAGGCTGATACCAAGGTGGCTTTAAGTACTTATACTAGCTGTATACAAGAATACATTTAACTGCATAACAGTTATTATATTCTTTAGAAAGAGCTAGAGTGGATAAATAACGTGGACATCTCTGTAGGGCATATATTGGTAGATTTTCAGACTGCCCCAGTTTGCTTTCAATAAATCAATAAATATAGGAATATTTATATGGTCCAGGGCACAGAGGGTTGTATTTACACTGGTGTACTGATTTACACTGAAGGCCTTTTCATACACCAACCCATGCAAAGTTCATGTATATCAGAAAAATAATTTTGTTTAGGGTTCACGCCACTACAGTACAGTATATTGGGTTGAAGTATATTAGGAAAAAAATCCTGCATGCTGCATTTTGTTGTCTTAATTCACGTTTTATTCACATTCTTAAATTTAGGTTGACTGAAATGGGAGTCTTCAAAGGAAAATATATTGAAAATGCACATTTAACCCACTTGGTGTGAATAAGTCCTTGGTTATGAAATGTAGGGTTTACAGCTTTTGTATTTAAAGCAGGACTCCAGGAATTCAACAACTTTCTAAATTGTTCTGAATTATTAGGGGTTACCTCCAAGAGGCGCATGCCACCTTGTGGACTTATCTCTTTCATTTACAATTTTTGTTTTTACTGAGCCCTGGGAGCATAACTGTTGCTACACTTTCAGCACTCCGACGCCAGACCTTTTAGTCTCAGCTCCTGCAGAGTCATATGCAGACACTCTGCCCACCCCTCCCCTGCTCTTGCCCTATCACAGAGTGCTTTGTATTATGTGAACTCATTTACAAAATATAAGGTATTCTGTGAATGGACAGCAGAGAAGAGGGGCAGCATACACGGTTCGAATCTTGGCTGGTTCAGCAGGAACTGGCTGAGATTCAAACCAATAATGGGCAGGCTGAATGTACCAAGTTAATCGATCAATCAACTTGGGTACAACCAGCCTGCTGGATTCTCTTGCGATCATTGCTAGCGGCTGCTATATCCACTAGCGATAATCACTGTCTTCTCCCAGCGGGGACGGCTGCCCCCACCAGAAGACAATGGCCCGGCAGGAGGGATTCCTGCATCAACACTGTCTGTGTTGATGGGGAAATCAAGCAAATTCCTTGAAATTTGCTCCGTGTATGGCCGGCCTAATGCCCCGTACACACGGTCGGACTTTATTCGGACATTCCGACAACAAAATCCTAGGATTTTTTCCGACGGATGTTGGCTCAAACTTGTCTTGCATACACACGGTCACACAAAGTTGTCAGAAAATCCGATCGTTCTGAACGCGGTGACGTAAAACACGTACGTTGGGACTATAAACTGGGCAGTGGCCAATAGCTTTCATCTCTCTATTTATTCTGAGCATGCGTGGCACTTTGTCCGTCGGATTTTTGTACACACGATCGGAATTTCCAACAACGGATTTGTTGTTGGAAAATTTTATATCCTGCTCTCAAACTTTGTGTGTCGGAAATCCGATGGAAAATGTGTGATGGAGCCTACACACGGTCGGAATTTCCGACAACAAGGTCCTATCACACATTTTCCATCGGAAAATCCGACCGTGTGTACGGGGCATTACACATTCAAGCAAATACAGGTGCACAGGGACAGATTTGCGGCCCCGGACGTATACAGTTTGCCTTCAGGGGCCATTCATTCACCTCCGTCATTGCTTGGTTGATTTGGATGTATGCTTTGGGTCATTGTCATGCTGAAAGATGAAGTTCCTGTTCATGTTCAGCTTTCTAGCAGAAGCCTGAAGGTTTTGTGCCAATATTGACTGGTATATGGAACTGTCATAATTCCCTCTATCTTGACTAAGGCCCCTGTTCCAGCTGAAGAAAAAACAGTTCCAAAGCATGATGCTGCCATCACCATGCTTCACGGTGGGTATGGTGTTCTTTGGTTGATGTGCAGTGGTGTTTTTATGTCAAACATATCATTTGGAATTATGGTCAAAAAGTTCAACCTTGGTTTCATCAGACCAGAACACATTTTCCCACAAGCTTTTATGAGTCTTCAGATGTGTTTTTGAAAAATTTAGCCGGGCTTGGATGTTTCTTTTTGTAAGAAAAGGCTTCCATCTTGCCACTCTACCCCATAGCCCAGACGTATGAAGAAAACGGGAGATTGTTGTCACATGTACCACACAGCCAGTACTTGCCAGATATTCCTGCAGCTCCTTTAATGTTGCTGTAGGCCTATTGGCAGCCTCCCTGACCAGTTTTCTTCTCATATTCTAATCAATTTGGAGGGACGTCCAGTTATTGGTAATGACACTGTTGTGCCATATTTTCTCCACTTTGTCTTCACTGTGTTCCATGGTATATCTAATGCCTTGGAAATTCTTTGTACCCTTCTCCTGACTGATACCTTTTAACAACGAGATCCCTCTGATGCTTTGGAAGCTCTCTGTGGACCATGGCTTTTGTTATAGGATGCGACTAAGAAAATGTCAGGAAAGACTTACTAGAACAGCTGAACTTTATTTGGGGTTAATCAGAGGCACTTAAAATGATGGCAGGTGTGTACAGGTACTCACTCCTATTTAACATGAGTATGAATGTGATTGCTTAATTCTGAACACAGCTACATCCTCTTGTATAAGGGGGTGTGTACACTTCTGCAACCACATTATTTTATTTATTTATTTATTATTTTTACCCCCCCCCCCCCCATTTCAGTTTGGTTTTTAATTGAGTTGTACAGTTTATAGGTCACATTAAAGGTGGAAAAAGTTCTAAAATGATTTATCTTTGTCTCATTTCTTTTTTACGTCACAGAAACCTAACATTTTTACAGGGTGTGTAGACTTTCTATATCCATTGTACGTGTGATTTTTTTTTTTTTTAATTTGCAAAGATTTCAAACAAACATCTTTCACGTTGTCATTATGGGGTATTGTTTAGTAAAATTTTAAGGAAAATAATGAATTTAATCAATTTTGGAATAAGGCTGTAACATAACAAAATGTGGAAAAAGTGAAGCGCTGTGAATACTTTCCGGATGCACTGTATGAGGTCACAAACTGCTCAGAATTCTTTTATTATGTATTTTATTGAGAAGATGTTAATAAGGAATTGAGAATAGTCTCTGTTCCTCATCACTGTCCCTCAGTCTACGGCACATTAGACGAATATTGTTATTCTTGTACTGAATTCTTCCACTTGACAACTTTTCTTTTTGGTCAGTGTGACATTAACACAGCGTGTGAAAAGCCTCCTACATAGTCTGAGATGTCGCAGTCTGCCGAATGTCTGTTTCTTTGACTTTTACCCATTAAATGATTTTATGGTTACATTCTGAAGTGTTCATTACAAGTTTTTCCCCTATTGTGTGAGGTCATTTTACACCAATGCTTTCTTTAATGACCGATTTTCTATTTGTAATAAATGCTGAAGTTAAACTTAAAGTGGAGTTGTTCCACCCACTTTTGAGAGGTGGTCTTAAATGAAAGACCACCTCTTCACCCCTCGTTTTTGGTTAGTTAAAATTATAATTTTTTTTTCTAACTTACCTTTTCATGAAGTACAGCCTGTACTTCCGATCCAGCCAGTCCGCGGCGCAGGACGTAATTTCCTCTTCTTCGGCGAGCCTCCCCCGATGTCTTCTGGGACGTGTGTATCCCAGAAGACAGCCGGCTATTCACAATGCGCCGCACGACTCGTGCATGCGCAGTAGGAAACTGGCAGTGAAGCCGCAAGGCTCCACTGCCTGTTTTCCTTAATTACAATGGCGGCGCCTGCACACGAGGGAGGCCGACATTGCGGGCTTCCTGGACAGGTAAGTGTCCTTATTAAAAGTCAGCAGTTACAGTGATTGTAGCTGCTGACTTAAAAAAAAAAATTGCGGGTGGTACACCGCTTTAAAGTGATACTAACACACACTGTTTAATTTACATTGTCCCTTCTATTTCTGTATGCAGCTGTATGGATCTTTCTGTTCATCAGAGCATTTAATTCCATACAGGGACAGATGCACTGCTCTAGATGCAGTCTCTCTGAGAGCCAGTTCACACCAGAACGCAGGTTCCCACACCGCGTTCTAAATGTACTGCACTTGCGATCTGCAGCGGGTGCCAGTGTTAAAGGGTGACTCCACTTTTGTGGGAAAAAAATAGCAATTAAAGAAAAAAGAATATAGCGTATACAATTGCACAATGTGTACAGGAATGCCCCCTAGAAACATCATTTCCTGCTTGTGTGATTGGCTCACTGATTTTCCCAGAAGCTGCACTAAGATACAAGTCAGATTTCAAGCATCCCCTGCTACAAAAATGTCATTTTTGGTGAGATACTCCCAATAGGAAATCACGTCTAAAGGGATGCAGACCCTGCAGCTTTCCGCATTATTACCCTGCTGGTGCAGCAGCTGATTGATAATTATGAAACCCATCCCATTAGATTCGCTTTCCCACTTTGGACACAGGCAAACTGGGATTTCTTCAGAATAACGGAAAATAGGAATTTGCAAAAAAGTTTGTCAAAATCTACAGCTGTTAGGGTCCTTTCACACTGGGGCGGTTTGCAGGCACTATTGCGCTAATGATAGTGCCTGCAAACTGACCCGAAAGTGCCGCTGCTTTGATTCCAGTGTGAAAGCCCCGAGGGCTTTCACACTGGAGCGGTGCGCTAGCAGGACGGGAAAAAAAGTCCTGCTAGCAGCATCTTCGGAGCGGTGAAGGAGTGGGAGTGTATACCGCTCCTTTACCGCTCCTGCCCATTGAAATCAATGGGACGGCGCGGCTATACCGCCGGCAAAGCGCCTCTGCAGAGGCGCTTTACGGTGGTTTTTAACCCTTTCTCGGCCGCTAGCGGCCGAATACCGACGGTAAAGCGCCGCTTACAATAGCGGCGCTTTACCGCCGACGCCGCCCCCGCCTCAGTGTGAAAGGGCCCTTACATGACTCGGCACTTTCCCAGCCTGTCTGCAGGGAACATAAGCAGGAGGAGCTTCTAGTCCTCTGCTGCTGGTCATATTTTTATTGCTTGGACTAGATGGACTTTTTCAATTAGACTATGTAACATGTTTAAAAAAAACAGCCTTTGGGATACAGAATAAAAATAAATAAATAATATTAATAATTGGCTTTAAATTTTTCATACAAATATATAGATCTTTATTTTTTTCTTGACAATAACATGGTGTGGGTGGATTTCTGCCATTCACATGCTGTGTCATGCCCCTCCAGCCTGTGTCTTAGAATAAGAGGGAGGCATCAATCCGCATGTGTAATATATGCCCTCCATTGTGTTTAGCTGGTTAGTTGGCATGGAAGAGGGAGGGAGTGGGCTGTCATTTACCACTGTGTATATGCCCACATGTGTGACTCTATAGTCACATGGGCTACTCAGATGTGATGGGGAGGAAATGCTCAGCATAGAAACTCACTGAAAACTGAGCATGTGCAGAGCTGCCAACACAGCTTTGCAAAATCCCTAGCTGATTTGGGGACATGGACAGAAGGTGGAGATAGGGAACAGCAGGATAAACGATTTTTTTTTTTTGCAGAATACAGAAAACAAATCTCATAGTGACTGAGTATGAATAGCATGCAATAGGCTGTTTATAGATGGAAAGTTTTTTTTTTCTTTTTTAATGACATGGGATTAGTGACAGTTTAACTATTACAAATAAACACCAAATATGTATGCATTATAGCTGAACTCCAGTTGTAGATTGTATTGCATAGTTACACTGGTCCAGCATCAGTCAATGTAAGTATGCATATGCCATACCCATGGAACTGCTGTGTAAGCGGAGAATAGCTCTAGGAGGTTGTGGGTACCAAAGTGTTCGCTATTGTCCTCTGGGTTCGCGCTGAGCAGCTGCCCTTTCTGCATAGTAATCAGGGAGGTAATTGCTCTGCATCAGCACTATTCACAGAACGCCTTGCATTTTTCTCAAAGATTGCAAAGCTTTCTTTGATTGGATGAGGTGGAGATTGTGACGTTGCTGCCTCACATTTCCACCTCACCCAGTCAGAGAATGCCTTGCATTCTTTGAGAGAAATTCAAAGTTTTCTGTGAATGGCGCCCCTGCCAGGTGAGCAAGTGCCCCCTTCCTGTGGTTAGTGGGCTGAAGAGCAGCTGCCCGACACAGGGCCCTGAAAACAGCGACAATCACAGTAGTCTCAGCAACTACTACAGTGATCCTCTGCTTCCACAGTAGTCCCACAGATATGGCAAGCTGGACCAATGTAACTATGCAAAATAATCGGTGTTAATCATCTCTCTCTCTCTCTCTCTCTCTCTCTCTCTCTCTCTCTCTCTCTCTCTCTCCTCTCTCTCTCTCTCTCTCTCTCTCTCTCTCTCTCTCTCTCTCTCTCTCTCTCTCTCTCTCTCTCTCTCTCTCTCTCTCTTCTCTCTCTCTCTCTCTCTCTCTCTCTCTCTCTCTCTCTCTCTCTCTCTCTCTCTCTCTCTCTCTCTCTCTCTCTCTCTCTCTCTCTCTCTCTCTCTCTCTCTCTCTCTCTCTCTCTCTCTCTCTCTCTCTCTCTCTCTCTCTCTCTCTCTCTCTCTCTCTCTCTCTCTCTCTCTCTCTCTCTCTCTCTCTCTCTCTCTCTCTCTCTCTCTCTCTCTCTCTCTCTCTCTCTCTCTCTCTCTCTCTCTCTCTCTCTCTCTCTCTCTCTCTCTCTCTCTCTCTCCTCTCTCTCTCTCTCTCTCTCTCTCTCTCTCTCTCTCTCTCTCTCTCTCTCTCTCTCTCTCCACCTGCTTTTGACTTGATATAATCTTCCCGACATCCTCTGGACTAGAAGAGGAAGGATTAGAATTCTGATCCAATCAGGGTTCTTTCTGCTGTACACAGTGCTGTCAGTCTTACACTGTGAACATGTTTACAGGATGTGAGAGAAAAGAGAGATTATTTCATTAAATTCTAACTCCCTCCAAAACATTTTGTTTATTTTATATAGTTTGGTTTAATTGTTTGTAAATGATAATTATTTTAGTTTTAACCACTTGCCTACGGGGCCTTAACCCCCCCCCCCCCCAGACCAATTTCAGCTTTCAGTGCTCTCACACTTTGAATGACAATTACTCAGTCATGTAATACTGTACCCAAATGAATTTTTTGTCCTTTTTTTCATACAAATAGAGCTTTCTTTTGGTGGTATTTGATCACTTCTGGTTTTTTATTTTTTGCGCTATAAAATAAAAAAAAGAGACCAAAAATTTTTTTTAAGAATGCATTTTTCTTTTACTCTGTGATAAAATTTTGCAAATTATTAATTTTTCTCCATACATTTTGGCCACAATTTATACTGCTACATATCTTTGGTAAAAATAACCCAAATTAGTGTATATTATTTGGTCTTTGTGAAAGTTAGAGAGTTTACAAGCTGTGGAGCAGCGGGAGTCAATGGCTCCCACTGCTGTCTTTGGGCTTGTGAGGAGGGAGAGAGAGCAGCAGCTCTTGTGCACAATGCTGGATTAAGATCGGGCTCAGGTAAGTATTTAGGGTGCTGCCTTATTGCTGAGAGTGTATTAAGGTAAAAAAAACTTCAGCCTTTAGATTCACTTTAGGTACTTGTGTACTCTGGATTTTGTGTTTGGGCTGCTTTTTGTCCTTGATTTAGGATGATGTAAATACAAGAGGACACTTGAAGCACTTCTGCCCCGAGCACTCACGATCAGTGTACAGCAGCACTGGCAGCAGAACATTACAGGGGTGGAGGCGGAGCATCGCTACCGCCGGCCTGGCCCCTGATAGCTGCTGGTGGGATTATTGGCCAAATTTGGAGAATTTTCCGGGAAGGATGCAAGCTCCAAGGACTCATTCTGAGGGATGTGTGTTGGAAAGGTAAGTTCGTGGGAAGGAAGGACTTCTATGCAGGGTCTTAAGGAACAGGTGTTAAGGTGGCAGGAAGATTCATGAGAGAAGAGGGGTGAGAGGCAGCTGTATCTTTAGGAGGGTGGTAGGCTAGTACTGGTGCTGTGCATGCCACTGCCTTGTGGCCTCTGCAGTGCTAGAGCAATGAGTAAGGGCTCCTTAAACACCATGTACTCCTCTTCCTGCATTAACTACACACTGCACTCCCCTGCTGAACATACTACACCCCATCATACGTTCTGCACTCCCCCCCCGAACATATTACCCACCATCATACTTCCGTACTCCTCTGCTGAACATACTACCCACCATCATACACACCTCACTCCTCTGCTGAACATACTACCCATCATCATACACACCTCACTCTGCTGAACATACTACCCATCATCATACACTCCTCTGCTGAACATACTACCCATCATCATACACTCCTCTGCTGAACATACTACCCATCATCATACACACCTCACTACTCTGCTGAACATACTACCCACCGTCATACATTCCGCACTCCTCTACTGAACATATTAACCACCATCATTCACTCCTCTGCTGAACATATTAACCACTGTCATAAACTCAGCACTCTTCTGTTGAACATTTTAACCACCGTCACAATTTGCACTCTTCTGCTGAACATACTACCCACCGTCATACATTCCTCACTCTCTGCTGAACATAATACCTACCAACGAACACTCCTCTGCTGAACATAATACCTACCAACGAACACTCCTCTGCTGAACATAATACCTACCAACGAACACTCCTCTGCTGAACATATTAGCCACCATCATACATGCCTCACTCCTCTGCTGAACATACTACCCACCGTCATACACACCTCACTCTGCTGAACATACTACCCATCATCATACACACTCACTCTGCTGAACATACTACCCATCATCATACACACCTCTGCTGAACATACTACCCATCATCATACACACCTCACTCTGCTGAACATACTACCCATCATCATACACTCCTCTGCTGAACATACTACCCATCATCATACGCTCCTCTGCTGAACATACTACCCATCATCATACACACCTCACTCTGCTGAACATACTACCCATCATCATACACTCCTCTGCTGAACATACTACCCATCATCATACACACCTCACTCTGCTGAACATACTACCCATCATCATACACTCCTCTGCTGAACTACTACCCATCATCATACGCTCCTCTGCTGAACATACTACCCATCATCATACACACCTCACTCTGCTGAACATACTACCCATCATCATACACTCCTCTGCTGAACATACTACCCGTCATCATACACTCCTCTGCTGAACATACTACCCATCATCATACACACCTCACTACTCTGCTGAACATATTAACCACCATCATTCACTCCTCTGCTGAACATATTAACCACTGTCATAAACTCAGCACTCTTCTGTTGAACATTTTAACCACCGTCATACAATTTGCACTCTTCTGCTGAACATACTACCCACCGTCATACATTCCTCACTCCTCTGCTGAACATAATACCTACCAACGAACACTCCTCTGCTGAACATAATACCTACCAACGAACACTCCTCTGCTGAACATACTAGCCACCATCATACTTGCTGCACTACTCTGCTGAACATAATACCCTTAGAGTTGCCACCTGTCTGGGATTCACACAGACATTCCACTTTTGAATCATGTGTCTGGGTTTCAGTTTGCCTGAAACTCACATTATTCAGACCGGACCATGGGGGTAGCCTAAGATGTTGCAGGGGTCAAAATGGTGACCCCGCCCATGCTCAAGGGACCCCATGCAGCCTCCCTGCCACACCTAGACAGGAGGGGTGGCATTTACTAGAACCATTTACCTGTGCAGTACATGTCTTCTCCTCCTCTCCCTCCTGCCAGCAATAAGCTGCTGCAGGAGTAAAATACTGGGGATCAGTTCTAGGAAATGCTGCTTCTTACTTCAGCAGCCCCTGTGTGCTCCCCTGGTACCCATGACTCCCTGTGTTCATTCATAAATGAAGCATAGTAAACGATGTTTACTATGTTTTAGTTTGTGGATGAGTAAGAAGTTGCCAGCACAGAGCACCTCCCATTCATCATTCACTGTCAGTGCAGCTAAGGCTGCAGAGAAAAGGACTGAGGAATCTCTGTCCTAAATGCTCTTTGTCTCAAAAGGGAGACATCAGGGGTTTGTTTAGACCCCTGATATTTCACCGAAGCCCGCAAACAGGGCTGTTAAAGTGGATGTAAACCCGAACATTTTTTTTTTTTTTAATGTCATAATGTAGAGTATAAGATTTTCTATAATTTGAGCCCAGTTTTGCCACAAAGAGTTAATCCATCTCTGAGCAATCCTCTTTTATTGTTCAGTGAGATAAATCTTGACAAACAGAGAAAAATTTTGTCAAATCCTCCCCCTTGCTGTGAGTGACAGGTGATTTACATATCTCGTGCACTAGCCTAAGACATGCATTATTTTTTAATTCCCACCCCCACTCCTTTCTTCTGCAGCTCTGCAAGGATTGGCTGTTCCACACCTCACCATGATTTGGCATGCTGAAGTCATGTGATTACTTTCCTGTTTTTTCACTGGGTGTTAGAGATCATAGCAGAAGTTCAGTGTAAGAAATACACAGAGAAAATGCATATTGACAAGGGGAGTGTAGAGGTGGGCGGGGAGTCTACTGACATCACGACTCCACCCACCGAGCTCCAGACAACAGACCCACCCACAGAATATGCAGTTTTTCGGGTCTAATAACAGACAGAGAGGAGACATTTGACAGGTAAAGATACATGCAGGAGGCATGTATATCCTTATAGATAACCCCTATGGCAGTAGTTTAGAAAGGATGACATTGGGTTTACATTCACTTTAAATAAAATTGTATTTCCCTCATCAGTTCATCCCTCACAGTTACTACCTTTTGTTACACCAACCCCTTTCTATTAGATTGTAAGCTCGCAGGAGCAGGGCCTTCCTAACCCTCTTGTATTGTTGCTGTATGGTCTCCCTTTATATTGTAAAGCGCTGTGCAAACTGTTGGTGCTAAATAAATCATGTATAATTATAATAATAAAAAATATTGTAATAAGAATAAAAAATATTATTTTTTACAATATTTTTTTTTTTTTAACACCCTCCACTGTTTTATTTATCCCCCCTTTAAGCCCCTTCCATTGTTAACACAATTTGGCCACACCCACACTAAAAGTGCCACATTACTACTCACTTTGGGGTATACAAAGGAGTCCCATGTCTATTACAATCCTATAGTGTAAACCAGCCTTTCTCAACCGGGGTACCGCCAGAGGTCCTCAGGGGTGCTGCGGGATCATGCCAGAGAAAGACTGTCGGGTAAAGCCGAGCTCCCGATCCCTGTACATCGGCACTGGGAGGGAGTGCGGTCATCCTCAGAAAAGTGAAAGTAAAGGGGGGGGGGGTGTGCTGTGCTCTCTTCCTCCCCCTACAGTGCAGTACCCAGCTGTGTGAAGGAAGGTTCTGTACTAACCAAAACAACCCAAATGGCAACTTTGCGCTTACTCACAAATATATAAGCCGCTAACACAGCACAAGAATAATTGCCCAACAGATCCAAATGTAAACCAAACGTGTAGCGCTAAAAAGTAAGGCACCTGCAGACTGGCAAGGTATAGAGCCAGTGCCCTACATACAGTGTAACTAAAATACAGTTGAATATCTCACATTAGAATTATGGAAACACATAATGTAATACAGAAAAGTCCATGAGTGGAAAACTAAATGAGTCACCACTAATAAGTGATATATGCACCACCTTCACCAGCGTAAGGCCATACAGTCTCTAAGTGAATGATAGACGGCTGACTTATTGCAATTCAGACATGTCCAGATTGGATAGTATATAGATGAATCAGCTCCAGAACATCACACCACAGTGTCTTCACACACGTGCAAATCACTCAGATAGTAAGGTTGGAGGCTTACCGGAGGGTTTGAACCCAAAACTGTGTACACTGTGAGGGTCAAACCGGCTTGTATTGCTCACTGGCAATAGTGGGAAGACATTAACATCGTGAAGAAATCACAGGGGTTCCATGAAGCTGTATCTTCTCCAAACGTAACCAAAGATCGCCCCATAAATGGCTCATAAAAGATATAAAAAGGGCCACATAGTGTGATACCGTAAAAGTAATGGTTTATTAAAAAGGAAATACACTTACATGATTTGGATGATAAAAAGCGCTTGTACATAAAAAAAGGCAGCAGTGGAGTCCTCCCGACGCGTTTCGTCTGAGTAGACTTCGTCTTGGGGTACTCTCCACTGCAGCCTGACTCCATAATATAGGTACTGTAATCATGTTGAAGTGACTCCAGCCCGTTCGATTCAGTAAATTGGCACTTCCGGGTCGCTCAAAATGGCGGACCCGCGTGCGTTCCAGGCCACCCTTTGGTGAATGTACTATGCGTTCCACTTCATGGTATTGAGGCCTAATAATCCCCGTGTATGTAACTTAAAGTGGTTCCTATTTGTAAGCCATAATAGGGTCTTATCGATATAGGTAACTACCCTTAATTAAAGTACTGAACACATATTTCGTTTCCCGATGTCTGCAGAGGAATGTCACGGCAAATCTCGCAGTATATCGCTGTCCCGCGAGACAGGAAGTCCAATCATGTGAGCATCGGAGTTTGCGTTCCAACCGTGGTTGGCCGGAAACTCCCGATGCAATGATCCCAGCGCACCTCACGGCCGGACACTCCGGTGCACTCAATTCCAGCACACCTCGCGACGCTGTAACGTCACGACGCGAGAGCGAAAGACATCAGGTTATGCGTTCCAGCCATGGTTAACCGGAAGTATTTAATATAGCCCCAAACAATAGAAGGCCCCAATGTCAAATTAAATATAACAGCTGGAAACGCATATTGGACCAAGTCTCATACTAATAGTAATAACAACTTAGCAAAATAGGGCATATACCAACATGATCAATCATAAGGAAAGACCTATTGAAATTACCGTTGAATACCCATAGGCCCAGCCTTTGTAGTTATATTCACATAACGCTACATATAAGGCCGCAGTTTATAAGAGCCAGTTTTTGAGACTCCGACGCAACTGCACGGACAAAGAGGTATTTCTTGAGCAGGCCAAGATTTTAAAATCCAGATTCATAGACAAGGGGTACGACACTGACGGCCTAGATCAAGAAATTCAAAGAACTACCAACATAGACAGGAAATCCCTATTGGAAGTTAAACCTATGAGAGAACCTGACGGCAAATTTAGGTGGGCCATGTTGACGGCTTTTTCAACACAACACAGACAAATCAAAAATATTATGAGAAAGCATTGGGGTGTCCTCAAGCAAGACAATGTTCTGGGACCACTCATCCCAGAGGAAGCCAATGTCATTTTCAGGGGTGCACCATCATTAAAGGGTCGGATAGCCCCCAATATTATAAATCCTCCCACTCGCCCCCTCTTCTTTCATGATTGGACGGGCTTTTTTCCTTGCAGGAAATGTGTAGTATGTCAACATAATGCCATTAGAACACGCAAAGTGACAGAGTTTACTTCCACTACTACGGGAAGGAGATACACTATAAAACCATTCTGCACTTGCAGTACGAAATTTGTAGTGTATCTCATCACTTGTCCCTGCCAGAAACAATATATAGGCCGTACCACCAGGACATTCTCTATTAGGGTGGGCGAACATATCGCCTTAATTAAGAGTAGAGACCCCAAACATACGGTTCCGAGGCATTATAAAGAATTTCATGGTGGTAATCCAGATGGGTCTAAGTTTGTCATTATTGACAAATACACACCTCCCTGGAGAGGGGGTGCGAAAATAAGAGGAGTATCCCGCCTGGAAATGTTTTGGGCATACGAGCTACAGACTTTTTTCCCTCAAGGGCTTAATGTAGAGATAAATGTCAACGCTTTCTTAGATGAATCATGAAATTTACAATATGTGTGACCATAATGCATTGTCCATTGCTGTATTTATATAAAATAATTTTATAGATGTTTTAGATGTTAATTACAGGTGTTAATTATATGGATGCACGTGAATCCAGTTCATTCGATTCCCCTTACTAATTTGACGTTATATGTTCCATACACACGTATCCTTTTACCATTACTGATTTTATATATGGCCATGTATAACCAGGGTGTCTATTTATATCCTGTTTACACTCATTCATAGACACTTTTTTGGCTAATTATCTATTTTCATAACCATCGGGATCGAGCAGTTGCCCCGGCCTTATATGTAGCTTTATGTGAATATAACTACAAAGGCTGGGCCTATGGGTATTCAACGGTAATTTCAATAGGTCTTTCCTTATGATTGATCATGTTGGTATATGCCCTATTTTGCTAAGTTGTTATTACTATTAGTATGAGACTTGGTCCAATATGCGTTTCCAGCTGTTATATTTAATTTGACATTGGGGCCTTCTATTGTTTGGGGCTATATTAAATACTTCCGGTTAACCATGGCTGGAACGCATAACCTGATGTCTTCCGCTCTCGCGTCGTGACGTTACAGCGTCGCGTCGCGAGGTGTGCTGGAATTGAGTGCACCGGAGTGTCCGGCCGTGAGGTGCGCTGGGATCATTGCATCGGGAGTTTCCGGCCAACCACGGTTGGAACGCAAACTCCGATGCTCACATGATTGGACTTCCTGTCTCGCGGGACAGCGATATACCGCGAGATTTGCCGTGACATTCCTCTGCAGACATCGGGAAACGAAATATGTGTTCAGTACTTTAATTAAGGGTAGTTACCTATATCGATAAGACCCTATTATGGCTTACAAATAGGAACCACTTTAAGTTACATACACGGGGATTATTAGGCCTCAATACCATGAAGTGGAACGCATAGTACATTCACCAAAGGGAGGCCTGGAACGCACGCGGGTCCGCCATTTTGAGCGACCCGGAAGTGCCAATTTACTGAATCGAACGGGCTGGAGTCACTTCAACATGATTACAGTACCTATATTATGGAGTTAGGCTGCAGTGGAGAGTACCCCAAGACGAAGTCTACTCAGACGAAACGCGTCGGGAGGACTCCACTGCTGCCTTTTTTTATGTACAAGCGCTTTTTATCATCCAAATCATGTAAGTGTATTTCCTTTTTAATAAACCATTACTTTTACGGTATCACACTATGTGGCCCTTTTTATATCTTTTATGAGCCATTTATGGGGCGATCTTTGGTTACGTTTGGAGAAGATACAGCTTCATGGAACCCCTGTGATTTCTTCACGATGTTAATGTCTTCCCACTATTGCCAGTGAGCAATACAAGCCGGTTTGACCCTCACAGTGTACACTGTTTTGGGTTCAAACCCTCCGGTAAGCCTCCAACCTTACTATCTGAGTGATTTGCACGTGTGTGAAGACACTGTGGTGTGATGTTCTGGAGCTGATTCATCTATATACTATCCAATCTGGACATGTCTGAATTGCAATAAGTCAGCCGTCTATCATTCACTTAGAGACTGTATGGCCTTACGCTGGTGAAGGTGGTGCATATATCACTTATTAGTGGTGACTCATTTAGTTTTCCACTCATGGACTTTTCTGTATTACATTATGTGTTTCCATAATTCTAATGTGAGATATTCAACTGTATTTTAGTTACACTGTATGTAGGGCACTGGCTCTATACCTTGCCAGTCTGCAGGTGCCTTACTTTTTAGCGCTACACGTTTGGTTTACATAAGGTTCTGTACTAGAACTTTAGTACCCAGCTGTGTGAAGGAAGGTTCTGTACTAGAACTTTAGTACCCAGCTGTGTGAAGGAAGGTACTGTACTAGAACTTTAGTACCCAGCTGTGTGAAGGAAGGTTCTGTACTAGAACTTTAGTACCCAGCTGTGTGAAGGAAGGTTCTGTACTAGAACTTTTGTACCCAGCTGTGTGAAGGAAGGTTCTGTACTAGAACTTTTGTACCCAGCTGTGTGAAGGAAGGTTCTGTACTAGAACTTTTGTACCCAGCTGTGTGAAGGAAGGTTCTGTACTAGAACTTTTGTACCCAGCTGTGTGAAGGAAGGTTCTGTACTAGAACTTTAGTACCATGTTGTGTGAAGGAAGGTACTGTACTAGAACTTTAGTACCCAGCTGTGTGAAGGAAGGTACTGTACTAGAACTTTTGTACCCAGCTGTGTGAAGGAAGGTTCTGTACTAGAACTTTAGTACCCAGCTGTGTGAAGGAAGGTTCTGTACTAGAACTTTTGTACCCAGCTGTGTGAAGGAAGGTTCTGTACTAGAACTTTTGTACCCAGCTGTGTGAAGGAAGGTTCTGTACTAGAACTTTAGTACCCAGCTGTGTGAAGGAAGGTTCTGTACTAGAACTTTTGTACCCAGCTGTGTGAAGGAAGGTTCTGTACTAGAACTTTTGTACCCAGCTGTGTGAAGGAAGGTTCTGTACTAGAACTTTTGTACCCAGCTGTGTGAAGGAAGGTTCTGTACTAGAACTTTTGTACCCAGCTGTGTGAAGGAAGGTACTGTACTAGAACTTTAGTACCCAGCTGTGTGAAGGAAGGTTCTGTACTAGAACTTTAGTACCCAGCTGTGTGAAGGAAGGTTCTGTACTAGAACTTTAGTACCCAGCTGTGTGAAGGAAGGTACTGTACTAGAACTTTTGTACCCAGCTGTGTGAAGGAAGGTTCTGTACTAGAACTTTTGTACCCAGCTGTGTGAAGGAAGGTTCTGTACTAGAACTTTAGTACCCAGCTGTGTGAAGGAAGGTACTGTACTAGAACTTTAGTACCCAGCTGTGTGAAGGAAGGTTCTGTACTAGAACTTTAGTACCCAGCTGTGTGAAGGAAGGTACTGTACTAGAACTTTTGTACCCAGCTGTGTGAAGGAAGGTTCTGTACTAGAACTTTTGTACCCAGCTGTGTGAAGGAAGGTTCTGTACTAGAACTTTAGTACCCAGCTGTGTGAAGGAAGGTACTGTACTAGAACTTTAGTACCCAGCTGTGTGAAGGAAGGTTCTGTACTAGAACTTTAGTACCCAGCTGTGTGAAGGAAGGTTCTGTACTAGAACTTTTGTACCCAGCTGTGTGAAGGAAGGTTCTGTACTAGAACTTTTGTACCCAGCTGTGTGAAGGAAGGTTCTGTACTAGAACTTTTGTACCCAGCTGTGTGAAGGAAGGTTCTGTACTAGAACTTTTGTACCCAGCTGTGTGAAGGAAGGTTCTGTACTAGAACTTTTGTACCCAGCTGTGTGAAGGAAGGTTCTGTACTAGAACTTTAGTACCATGTTGTGTGAAGGAAGGTACTGTACTAGAACTTTAGTACCCAGCTGTGTGAAGGAAGGTACTGTACTAGAACTTTTGTACACAGCTGTGTGAAGGAAGGTACTGTACTAGAACTTTAGTACCCAGCTGTGTGAAGGAAGGTACTGTACTAGAACTTTAGTACCCAGCTGTGTGAAGGAAGGTTCTGTACTAGAACTTTAGTACCCAGCTGTGTGAAGGAAGGTTCTGTACTAGAACTTTAGTACCCAGCTGTGTGAAGGAAGGTACTGTACTAGAACTTTCAAAAGGGCCTTTATACATGTGTATGTATTTATGTGTACATGTACGTTACTTTTAATCCTGACCCCCTATTCCTGTACTATCAGAACTGCTTTTTTTTTTTTAGGGCTTGTTTGTAATATCAGTAAGGACTGCTGCTCCTCTGAAAAGCAATCCATGCTCAGATTTCTTTTGAGAGGCATTTTACAAGTGGTAAAGAGGCAATATGTTGCCTCCTCACCAACAGTTTAAACCCCATAAATGCAGCATCACCACACCGGAAACACGTGCAAGGCACACAGTTGTGGGGTGGTTGCAGTGCAGCTCCATTCACCTGGGGGTATACCTCCAGCTGCAGCCACAGCATGTGTACACTTCCAGCTGCTGCCTCTGCAGCTAAAGGGGGAGCACTTGGGAGTGGTAAAAACCGCTCAACCACGTGGTTTTACCGTCCCTCCAATCTTGCATGTGAACAAACCCTTGGTTCACATCTGTGTGGCTGTGTGTAGGGCAGCCTATTCATTTCAATGGGCTGCCCTACCTGCAGAAATGCAGGGAAAGAACTCCCCTTTTTTTTTTATAGAAGTGTGCCGCACCAAAAACATTTGCGTGTCAGGAACGAACCTGATTTTGCACCCATTCTGCGACACACACTAATGTGAAGCAAGCCTTGGACTGGGGTGCCTCAAGACTGGAATACTTTTCAAGGGCACATAGACTGGAAAAAGGTTGAGAAACACCCGTGTATACATCCTGTATAATAATATACTACAAAAAACATTAGCTGTGTGCTGCTAAAGTGTTCAGCTTGAAGATATCTTCACAATAAAAGTGTATGAGGTGATCACAAAACCCCTTTAGGGCAGTGTAGTGCTGGGACTGGGCTTGGTCAGTGATCCCCTTTAGGGCAGTGTAGTGCTGGGACTGGGCTTGGTCAGTGATCCCCTTTAGGGCAGTGTAGTGCTGGGACTGGGCTTGGTCAGTGATCCCCTTTAGGGTAGGGTAGTGCTGGGACTGGGCTTGGTCAGTGATCCCTTTTAGGGCAGTGTAGTGCTGGGACTGGGCTTGGTCAGTGATCCCCTTT
The DNA here is from genome assembly GCA_037952835.1 of Lithobates septentrionalis. NCBI lineage: Eukaryota > Metazoa > Chordata > Amphibia > Anura > Ranidae > Lithobates > Lithobates septentrionalis. The sequence goes on from JBBDGP010001445.1 coordinate 4,631,862, forward strand.
AGGGCAGTGTGGTGCTGGGCCTGGGCTTGGTCAGTGATCCCCATTAGGGCAGTGTAGTGCTGGGACTGGGCTTGGTCAGTGATCCCTTTTAGGGTAGGGTAGTGCTGGGACTGGGCTTGGTCAGTGATCCCCTTTAGGGCAGTGTGGTGCTGGGCCTGGGCTTGGTCAGTGATCCCCTTTAGGGCAGTGTGGTGCTGGGACTGGGCTTGGTCAGTGATCCCTTTAAGGCAGTGTGGTGCTGGGACTGGGCTTGGTCAGTGATCCCCTTTAGGGTAGGGTAGTGCTGGGACTGGGCTTGGTCAGTGATCCCCTTTAGGGCAGTGTGGTGCTGGGACTGGGCTTGGTCAGTGATCCCCTTTAGGGCAGTGTGGTGCTGGGACTGGGCTTGGTCTGTGATCCCCTTTAGGGTAGGGTAGGGTAGTGCTGGGACTGGGCTTGGTCAGTGATCCCCTTTAGGGCAGTGTAGTGCTGGGACTGGGCTTGGTCAGTGATCCCCTTTAGGGTAGGGTAGTGCTGGGACTGGGCTTGGTCAGTGATCCCCTTTAGGGCAGTGTAGTGCTGGGACTGGGCTTGGTCAGTGATCCCCTTTAGGGCAGTGTGGTGCTGGGACTGGGCTTGGTCTGTGATCCCCTTTAGGGTAGGGTAGGGTAGTGCTGGGACTGGGCTTGGTCAGTGATCCCCTTTAGGGCAGTGTAGTGCTGGGACTGGGCTTGGTCAGTGATCCCCTTTAGGGTAGGGTAGTGCTGGGACTGGGCTTGGTCAGTGATCCCCTTTAGGGTAGGGTAGTGCTGGGACTGGGCTTGGTCAGTGATCCCCTTTAGGGCAGTGTGGTGCTGGGACTGGGCTTGGTCAGTGATCCCCTTTAGGGCAGTGTGGTGCTGGGACTGGGCTTGGTCAGTGATCCCCTTTAGGGCAGTGTGGTGCTGGGACTGGGCTTGGTCAGTGATCCCCTTTAGGGTAGGGTAGTGCTGGGACTGGGCTTGGTCAGTGATCCCCTTTAGGGTAGGGTAGTGCTGGGACTGGGCTTGGTCAGTGATCCCCTTTAGGGTAGGGTAGTGCTGGGACTGGGCTTGGTCAGTGATCCCCTTTAGGGCAGTGTGGTGCTGGGACTGGGCTTGGTCAGTGATGCCCTTTAGGGCAGTGTAGTGCTGGGACTGGGCTTGGTCAATGATTCCCTTTAGGGCAGTGTAGTGCTGGGACTGGGCTTGGTCAGTGATCCCCTTTAGGGCAGTGTGGTGCTGGGACTGGGCTTGGTCAGTGATCCCCTTTAGGGCAGTGTGGTGCTGGGACTGGGCTTGGTCTGTGATCCCCTTTAGGGTAGGGTAGGGTAGTGCTGGGACTGGGCTTGGTCAGTGATCCCTGATCCCCTTTAGGGTAGGGTAGTGCTGGGACTGGGCTTGGTCAGTGATCCCCTTTAGGGCAGTGTGGTGCTGGGACTGGGCTTGGTCAGTGATCCCCTTTAGGGTAGGGTAGTGCTGGGACTGGGCTTGGTCAGTGATCCCCTTTAGGGCAGTGTGGTGCTGGGACTGGGCTTGGTCAGTGATCCCCTTTAGGGCAGTGTGGTGCTGGGACTGGGCTTGGTCAGTGATCCCCTTTAGGGTAGGGTAGTGCTGGGACTGGGCTTGGTCAGTGATCCCCTTTAGGGTAGGGTAGTGCTGGGACTGGGCTTGGTCAGTGATCCCCTTTAGGGTAGGGTAGTGCTGGGACTGGGCTTGGTCAGTGATCCCCTTTAGGGCAGTGTGGTGCTGGGACTGGGCTTGGTCAGTGATGCCCTTTAGGGCAGTGTAGTGCTGGGACTGGGCTTGGTCAATGATTCCCTTTAGGGCAGTGTAGTGCTGGGACTGGGCTTGGTCAGTGATCCCCTTTAGGGCAGTGTGGTGCTGGGACTGGGCTTGGTCAGTGATCCCCTTTAGGGCAGTGTGGTGCTGGGACTGGGCTTGGTCTGTGATCCCCTTTAGGGTAGGGTAGGGTAGTGCTGGGACTGGGCTTGGTCAGTGATCCCTGATCCCCTTTAGGGTAGGGTAGTGCTGGGACTGGGCTTGGTCAGTGATCCCCTTTAGGGCAGTGTGGTGCTGGGACTGGGCTTGGTCAGTGATCCCCTTTAGGGTAGGGTAGTGCTGGGACTGGGCTTGGTCAGTGATCCCCTTTAGGGTAGGGTAGTGCTGGGACTGGGCTTGGTCAGTGATCCCCTTTAGGGCAGTGTGGTGCTGGGACTGGGCTTGGTCAGTGATCCCTTTTTAGGGCAGTGTGGTGCTGGGACTGGGCTTGGTCAGTGATCCCCTTTAGGGCAGTGTGGTGCTGGGACTGGGCTTGGTCAGTGATCCCCTTTAGGGCAGTGTGGTGCTGGGACTGGGCTTGGTCTGTGATCCCCTTTAGGGTAGGGTAGGGTAGTGCTGGGACTGGGCTTGGTCAGTGATCCCCTTTAGGGCAGTGTAGTGCTGGGACTGGGCTTGGTCAGTGATCCCCTTTAGGGCAGTGTGGTGCTGGGACTGGGCTTGGTCAGTGATCCCCTTTAGGGCAGTGTGGTGCTGGGACTGGGCTTGGTCTGTGATCCCCTTTAGGGTAGGGTAGTGCTGGGACTGGGCTTGGTCTGTGATCCCCTTTAGGGTAGGGCAGGGTAGGGTAGTGCTGGGACTGGGCTTGGTCAGTGATCCCCTTTAGGGCAGTGTGGTGCTGGGACTGGGCTTGGTCAGTGATCCCCTTTAGGGCAGTGTGGTGCTGGGACTGGGCTTGGTCTGTGATCCCCTTTAGGGTAGGGTAGGGTAGGGTAGTGCTGGGACTGGGCTTGGTCAGTGATCCCCTTTAGGGCAGTGTGGTGCTGGGACTGGGCTTGGTCAGTGATCCCCTTTAGGGTAGGGTAGGGTAGTGCTGGGACTGGGCTTGGTCAGTGATCCCCTTTAGGGTAGGGTAGGGTAGTGCTGGGACTGGGCTTGGTCAGTGATCCCCTTTAGGGCAGTGTAGTGCTGGGACTGGGCTTGGTCAGTGATGCCCTTTAGGGCAGTGTAGTGCTGGGACTGGGCTTGGTCAGTGATCCCCTTTAGGGTAGGGTAGTGCTTGGACTGGGCTTGGTCAGTGATCCCCTTTAGGGCAGTGTAGTGCTGGGACTGGGCTTGGTCAGTGATCCCCTTTAGGGCAGTGTGGTGCTGGGACTGGGCTTGGTCAGTGATCCCCTTTAGGGCAGTGTGGTGCTGGGACTGGGCTTGGTCTGTGATCCCCTTTAGGGTAGGGTAGTGCTGGGACTGGGCTTGGTCAGTGATCCCCTTTAGGGCAGTGTGGTGCTGGGACTGGGCTTGGTCAGTGATCCCCTTTAGGGTAGGGTAGTGCTTGGACTGGGCTTGGTCAGTGATCCCCTTTAGGGCAGTGTGGTGCAGGGACTGGGCTTGGTCAGTGATCAGCGATCCCCTTTAGGGCAGTGTGGTGCTGGGCTTGGTGTGGTCAGCACAATGTAGGTATGACTGCAGGTCAGGCCTCTGTACTATGATCGCACCATGTGTTCCTGGGCTGACACATAAAATGAGAGGTCAGTGATGGCGGCCTCCATTGTTGTCTCATGACATTTAGTGATTCCTCACACGCCCCCCGCACATTGTTATGCTGTACTGAGCTCAGAATGATGACAAAGCTGTGATAATATATTACGTCAGAGCCGTGTAAGTGACGTACAAGTGTTGTGGCCCCGCCCCTACTTGATAGTCTATGAACCCGCTGCAACTTATAGTGCCGCACACAGCCCCGCCTTAACCCTCCCCCCTACTACTGCTTGCTGCGACCACGAGAGGGGCGTGGTACGTCTGGCTAGTGAGAGACTTTCGCGCATGCGTGAAGCGTCCTGACGCGACACGCCGCGCTGACGTCAGCGGTGGCGGGCGGACCGATCGGTAGAGCTCAGCCCCTCACGCAGTGCCTGCTGATTCACCAAATAGTAATCGGCAAATCAGCAGGCACTAGGAGGACGGGGCAGAGCGCTGCCATTCATCTCCTTCCGATCCAGCCCAGGTGAGCGGCGCCGCTGCGGCCTTCCTGCGCCTACAAGCCGGCCGCACGTTGCTCCCGTCCCCGGCTACGCCCCGCGGATATTGTGTCCGGTACTGATGTGTGTTCTCTTCTCTGTCTCTACAGGACGACCCTCATGCGGTATTAGTGCGGCTCTGCCATGTTGGCCTGATCCCCGGGACCAGATGACCTCGCCTTCCTGCTTCTCCCTCTCCCGCAGATGAACACTGGACTTCAGAAATGTAAGTGTCCCATTGTCCGGGGCCTGCACCAGCTGCCGGCTCCCCTCCCTGTCACCAGCACTCTCTATGGTTCTTCCTCACCTCCCTATCATCAGTTTCCTCTCTATGGTACTCCCTCACCTCCCTTTCACCAGCCCTCCTCTCTATGGTCCCCCCCCCTCACCAGCCCTCCTCTCTATGGTCCCCCCCCCCCTCACCAGCCCTCCTCTCTATGGTTCCCCCCCCCCCCTCACCAGCCCTCCTCTCTATGGCCCCCCCCTCACCAGCCCTCCTCTCTATGGTTCCCCCCCCCCCTCACCAGCCATCCTCTCTATGGTTTCCCCCCCCCCTCACCAGCCATCCTCTCTATGGTTCCCCCCCCCCCACCAGCCCTCCTCTCTATGGTTTCCCCCCCCCCTCACCAGCCCTCCTCTCTATGGTTTCCCCCCCCCCCTCACCAGCCCTCCTCTCTATGGTTCCTCACCAGCCCTCCTCTCTATGGTTCCTCACCAGCCCTCCTCTCTATGGTCCCCTCACCAGCCCTCCTCTCTATGGTCCCCTCACCAGCCCTCCTCTCTATGGTCCCCTCACCAGCCCTCCTCTCTATGGTCCCCTCACCAGCCCTCCTCTCTATGGTCCCCTCACCAGCCCTCCTCTCTATGGTCCCCTCACCAGCCCTCCTCTCTATGGGTCCCCCCCCCTCTCCAGCCCTCCTCTCTATGGTTCCCCCCCCTCTCCAGCCCTCCTCTCTATGGTTCCCCCCCCTCTCCAGCCCTCCTCTCTATGGTTCTCCCCTCCTCTCTATGGTCCCCCCCCCCTCACCAGCCCTCCTCTCTATGGTTCTCCCCTCCTCTCTATGGTTCCCCCTCACCAGCCCTCCTCTTGTTCTCCCCCCCCCCCCAGCCCTCCTTACCTTCTTCTCACCAGCCCTCCTCTCTATGGTTCCCCCCCCCTCTATAGATAGGTAAGAGGACCTGTCACCTGCTGGTCGGGGGCTCGCACCTCCACCAGAGAACATCACCCCCTTCTACCTCATCACCCTTCTCATACCTCACCACTCCGCAACCCCCCCTTATATTCAGGTAAAGCCTTTGGCATGAGGCGTGGTCATTGCGAATCATTTTCTGTGAGATGGTCAGCCTGTTCCCAGCAATTGGTCCCTCCTGTTTAAAGGGTCGGCTCACCAGTTCCAGTTTAACCCTAACTAGTCCTAAACGGTCCTCCTATCACCTATGGTGACTTAGCTGTGTAAGAAAGAAAGTATATACTCCTTTTCAGGCTGCTCTGGTATTGTGATCCTTGTTCTGTGCCAGCTGCAGAGGAGAGGAGTGCTCTGATAACGACTGGTAAAACCTGGAGTGGTGACATCACACATAGGCTCCTATGACCTGTTCGTTGTCAGCACTCCCTCCTCTTCACTGCAGCTGCCGCTAACTGACATGGGATCATGTGACTGGAACAGGCTGACAATAGGTATTTACATCTTCTATTACACAGGTTAGTAAGCATAGGTTTGGGAGGGGACAGTTTTAGGACTAGTTAGGTGGAAAGAACGACACTCTGCAATCACATTACATCCCATGTTGATGATTTAATAACCATTCCTCTCCTGACTCACCTGTGGGCCATATTCACAAAAGCCTGCCAGAATCATTGCCTCCGCTATAGGTTCCTTTCACACATGCTTTCCGATCAGGTCCGCCTGCCAGTTTTTCAGGGAGACCGGATCGGACTCTCCCGTCTCCCCTATGGAGCAGCGGATGACATCAGACAGATTGGATGAAAACAGACTGGCGGTCCATTTCCCCATTTAGGACAGTGGACAGGCCCTGTCATCCGCCTTCTCAGCGGGGATTAGCGGAATGATCCCCCCGCTAAACAAGCAGAATCCGCTACATGGGGGAGCCCTTACACAGCGTCATACTGTCTTCCTACAGCTGTTAGGACACATCACATACACCCCTGGCTCAGTACTAAAGAAGGCAGCACCATCCTTTTCCTGAGGGCTTCACAGCCGCTGTGCTTATCCAAGCCAAAAGTGCCGGTTCACACTAGCGCAATGTCAAACATCGCATGTGATTTACACTGCTTTGCAGATTACAAGCGATGTCTGTGTGATGCGAATTCAGCCATGCAGATTGTATGGCTGAAATCGCATCGCGTTCAGACCAAAATTGTGCAGGACTTTTTTTTTTTTTTTTTTTCCTGTCTGCACCAGAATTGGATCACATGCAATCTGATTCCTGTCCGATTTCACAGTTCACACTGATATGTGAACCGATCTGGGGGTGTCATTTACTTTCAATTGACACCCGTAGTGGTTCGCATAGGGCAGTGTGAACTTCCTGCAAGTTCTATGTTATGCGGGAACTGCGCTGGTTCCCGCATCGCGCCTGAGTGAACCGGCACTAAGTGCACAGCCCGGTCAGGGTGCTCATCTTAACGGCTGCCGCATCCTATTAACCACTTGAGGACCGCCCCATTGCAAAAATACTGCAACAGGGCGGCTGCTATGTGTCTGAACATGTACATGATTCAGAATTTCCAGGTAGGGGGGCGCACGCTGTCGCCCCATCTGTGCTGTGACTCGGTACAGTACAAGTTGGTCAGCAGGTCCCGGCCAATAATTTAGGTTAGGACCTGCTGTTCGGCTTAGCGGATGACAGTACAGAGCCCTGTGTTTACTAACAACACAGGGCTCTGTACACAGAGCAGCGATGTGGCTGTTTTCTTTTCTCCCTCAAACAAAACGACCACCTCAGTTAGTAGAAGCAGCACATATTACACACATTACACATTGGGGGTGATTCATTGAAAACTGGCTCTGCATAAAAACCAGTTGGCTTCCAGGTTTTTTTTTTTTTTTTTTTTTTTTTTTTTGTCAAAGCTGATTGGCTACCAGCTGCACAAGATTTTTCACACTCCAGTTTTAGTAAATCAACCCCAATGTTAGGCACACAGTTAGCCCCCTTTCCTTCCAGTGTCATTAGTAAAGTGTATATTAGCACTGATTACTGTATTGGTGTCTGGTAACCAGTTCCCACCCAGTGTCAGTCAGTGTCTGATTGCTCTCCGCACTATCACAGTCCTACTATAAGTTGCTAATCAGCGTTACCATTACTAGTATAATAAAAAAATTCCAGTATATATACCTTAGTTTGTAGATGCTATAACTTTAATGCAAGCCAATCAATATACACTTATTGGGATTTTTTTCTTGCCAAAGACATTTAGCAGAATACATTTTGTGCTAATTTTATTTTTTATTTTTTTTTAATTTGATACATTTTTTTGAAAAAAAAATGGGTGTTTTTATAGTAGAAAGTAAAAAATGTTTTTTTTTTTTTGTTTTTTGTTTTTTTGTTTTTTTCAGTATTTTTTTTTTTTTGTTGTTTTATATAATAAAAACATAAACAACCCAGTGGTGATCAAATACCACCAAAAGAAAGCTCTATTTGTGTGAAAAGATACGCATTTCATACCCCTTGGGGGGGGGGGGGGTTTAAAAAAAATGAATCTCTGGTTCTCAACCACATAGGTACTCGAGGAATACTCCAATTTGTGGAGGAGATTCCCCATCCATAGAAACCCTTAAGGAAAGTCTGAAGGAACTGAGACAGGTTGCTTGACTTTGTAAGGCAGCGGCAACCCACCACAATTTCCAAAAAAGAAAAGTCACGTCTACCACCAAATCAGGAAGTGTTCTGTTAGTAAGAAGCATCTTAATAGGAGTATGTATAACTCTCACCTCACCCTCTTCAAACCCACTGAGTGAGGCAAAGTTTTGTTATGCCTATGAACATATATAAAGCACAGTCATTTACTATATATGGAGCTAAAATATTCAGTGACCAAAAACATTTTTTGAAAGAATATAGAGGAAAACATTGACTATGACCTCTTCTGAGAACGCTTGTGGCCTGGCTGTCTTGCTGATCAAATGGCTTTATTACTTTGAGGCAGTGACCTGAACAAATATGCAGATCAGAAGGTCTGACATTCAACTGCATGCTTGTTCTGGTTTAGTGACTCAAAAGTATGCCAGTCACAGCCAAGCAACTAGTAACCTTAGGCCTCAGTCACACTTCCAGTTTCAAAGCTGCGTTCAGATGACATTTCTAAATGCATATAAATGCAGGTAATGATTTCTTAATGACACTTAATTTTTTTTTCTCCAGTGTATTCTACAGGCTGAGAATGCAAAATTGAAACACTTGACTGGGGGGCTGTACATTGGTACCCCAATTATTTTAAATGGTCTGTCAATGTACCAGCATTAACAAAAATAAAACCTGTGCTATTTTCTCTCAATATATTCCTATTGCGAATGTTCGGGAGAATTCCAGGAAGTAAGCAGGTGCTGTAGCAACTGCAAGCAGGTTGGTTGGTGTCAGTACATTAAAAAATGTCTCTTTGCTGATGACACAAAGGTGTGTTACAGGGTTGATATCCCGGGAGGTCTCTAACATGGAACATGATTTGGCATTGCTGAAAGATTCGTCAAAGCAGTGGAAACTGCAGTTCAATGTTTCTAAATGTAAAATAATGCAGCTAGCGAAAAATAATCCCTTGACAGTACAATTGGGGGGTATAGCGTTGGTTAACACTACAGAGCAAAAAGATTTGGGGGGTGCTTATTTCAGATGTTTGCAAAATGAGCAAACAGTGTGACCAGACAGTGGAAAAAGAGAATAGAATTCTAAGATGCCTCACCAGAGGGGTCACCAGCAGGAGGTCATGATTCCCCTATATAGATCTTTAGTGAGACCTCATTTAGAATACTGTGTCCAGTTCTTACAAATAGATATTAAAGCGGGGTTCCACCCAAATTTTGAACAATATCTGTATGTATTCCCTTCCTTGCCTAGATGTTGACATGCTGTTTAAAAAAATTGAAATCGCCGTAATTACCTTTTTATTTTTCTATTCTTCTTTGCACTTCCTGGTTCTCCTCCCGTGGGAGTAGGCGTGTTTCTAGCCTCTCACAGACTCCGCACAGTCTCCTGGGAGCTAGTCTCAGGCTTCCCAGCATGCAGTGTGCAACGCCGTCATCACTACATCGGGAACGAGCGGTGAATGCTGGGAGCACAGCATTCACCGCATCCAGGAAATAAATGCTTGTGGGCTTCAAATGCCCACAATGAAGATGGAAACTGCCTGCAGTGAAAAATATAAGTTATTCTTTCCGACGAAATCTGACACAGGCAGACATATTACACACAATATGTGAGTATGTAATGCTGAGAAGAAAAGTTTGTGAATGAACTCAAAAAAAAAAAAACCGATAGGTGGGCCCCCGCTTTAAGACACAATGAATTCAGAGAAGGGTACCAAAATGGTTAAAGATCAGAGGGATAAAATGTATCGGGAAAGACTGCAGGACCCTAATATGTACAGTCTGGAGAAAAGAAGGGAAAGGGATAACATGATTGAAAGTGTAAATACATCCAGGGGATGCATAAGATTCGGGAGGGCAGGATTTTAATAAGCCAAGATCAAGAACACAGGGGCATGACCTCAAACTGGAGGAAAGTTCAAAACTAATCTTAGAAAGTATTATTTTACCAAAAGGGTAGTTGATGCTTGGAACAGACTTCCAGCAGAGGCAGTGAGTCAGGAAACACAACAGTAAATTAATTCAAACATGCTTGGGACAAATCTAAATCTATATGCATACAAAAAAAAAAATTGGAAGAGAAAAAACACAAGGCATGGGGGGGGGGGGGGGGGGGGATAGTAGACTCAATGAACTTGCTTGCCCTTTTTTTCTGCTGTCGCTTTTCTATGTTTCTATTAACTGCTGGCGCACACACACTGGGTTTGTAGTGACTTGTTCAAACATTTAATAAGCCGATCACCTTGCAAACGGGGTCAATGCACCATTCTGGGGTTTTCCAAATGTTGCACTGAAACAGTTTGTCATGTGGTCACTTTAATAAAGTTACTGTGGATCCATGGTGAGCTGGTGACACATGTCCCTTTCTATGCACGGTTTTTCCTGATGCAATGTGTGGCAGTGTGCTGAAACCCACGGGCATCACTTTAGTACACGTGTCAAACACAAGGCCCACAGGATGCATCTAGCCACCCAGGCTATTTCATTTGGCACTCGCATCAGACAGGACGACAGAACTGCTAGATCCTTCACTACTCTGTGCATTGGAGACTGCTGATACAGAACACCATGGCAGAACCATATTCTCTCTGAACAGTTATTACTATACCAGTAATAATTGAATGCTGATGCAATTTTTTAATATGATAAATAGATATTTATATAGTCTTACAGATTCAACTAGCTCCTTGAGGGCAACCGTAATGCTTGATGCCACCCTGTGATGATATTGAGTTTGACACCCCTTCTCTAGTACATTGGGGTATAATTCAAACACAGGTTCATGGTGCATTGCAGTAATCTGTACATGTACAACCACACAAGTGAGAAGTCATTCTAAAATGGACCTCTTTGAATCAGATATGCCTGTAAATCTTTTAACCCGACTCATTTACAATAACTTGCAATCAGTTACTCTTACATTTTAGCCATTAAAGTGTTTACATGTTGCAGTGATGTGTACAGGAAACGCCTCAATATGACAAGGTACTTAAAGCCTTCATATAAATGGATGTAATAGGTAAATTAGCAAAGCTCTGTTAACCTTTGCCTTGTCTTGAGCTATAGTCATCCGATCTCTATTATGATGACATGATTAAGTAAAAATGTATTTGCTGGGAAAAACAAAATTAATGCTAACACAGCTTGCTCTATTTCTGTTAGTTCTGTGGTCATGTGAATCAGTATAGACATCAGTTGACTGCATCTCCTATGTCCCGAGCAGTTGTGTGAAAATAGCAATAATGAATATGGGCTACATGCGCAATAACCCTAAATTTATGCCTATTCTAGACTAAGCATGGCATTGGATGTTTGTGAAATCTGCTGAATTTGCAAGATCCATGTTTTACATAGAAACCTCATTGGGCTTTGGGAAAACTAACAGGCAGCACAAAACCTAGTGCTGTCTTCAATACAATCCATATTTTTTTTTTTTTTGCAGGGCTTCTGATCATGTCACCATCTTTCATGCGGGAACTGGCTGTTACATCCTAGTCACATACAGTTGGTCCCCTACTGTGCATGCGTGTGATCAGAGTGCAGGGAGGCTGGTCCTGTAGCCTCATGGTATGTGTGACGTAAATTTCAGGACACAGCTAGAGAGGATGGTCAGGTTGGTACATCTAAGGAAGTGGGAGTGAGTACCAGCAAAAAAGGTACCTTTTCAGGGGAAAAAATTACGATTGTCTTACAGTCTGAGTAAGAGGATGATGCTGTCCTCTTCAGTTGAAGGCCTGCTTTGTCATTTTCCCCCTACACCAACCCCACCTGTAGAAAGAAAGCAAAAGATAATGGGCCAGCACAGTGGCTAAGTGGTTAGCATTTCCACTTGGCAGCACTAGAGTCGTCAGTATGAATCCCAACCATGACACTACCTGCCTGGAGTTTACAAGTTCTCCTTGTACCTGCGTGGGTTTCCTTCGGGAACTCTGATTTTCCTTCCACACTCCAAAGATATGCTGGTAGGTTATTTGGCTCCTGTCTAAATTGCCCGTAGTATGTGCATGTATGAATGTGAGGTAGGGACCTTAGATTGTAAGCTCCTTGAGGGCAGGGACTAATGTAAATGTACAGTGTATATATGAACCTGTCATAAATAATAAAAAAAGCTTGCCTTTCCTCTGGAAAGGGATAAGATCCTGGGTAATGGTGAGCACTCCAGATCTCACAAGAAGACGCACAGTGCTGGGAGCATTTGTTTTGGTGAATTTGGGAGTACTCTACATTTCCCTATTTATCTTGGAGGAAGGAGGATCTCATGTCACCTAGGTGCCCTGGGTGTAAGCCACCTCTTTCCCCTCCTACAGGTTCTGCTTTTAGAAAGGGGCAGCGAAGGGCACTTTTTTTTTTTTTTTTTAATAGGACCTTGCGTCTAAAATGCTTATTCTCTCCCTGAGAAAACCAGAGCAGGCAGATTGCCTTGCAGTATTTTGGCAACAATGAAATTGCTGTCACTCCTTTCATAGTCTGACTCTCTGGTTAGTATATGCTTTGGCTGCAGTTGTTGGGCATACCTAGGGTGCGTTCAGGGCCATGCACTTGCACTGATGTCACTTAGCAGTGGCTGTGTCCGAATTGACAGCTATGGGACTGCCAGCTTTGGGATGCATGCTACATCCGTGTGTCCCTGTAAACATGGCCCTGCACAGGGCATGGATTAAAAAGGCCCAACGCTGACCTTTTTTGCTTGCTACCAGTACATCTATACTTTCAGTTAAAAAAGCCCTCATTAATAATGATTGAAGTTTTTCAGTCCGATCTTGAGTTTGGGAAAAGTACTGTCCAATCTTGCTTTCTTGAAATTGCTCATACTTGGAAATCTGTACTCTGCCTTGCCCAATACTTGTTGAAATGTTTCCGGATTGTCCATTTTAAATAGAGGCTTTTTGGCTGTAGTCAGAACCTCTCGTCATCTGGTAGTTCTAAATGGCTGGGGCATTGAGCATGATCAGAGGAGTGGTGTTGGGGGTGCTTGGCTAATCTGAATCTGTTTTGCCGAAAGTAATAACCTTTTTAACAACTTTTAGTATGATTAATGGTAATTAGGCAGCAAAGACTGATGTTTTACATTATTCTGCTACATGGATTCATTAGGCCCATTGTGCCAGCAAGAAAGTATAGGAAACCTTATCCAGTGGGAACTGCTTCAGTACCCGGTTTAATTTTCCAGCCATTTTGGCCTTTGCATTAAAAATGGATCATGCATTAAAAGCGGATAAGGTCATTTTAAATCTAGACACACTAAGCTAAATTCCAACGCACAAGTGTCCTCTCTAGAAAAGGCTTTGCCCCCCTGTAACATGGTTTTGTTGTTGATCCTGCTGTTAGATCGTATTTTCCATTTCCTGTACTGGGGTGATGCCACTGTTGCTTCTGCAGTGCAACAATGCAGCATGGCTGTCCTCTTGTGGATAGGGTAGTTGTGGTTGGACATGTAGTTTTAAATGGAGTTTAAAGTGGTTATATAGTTACACTTTTAACTTTTACCTACAGGTAAGCCTATAATAAGGCTTACCTGTAGGTAAAAAAAAATCTCCTAAACCTGTACGGTTTAGGAGATATTACCCTTGCAATGAGCTGCTGACTGCAGCGCCGCATGCGCACAGAGGATTCTTGGCTGAAAGCCCTTGCCAGAAAGAAGTCTCCTGCGTGCATGCACATCACAGTGCTGGAGCCACGATACCCGGAAGACACACCGAGGCAACATGTCAGCTACCTCGGCGTGGACCAGGTGAGATACCGATGCCTTGTTCTAAGGTAAGTATTTCATAATGAGCTAGTATGCGGTACATACTAGCTCATTGTGCCTTTTGCCTTACAGGGGTATAAAAAACAAAGTGTCAGCGGGTTTACTACCGTTTTAAGTAGGCAACCAAGAAATGAATGCCAAGTTCCAGCTAACACTTTTTTTGAAGCATTTGCAACAATGTTTTTTCCTTTTTTTTTGGGAAACGTGTATAGAATATGACTAGTGTGGCCATTGTAAGTATTTGTATCCATACAATGCTTGTCTACAATGTCACTGAACAGTGGAGAAAAATCTAAGAGATGTGAAATGAAAGTATTCAGTATTCCTCCTTTACTAGACACCATACAAATATCAAAATGCAGTATGTTTGATATAGTGGGCTTTTAAGTTTTTTTTGTTTTATCTTAACGGGCCAGAATCAAACTTTCAGCAAATGATCTGTCCAAGGCATTTGCTCGATATCAGATTAAAGTCGGATGAAATGGCCAATTTCGAGTCAAATGCAAGCTTGTCAAAAAGACATTGAAGAAAGCTTAAATAAAAGCTTGAAGAAACCTCAAATAAAAACTTAAAGGTTGAGGTCACTTTTAGGAGCATGTAACACATATATTTAGGGTATAACATGCTTCTAGTGACCCACCTCCCTCCGCCAGTGCTCTCTGCTTTGACACTGGACAGGGGATCTACTCTCTGCACCTGCTGTCACCATTTGAAAACACTGCGGCCATGCTGGGCTCCGCCCACACAACCACGTTGTTGGTTTCGTTTCCTGTGAATAAATTAAACATTCCTTCAAATTTTATGTATGTCTTCACACTAGTCTGTTACGCTTCCATTGCAGTGTTAAAAATCCTGCTTGCCGCTTTTTTGGTGCATATTTGGTCAGTTAAAAAAAATAAAAATGTCCCTACCCATTGAAATGCATTGCAAAAATGGATAGTGTTTCGTTTTCTGCAATTTTTAAGTCACCTGATCTATGAAAAATGCACTGTAAGCAGGGTGAAGTCATGGTCATTTTTCGGCGACCATTATCGGCACTTTTTTTTTTTTTTTTTTTTAATCAGCAAAACACCAATAACCCTGTTTGGCCGATAATTTGCAGCAGATATATTGGTGCATCCTTACTCCTGTCGTCTTATTGCTGAGCATGGTGCTATCTTAGCCTCTTGGCTTCTGTTTAGATTGTATACATGTGATCAGCTATGACACCAGCCATTTGAGGGCTTACAAGTTTGAGAGACACTGGCAACAGTTATCACCAGAGGGGGGACATGCATTAAATGTAACAGTTTTGGGAAAGGATTAAATTGGTGGGTTTAGTTCCACTTTAAGACAAGTGTTGCCAAAAATATAGATCTGTAGAGCTAAATCTTTAGAGGTTGTTTTTTTTTTTTTTTTTTTTTTTTTTTTTTTTTTTTTTTTTTTTCCCCCTTTGAATTTATTTTTTGACATCTTGACCAGAATTTTCTTGCCTGCATATTATACAGTTGTGCTCATAAGTTTAAACACCCTGGCAGAATTTGATTTCTTGGCCATTTTTCAGAGAATATGAATAACAAACTTTTCTTTCACTCGTGGTTAGTGTTTGGCTGAAGCCATTTATTAATCAACTGTTTACTCTTTTTAAATCGTAATGGCAACAGATACTACTAAAATGACCCTGATCAAAAGTTTACATACCCTGGTGATTTTGGCCTGATAACATGCACACAGGTTGACACAAAAGGGTTTGAAAGGCTATTGGGCTACTTTCACACTAAGGCGCTTTACAGGCGCTATAGCGCCTGTAAAGCGCCTCTTCTGTCACTCCAGTGTGAGAGCCTGAGTGCTTTTACACTGGAGCGGTGCGCTGGCAGGATGCTAAAGTCCTGCAAGCAGCATCTTTGAGGCGCTTCAGGAGCTTTTGGAATCGATGGGCAGCGTCGGCAAAGTGGTGCATTGCGGGTACTTTTAACCCTTTTTCGGCTGTTGGGGGTTAAAAGCGCCCCGCTATTGGGCGAAAAGCGCAGACGCCCGCCCCAGTGTGAAAGTGTGACCTTAAAGGTAACCATATTTACCTGTGATCTGTTTCCTTGTAATTAGTGTGTGTGTATAAAAGGTCAATGAGTTTCTGGACTCCTGACAGACCCTTGCATCTTTCATCCAGTGCTGCACTGACATTTCTGGATTCTGAGTCATGGGGAAAACAAAAGAATTGTCAAGAGATCTGCGGGAAAAGGTAGTTGAACTGTAAAAAACAGCAGTGTTCAAACTCTAATCGAGAAGTGCAAAATAAAGTGTTCTGTTGAAACCAAACCATGGTCAGGTAGACTAACTAGGATTTCAGCCACAGCTGTCCGGAAAATTGTTTGGGATGCAAAGAAAAACCCACAAATAACTTCAGGTGAAATACAGGACTCTCTGAAAACATGTGGTGTGGCTGTTTAAAGATGCACAATAAGGAGGCACTTGAAGAAAGATGGGCTTGCATGGTTGAGTCGTCAGAACAAAGCCAATACTACGCAAATGCCACAGAGTATCCCACTTACAATATGCCAAACAGCACAGAGACAAGCCTCAAATCTTCTGGCACAAAGTCATTTGGAGTGATGAGACCAAAATTAAGATTTTGGGCCACAAGCATAAACGCTACATTTAGAAAGTCAACAAGGCCTATGATCAAGAGTAAACCATTCCTACTGTGAAACACGGAGGTGGATTGCTGATGTTTTGGGGATGTGTGAGCTACAAAGGCACAGGAAATTTTGGTCAATTTATGGCAAGATGAATGCAGTATGTTATCAAAAATTACTGGAGGAACATTTGCATTCATCAGCCAGGAAGCTGTGCATGAGACGTACTTGGACATTCCAACATGACAATGATCCAAAACACAAGGCCAAGTCGACCTGTCATTGGCTACAGCTTTATAAAGTGAAGGTTCTGGAGTGGCCATCTCAGTCTTCTGACCTCAATATCATTAAGCCACTCTGGGGAGATCTCAAATGTGCAGTTCATGCAAGACAGCCCAATAAATTACAGGAATTGGAGGCTTTTTGCCAAGAGGAATGAGCAGCTTTACCATCTGAGAAGATAAAGAGCCTCATCCACAAATACTGCAAAAGGCTTCAAGCTGTCATTGATGTTAAAGGGGGCAATACACGGTATTAAGAACTGGGGTATGTAAACTTTTGATCAGGGTCATTTGGGTAGTTTCTGTTGCCATTATGATTTAAAAAGAATAACCAGTTGATTGATGATAAATGGCTTCAGCCAAACACTAACCATGAGTGAATAGTTTTAGTGTTATCATTCATGTTCTCTGAAAAATGGCCAAGAAATCATAAATTCTGCCAGGGTATGTAAACTTATGAGCACAACTGTATATTATAAGACTCCTTCCATTTTCTTAAATTTTGTTATTTTTGCCCCAGTAACTGCAGCACTATTTTTACTGGTGATGAATGTATGTGTCTCGTTGCTTGCGTTTATTGGCCTTATCTGACCATAGATTTACATACACAGCTGAAGTGTGATCAAGGACACCACTGCTGTGCTATTTCTGACTTGGCTTGAACCAAGGTGAACCATGCATGCTCAACGTAACAGCTTCTTCCTTTTTCTGTTATAGAAAGGGGAGTGATTGGTACCAGGTTGCAAGCATTTCCCAACAAGGTTAGCCATAGGTGCCCAGTTTTATGCCCAGATTTGTTTCATTGTGACTAGATGGTAAGGCTTCTGCCCACCTTCGAATGGCTTCTGTTTTGCTTAAACATGCCAGAGTTTCTTCTGGCTAAAGGATGGCTAAAGTGAGACTTATTATTATTTTTATTTTTTTTAAATAGGGGAATTGGCAGCCATTTGTAGAAAACTACAAATTGTTTTTGACCATCAAACCCTCTACATGACCCAGTTGTAGCAAGCAAAGCCTCGCTTGACAACATCACTTGATTGTATTGGGCTGTGTAAAATCAGACTAAGGGTATGCATAGAGGACACGGCTGTCCCTGATTCAGCCGTATAGCAGTAGGCACTCTGTGAACTCTCCCGTCTTTGATCAACTCAACTCGCAGGAAAAAACTGTTGTCTGAAATGTAATATCTTGTTTCTCTGAGGGTAGGGTCAGTGGTTAACTGTGCAAGCATATTTTCCCCTCTGTCATGGTCAGTCTTGTTGGTCATGTACCATAAGGTGGACAATTCCCAGTCTCCTGGTTGTCATGGAGAATAACTGTTCTCTGGCACCTGGTATTTGATTTTATATGCACTTCCATTGAATGCAGTTCTGCCAGGCACCACTAGATAGTGCCTAGTTGAAGTGGGATTTCCGCAATCAGTTGTGTTCCTTCCTTGCTGTGTTGTACCTAAATGAGAACATTTGGGTCATTACTGTCTGTGTGGGATTGTCCAAAAAAAAAGAGGCAGTAGCAACCATAATTTTTGTGCCCAGTTTTACTGATCTGTTTACACTTGCGCTTTACTTTGGGGTGCCTTTAAAACTTTGTATAAGCTGTTTGTCTATTGCAGTGTTTCTCCTCTCCAGTCCTCAAGGTGCCCCAACAGGTCATGTTTTAGGTATTCCATTATTTTACACAGGTGATTTGATCAGTTTCATTGCCTTAGTAATTACCACAGCCGTTTTCATCTGAGGGAAATCCTAAAAACATGACCTGTTGGGGCGCCTTGAGGACTGGAGTTGAAACGCTGGTCTATTGAAACTGCATGTAAATTTGTTCTGTGCAAATGGGGCAAAAATGAATGTGTTCTCGGGCTATGTTCTCTACAGATTCAGTCCTGATTCATACTGATGTGGGATTCACAGTGATTCCTGTGCGTTTCCCACACTGTATCACAATCGCACTGTTTTTATGTGAACTGCTGCAGGTGTCAATGTTAACACCCCAAAAACTGTTTGAAAAATGCAGTGCGATTGGCTGAACTGAGCCGCATTGCTGTGAATCGGATCACAGAAAGGGGGGGGGGGGTGACTTTGGAATTAATACTTCATTATGGGCACTAGATGGTGATGAATACAGTTAATATGTACACTCCTCATCACCTAGTGGCCTATTAATGCATAATTTTCCCCTTTTTTTTCAGTAAAAAAAAAAAAAACTTTTTCCAGGGAATATAGTCTGAGCAAATTTTGATTTCACCACATTCACACTGAACAATTTAAAAAAAATATATTTTTTTTATTATAGATGTACCCCTCAGTGTTTCAGCAGGCTGCTAGATCTGTTTGTTTGTTTTTTTTTTTTTTTTGTTTGTTTTTTCATGCCTGGTTTAGTTGTCAAATCATCCGTTAGCCATCACGTGTCTGTTAGTCTAGGGCTGGCCATTAGTCAGTGGGCTGATGGAGAGAAAAAAAAAAAAGAATCCTCCATCCACACAAATGAGGTGGATGGTGGAATCCTCCTCAGTGGGACACTGTCCGAATACACTGATCAGCGGATGCAGTCGGCTGATCAAGAAAAATTGTCTAACTAGCCTGTTTGACAGAAGTTGATTTGGGACTGGATCGAGTTTTCGGCCAGTCCCTCCTTAACTTGCTGAATTTTGATGCATCTATGGCCATTTAGGACACCTGTTGATTGTCCAATCTACCCCCCCCCCCCCCCCCCCCGGACAAAATGGACAACTAACTCTTTCAATAAAAGGGGGCTTCGAGTTATCTGCAGGAGAACAGCAGCAACTGGAAAGTGTAGGTTTTTGTTTTTTTACGTCCAGTTGATCTCTCCACAGAACAGTTGTGTTGTGCTCACAGACGTGAAGGGGTGGACACTGTTGGAAGACGCACGTTTATCTCCTCAAGTCTCTGATTTTAGTCATGTTCTGCCTTTTCCAAAATCTTTGCTTTTGTAGTCCCTTTCTCTCAGTAACTCAAGAGCCTGATGCAGTTTTTGATAATTTTACAGCTACATTTCTTAATCTGCAGTCAAAGGATTACCAATTCTCTGAAAACGACTTTAATTACAGTTTTATCAAGACCATTGTCTTGAAGGAAGAGTGCTGACGACAGGCTTTAGGTTCTTGAGTAAAGCAGGCTTTGCACACAGCTATGTAATTGAAATGGCATCAGTTTTAGGCTCTGGATGATGAGCAATCCGTTGTTTTTTTGTTTTCTTTTCTTCTTGGCTTTTTCACTTTTCAGTGTTTGTGCTAACGAGTCTTGCAGATTTACAAATTTATACAGGGCATGGAGCTATAGTTTCTCTTCAGTGGCCGATGGCCTTGCCATTACAGGTGCAAACATGATTACTCTGCCTTCTGACTGTTATACCTTCTCTCTAACAGGTCTAGTAAGTTGCAGAAATCTGCTTTTCCGATGTGGTGCGTTTTCGATGTAGCACAATCGCCTGTCTTCGCTAGCAATTTGTAAGTTCTCTAGTGAGAGTTTTTTTTTTTTTTTTTTTGTTGTCTTGCGTCTGAAATGCGAGAAATGTTCCAGTGTCTTAATTTACGTGTATTGCATGACTGTTACCGTGCCTGTGTGAGAAAACAATGGGGAAATGGCTCACTTTCTAGTTAGCAGAGTATTTTAAGTGAAAAGCTGATCTATGTTGTAGTGCTCATTAGAGGGGAGCTCTAGTCTCCCCCTGAAATCACATCTGAGGCCCGTTTCACACGGTAAGCCTGCTTGGATCTGCCTGTCCGTTTTTCAGGCGGATCCGAGCGGGCCACCTATCGACTCCTATGGGCAGGCTGATGTCAGCGGAGATGTGTCACCACTGCTATCCGATCAGATCACTCAAAACAGACATGGGGATACATTTGCCATCCGTCTGGCGGATCGAATGGGATCTGATGAAAATGGACATCGGTTTTCATCAGATCACCCCATAGAAATCAGCGGGGCTCTGACGTGTCCCTTCCTGCTCAGTGAACAAAGACAGACCTGTCATCTGCCGCATCAGCTGAGATCAACGGAGCCGAGTCCGCTGAGTGGATCCGCCCGTGTGAAAGGGGCCTAAGATTTGATGAGCTGCAATATAATATGGTTGCTTCTGGGTTCATGCACACTGGCTTAAAACGCTGCGCCTAGAGGAGTTTAGTGTTTTGCCTTTTGAAGCAACTATTGTTGGCCTATGTGTCCATGCACATTAGATCGTTTAGAGACATTTTTCTTCAGTTTTTCTCATTTAAAAAAAAAAAACACCTAAGCATTAGTACAAAAAACGCTCAAAATTAGTGTTTATCTCCCAAGAGCACTGGTGATTTATTTAAACCAGTATGCGAGGACCCTTAGGCCCCTTTCACACGATCGCACCGTTCAGGTCCGCCTGTCAGATTTGACGGCGGACCTGAACGGGCGCTCCATGTTAGTCTATGGAGCGTCGGATGTCAGCGGAGACATGTCCGCTGACATCCGACCCCGTCCGATCCGCTAAAAGCAGACGGATGGCCCTACGTCCAGGTCCGTCGCGATCTGATCGGGTGAGATCTGACAAACGGACATGCTGTCCGTTTTTCATCCGATCCCTCTATAGGCGGCAATGGCGCCTGACAAGCCCCTCCCCGCTCAGTGAGCAGAGAGGGACCTGTCATCCACCGGCTCAGCGGAGATCAACGGACTGATCTCCCGCTGAGCCGGCGGACCGAGGCGGGCTCCGTAGAAACTGAGTCCGCTTCGTGTGAAAGGGGCCTTATTTATTTTGATAGACTCATTTCTTTGACTGAATTTGTGAGGCGAATCTGAGCCAACCCTATGGGCTGCATTGGAAGAGAGAGGCCTTTCTTCAGGTTTCTCATTAAGGACGGCCATGAATCCTCACATGCAGCATGTGCGTAAGCTTTCAGCTCAAATAAGTGAGTATGATCCATTGAGGAGAATCTGTCCAGGATGGCATTTGAGCCCTAGTGCCCAACATGCTGACTATAGGCCTCATTTAGCCCACTATGCTGCAGACTTTATATTGGGTATTGTGCACAGCAGGCTGCACAATATGGCTCCTTTCACACTGAGGCGCTTTGCAGGCGCTAAAGTGCTAAAAATAGCGCCTGCAAAGCGCCCTGAAAGAGCTGCAACAATGGGGCAGCGCTGCAAACCCGCCCGCAAAGCGCTGCTGCAGTGGCGCTTTGCAGGCGTTTTTAACCCTTTTTCGGCCGCTAGCGGGGGGTTAAAACTGCGCCGGTAAAGCGGCGCTATATTTAGCGCCGGTAGAGCGGCGCTATATTTAGCGCCGCTGTACCGCCGGTGCCTGCACGCCTCAGTGTGAAAGTAACCTAAGTGCCACTGCTTTCAGCAGGTTCTAGTGCTAGTACGTCTGGCCGTCAGTGACAGCCTCATGGGCTAGGACGAAGCCCAGGAGGTGAATATTTCAGCGTCTGGGCTCTGGCTTTTGGAGCAATTTGCCCTGTTGCAGATCGTGTAATCATTGTGCATTATGTGCACATAGGAATTTGCATCACGGCACTCCCTCTTGGTCCAGAGGCTGCTTCAGCTCTGCCCTAGAATAGCTCCCTGCTTGGTTTTGTTCAAGGCTGTCCATCTGGCAGACATCTCTGCAGAAGTGCACAGTGATTTAATATAAGTAAACTTTGCCTGCTCTTTCATGTCAGCACTTGAGCCCAGATTTCATCCTCTTGACTTGAAATAAACAAAGGGGGTATGTGATAAGGGAATGCATATCTTTGCGTTTTTGTGCCTTCGTGATGTTACACAAAGGTGAATGAAGAAAGGAACATAGTATACAAATATAATACATCGACTAACAGCAGATACAAATGCCCACAGCGACTCCTGATGTAATAAAATCGCATTTTTTGGCCCACTCACATTTGCAAATATCACTATATCTTGATCTTCATTATGGAATTTGCATCTCAAACATTGGGCAGCACTGACCTAGTAACAGTGGTTATGCTGAAATCTACAGCAGTCGCATGTCTGTTTTCTGCAGGTTAATGTTTTTTAATCATGCAAATTCTTGGTCCTTTGCTGTAGTTTTTTTGTCCTGGACAGACTTGGCTCCTTGTGTTTTGAGTACCTCGTCTGTGAATTTGCTATTTGAGCAAACGGTATAAGACCCCTTTCACACTGAGGCGGTTTCAGGCGTTTTAGTGCTCGAAACCGCCTCTAAATGGCGCATGTAAACTGCCGCCTCTTCATTTCTGTGTGTCTTTTCCCACTGGGGTGGTGCACTTGCAGGATGTTAAAAATGGCCTATTAAAATGGGCAGCGCTCTCGAAGCGCCGCAACACAGGCGCTTTTAACGCCTTTTTTGGGGTGAAAAGCGCCGCTAAAACAAGTGCTGCCGCGGCCCCAGTGTGGGAGTGGTCTTGGTGAGAATTTAGTGTGCACCTTTGTAATGTACGTTATTTTTACTGCATTACTGACCTTGATTATTCAGCGTGTAGCTCCCATGAGTCCAGGATTTTCTCCTGTATTCTTTGCTTTATGCATATGTTATGTACTGGAAACTGAGGCTACTACGCGGGCAGTACTGTTATTCATTCAAATGCTTAAAAGAAAATGCTGTACTTATCTTGCTGTTAAAAAGATTTTTTTTTCTTTTTTGTACAACACATGCTTGATGAAAATGTAATGCTCTATAGAAAACAGAGATAAATTTAAATCATTGGCAAGGGTAGCCTAGCTTCATTGGAAATTTGATGTAAAACTACAAAGTCGAGCTAGAATTTCTATTACATTGTGCTTACCCTATTACAATTTTTGTGTCCCACACGCTCTGGTACATAATTTTTACTGTTATCCAAGTAGTGGGTTTGGTGTATCAAGATGCAGCCTATACATACTGTATATACAACAGAAATTTGTAGCAAAATGCTAGAAAACCCCTTATTCTATTAAAGATGTGAACCCAAAATGTAATCCTGGTGTTTTCCTGCTGTACTTGTATAAAAAAAAAGTATCCTATTTTGTATTCCTTTTGTGTGAAATGCCTGGTGTTCCTGCCTGTCACTTTCCTATTAAAAACTGACCACACTAGGCATAAGAGCACAGCATAGTCAGTTTTCTACCTGTACTGAGTATGCTCTCCAATGATAAGACTTGTGCTGGCATGCTGCCCCCCCCCCCCCTTTTTGCACAGCCATTCTTTGACCATTGTACTGCTGCTTCTCGTCCCCCAGCTCTCAAAGACCCTTATGCAGCTGAGAACAGAGGTTATGTGATTGCTTATTAAAAAGGGGGGGGGGGTTGGTGAGGGTATTTCTAATGTTTCTGTATACACAGATGAGGACTAAAACTGGAGTGCTTGGTCAGACTCAAATTTACAGTAAAACTTGATTTCCAAGTTGCATATGGCTTTACTTTGAGGGTCACAGGAATTTGGATACAGTTGAGCTTTACGGCTGCCTAAATAAGGATTGGACATTGGCAAACATTACCTAGTCACCTTTGGGTACTAGGCTCTGAATTGTGGTGCTTTCCAGACCTGAGTGTACTCATTAAGTTGACTGTAAATGATTTGTGTGTCCAGAGTGGTGGCACAGCCCCAAGTGTGACCAACATGTCTGAAGACTCGCTTAAGAGTCAATTGGACTGAATCATCTGGAGCAGTGTTTCTCAACTCCAGTCCTCAAGGCGCCCCAACAGGTCATGTTTTCAGGCTGACCATGATTTTGCACAGGTGATTTGATCAGTTTCACTGCCTTAGTAATTACCACAGCCGTTTCATCGGAGGGAAATCCTGAAAACATGACCTGTTGGGGCGCCTTGAGGACTGGAGTTGAGAAACACTGATCTGGAGCTTACCTCCCTAGCCACACTGTTGGATGCCATTTCTAAAGTCCTGACAATGTGGAACTGCTGACGAGCTGTGTGTTCCCCACCGCACGCCGTCACATACAGCCCTTACTCTTTGTCCGGGCACTTTGATAGATCACCCATCCAATCCTGGGACGGGTGATCTGTCAAAGTTCCCCGGACAAGGGGGAGGGGCTGTATGTGACGGCACGCAGCGGGGAATACAGCTATTGAAATGAAACCTGTTATGTTACCAGCGCTCTAATCAACCAGGCGGCGGCTATCCCAAAGTACGTCTTGCTTGGCCTTTTGTGGGATGGCATCTCCTTGACCCTGCACTAGACACTGATTAGTAATGTCTCTAGCGGCCAGAACATGCTCTGGCCAGTATAGATGGGGTCTAGGAAGATAATTGAATTACTGTCTTCTATGTCTGCTTCTGCTGTAGGTGCCTCCAGGCTGTCTGAGCCTGACTCTCGCTCAGCCTGCAAGTCTCAAATTTGTAGATCTATTAATCCCTCTGAATAATTCACACTCCATTTCAAGTGGGGGAACTGAATGTGCATCCTGGAAAGGGCTCTCCTCTGCTGACCCTTCAGTAACCCCTTCTAATTTTCGCTGCACTTTGGTTCAGGACCTTACACCTTTCCCACTCTGTCTGGATTCTTCCCAGCACAGGTCTCCTTGTTCTAGCATTTATAATAGGTTTTGGGGCTGGTCTCCTTCCCCCAAAGCTCCCAGTCTATGAAAAGTAAACAACCTCTTTGTGCATGATACTGCTCAGTGTCCCATTCTCTCCAGAGAGACTCTCTGACCTAACCAGGGTTGGCTCGATCTGATACCCTCCTTGGACAAGATTCGAAAACATTGGTTTCATTTGGGCAATCCTGTTGCTTTTTGGGCTCTGCCCAATGCCCTATTCTGGCATCCCCACAGTGATGTGCTTGGGAATCCTCTTATAAAGGAAATCCGTTTTATGGAGCCTGGTTGTTGGTACACTTTTGAAAGGCCTGACTCCTGTAGGATTCAGATTCAGTTGGGTAGGGTCTTGCTGGGCTTCACTGTTTACCACCTGTCTCCAGTGATGGAGGTTCAGCTAAAGTCATCCTTTAAGAAAACCTACACCTGTACATACTAGTATCGGTGCAACCCTAGACTGAATGTACCAAGTTGATCGCTCAAGTTGGGTACAACCAACCTGCCCGATTCTCTTGGGATTATCGCTAGTGGCTGTAGACACTGGGAGAAGACCATTGCTGATTCACCTATGTTGATATTGGAATTATGCAAATTTCTTTCCTGCAACCCGTGGTTGCAGGAAAGAAGTTCACACTGTAAATGGCCTGCCTTAGGCTCGGTTCACACCTACAGTGGGGAAAATAATTATTTGATCCCCTGCAGATTTTGTAAGTTTGCCCACTTACAAAGAAATTAAGGGTCTAATTTTTATCATAGATGTATTTTAACTGACAGAATATCATCCAAAAATCCAGAAAAAAACACTTAAAGCAAATGCTATTAAGTTACAGTTCAGGGAGTAAAATAAGAATTTGATCCCCAAGCAAAGCAGCACTTAGTGGAGAAACTCTTGTTGGCATACACAGAGGTAAAACATTTCTTGAAAAATTAGTGACCAGGTTTGCACACATCTCAGGGGATTTTGATCCACTCTTTACAGAACTTCTCTAAATTCTTAAGGTTTCTTGGCTGTCGCTTGGCAACTCGAAGTTTCAGCTCCCTCCATAAATTTTCTATAGGATTAAGGTCTGGAGACTGACTAGTCCACGCCATGATTTTAATGTGCTTCTTCTTGAGCCACTCCTTTTGTAGAGGTGTTGAATTGAATCGCAGCATCGATGCATCATGATTCGGCCATCCGTGATTCAGCATCGACGCTGCGACCAAAATAATAGATTGGATGACATCTGTGCAGTGCCCTGTCACTCCGAACAGAGCCAGAATGAGCCATGGGCGTTGGCTGTCAAAGCAGCCGAAAGCTGCTGTGCCCTGCCTCTGCAAACAGAGCCGAAGTGAGCTGTGGGTGCTAGCCGCGCCCTATTTTCCTGTCTCCCACTGATGTCATCCCTAGCCGCCCGGCTTTATGTTGAGCTGGCTGCTACAGGAAAGAGACGTGGAGCAAGTGTCCCCGACTCCTGCTCTCCAGAGTGTCGTCCTCGGCTCACTGTCACACAGGCTGCTGCAGAAGTCCTGAGCCAGCATCCCGCGATTGTCCCCCTCACAACAGGCTGCTTCGGGGAAACCAGTGCACACTCCATCATCATCATCGGGTACTTAAGTCAGACACTGACAGTTTATATCTGATGCTCCATTATGTTCAAATTTGCCAAATTATGACCGATTGACCGTAATAAAAATAATAAACTTGATGGTGGACCTAAACATTAAAGTGACCATACCATTTCATTAATTTTGATTTATGTATGTCTTATTTGATTCACAACTTCATTGATAGCTTTTTTTTTTTTTTTTTTTGTATGATTTATCAATGAAGTTGTGATGTGAATCAATCGCCAAGACATGCATAAACCCATAATTAATGAAATGGCATACATTGTCGTTTGCGGAGACGTTATGGGGACATTTTCCGCAGTCTCTGACCATCTCTTGCACCATGTCCGCAGTCTCTGATCATCTCTTGCACCATGTCCGCAGTCTCTGATCATCTCTTGCACCATGTCCGCAGTCTCTGATCATCTCTTGCACCATGTCCGCAGTCTCTGATCATCTCTTGCACCATGTCCGCAGTCTCTGATCATCTCTTGCACCATGTCCGCAGTCTCTGATCATCTCTTGCACCATGTCCGCAGTCTCTGATCATCTCTTGCACCATGTCCGCAGTCTCTGATCATCTCTTGCACCATGTCCGCAGTCTCTGACCATCTCTTGCACCATGTCCGCAGTCTCTGACCATCTCTTGCACCATGTCCGCAGTCTCTGACCATCTCTTGCACCATGTCCGCAGTCTCTGACCATCTCCTCTAGTATTTTGGGGGAGCCTGGGGCTCCTCTTTAAGTTGCCTGCTATGTTTAGACTTTGCTACACGCAGAGGGTTTTGTGTTTTTTCTAAGAACAGATAGATTAAAAAAAAAGTGCATGGGCAGTAATCATGATGCATTGCGGAATTGATTAAAATCAAATCGTTGACTGGCTAATCGAATCGTGAGACCAGTGAAGATGCGCACCTCTACTCCTTTGTTACCTTGGTGTTATGTTTGGGGTCATTGTCATGCTGGAAGACCCATCCACGACCCATTTTCAGTTTTCTGACTGAGGGAAGAAGGTTCTCATCCAAGATTTTACCATACTTGGCCCAGCCATTGGCGGCAAAGTTGCCTTTAGACAAGAAACACCCGCAACGTATCATGTTTCCATCTCCGTGCTTAACTGTAGGGAAGATGTTCTTAAGGTCATAGTCAGCATTTTTCTATGACCCAAAACATATAGTAAAGGCAACGAGTGGCTAAAGAAAAAGCACATTAAGGTCATGGAGTGGCCTAGCCACTCTCCAGACCTTAATCCTATAGAAAATTTATGGAGGGAGCTTAAACTTTAAGTTGCCAAGCAACAGCCAAGAAACCTGAAGGATTTAGAGAAGATCTGTAAAGAGTGGACCAAAATCCCTCCTGAGATGTGTGCAAACCTGGTCGCTATCTACAAGAAATGTCTTACCTCTGATTGTCAACAAGGGTTTCTCCACCAAGTACTAAGTCATGTTTTGCTTGGGGATCAAATACTTATTTTGCTGAACTTCAACTCAATTTATTTTTTTGTATCATGTGTATGTTCTGGATTTTTGGTTGATAGGCTCTCTCTCATTTTAAAATACACCTATGATAAAAAAAAATTATAGAGCCTTCATTTCTCCGTAAGTAGGTAAATGTACAAAATCTGCAGGGGATCAAATACTTTCCCGCACTGTATGCGTGGTTTTTATTTTTTTATTTTTTCACACGTTTCATCTTTTTTTCAGCTGCTGCATTTTTGGAAAGGGTTTGGGACTTTTTTTAAGCACAAAACATTGTTATTTTTATTTTTTTTGTTCCATCAAATTCAACAGAGAAGCTGCAGAAAAGCATGTAGTGCAACTTTGCCACATTTTGCATTTTTTTTTTATCTGCCCAGCAACAAATTGGCCAAACAAAAGCATAAAAATTTAAAATTTGCGTGTGCAAAAATGCACTGTAGAATGCACCAATCACAAACTGCATAGATGTGAATCGAGCCTTAGTCACTGAATTTTATCAACCTAACCCTAAGGAGTAGATAACTGGCCTTTTTGTCTTTTCATGTAGACTGGCTGATCCTTTACCTCAGTGGTTCTCAACCTCAGTCCTCAAGTACCCCCAACAGGCCATGTTGGCAGGTTTTCCTTTATCTTGCACAGGTGCTTTAAATATGACTCAGTGGCTTGGTATTTTGGACAGCTATTTTATCTAAGAGAAATTCCCAAAACATGGCATGTTGGCGGTACTTGAGGACTGAGGTTGTGAACCACTGCTTTACGTGAACTTGTCCCCTGTGTTTTGTTGACCAAATCGGGTCATTGGTCTCTTCTTGCCCATTGGGAGTTGTATTGGTCCACCTGTTTTTGGTGGGTTCTGGGTGCTTGGCTTTTCTCTGGCTCAGGTTCAGTTCTCCTGTAAAGTTTTTCCTCTCTGGTGGCTCTTTCATCCTGCTCTGGAGCAAGAGGTTTATCCTCTGGGCTCTCCCTTTGGTTGTGTTGTCAGGTTTCCCTTCCAAGTATGGAGGCTCACCACCTTTCATATTCATGTGTTGGTCCTTTAAGTGGCTCCTGGCTGCATGTGGCCCCCCCCAGTCCTTCTAGTGAGGCTATAGTGTTGTGGGTTGTGTTTTTTTTATTGGACTGCTTTTGGACATCCCAAGTGTGTCCAGCATTTCTGTGCTCCTTTAATGAACAAGAAGCAAAATGGGATTTTTGTACTTGCTGTAATATCCAATTGTTTGTAGTTCATTGAAGAACACAGGTGTCCACCCCTCTGTCTTTTTGTTCATGCCTTTAATATTTAGTACATCGTTGTGCAGTTTCTGGGTCAGAGCTCACACTGGGCTAAGGCCCACCATGTGAGGGTGGTCTGCCAGCTTGATGCTGATTTAAGCGTCAAGGTGGGGGAAAGGAAAAAACCTGTTCCCTGATATTGTGGTAGTGAAGTGAGTGAAGGGTAACTAGAAGCACTGCAGAATGCCTTCTACCCAGCAAATCTGTTCCTCCTTTTCTTAATGGGCAAGGTATAGGTTTTGCTTATAGTGAACATGTGCTTTAACTGGCAGAGCAAAGCAGTAGGGTCACTGAACAGCTGTATTTCCCATGTAAGGCAAAGCATAGATTCTCTAAACTGCCATTTTACCCTTGCGTCACTGTATTTCGTACTCTTTGGATATGGGGTGCATGTGCCTTGCTCACCTTCGTTCAAGCCTTACACAAGGCTGGGGGCTCTTTCTGCCTCCATATGACAGCTCTGGGTGCTCAAGCAGCCAATTGCCAGGCTCCAGAGCTGTCATGGGGGAAAAGAATACTGAACCTTAAGTTCCAAGTGGTGATAGAGCTTTCTCTCCCACTCCCAGCAGCTAAATGGAGGGTAGATATGTGCAATGGCAGTTAAGTGAACCTGTTGTGTCTTGCATGGGCAAAGACAGGCTCACTTTCTTTAAGAACTCTAATTGCACATTTTCAGTTCCATCCAAAACACTTTGGCGTTTTTCTTTTTCTTCAACAGAAATAATAATTTTAAAAAAAGTAGACTAACTTTTATATAACCTTTTTAGGGGGTCACTGGCTAGTGATAGTTGTCAGAAATATGTACTTTACGTTAATATTTTTTATCTCTGAGAGATTGTCAAAGCTCACTGATTAGTGGTAGAAGTCCACTTCATGTAGGAAAATAATTTGACCAACTCTTGGCTTTTGGTTTGATGTCTGCCAGGTAAATTTCTGAACTAGCAGGACTATTTGTGAGCTAGTGTGGGAAACAGCACTGGTTATTTGAGATGTCTGAAAATATACTTTTCCTGCTGCATGTCATTTTCCACAATGGACACCTACATGTTTGATATTGACCAGAAATGGTGGCCATAAATCAGAAGAAAAGGCTAGTAATTCTGAATTGGTGTAATTTTCGACCTACAGTGGTTTGATATGAAAGCTTCTACCCCTCTCCTCCAATTATTTTTGGAATTTTTATTTTATTTTTGTGGACTCGTCTATATTTTGAGCAGTTGTTTCCCCCACTCCAAGACAATTGTGTGGATGGAGCCAATGACACATGGTAGTATCTCTTACAGCTCTTGCATCTTTTTTATAGTTTAAGGGTTTCAAGCCCTTATGTACAATGTTTCAGAATGTAATATGATGTGGTGGTCACTTGAGGATTTATGTAAAGCTCAACTCAGGGCAAACATTTTTTTTTTTCCCCCATGCAGTGGGGCTGTGCCTGCACTGCACAGGTTAACTGCTTGTTTTATCTTGGAGTGAACACGGCACCTATATTCACCCGATTCTCCGGAAAACAGCGCTCCTCCATGTCCAGCGGTGGACTGTTCCTGATGTCTTCACGTCCAGAGCAGGTCTATGGGTCTTATGACGTCAGACCACTGGACCCAGGAGGGACAGAATCTGAAGGGACTGGTCTTGCACTGGGAGGATTGGAGGATTAAGCGAGCATCTCTGCTCTCCGAACCCCTAGACCCGTGACAGTAAACC
Organism: Lithobates septentrionalis; assembly: GCA_037952835.1. Lineage (NCBI taxonomy): Eukaryota > Metazoa > Chordata > Amphibia > Anura > Ranidae > Lithobates > Lithobates septentrionalis. The sequence continues at coordinate 4,662,870 of JBBDGP010001445.1, forward strand.
TTAGCACCCCAGATGTGCAAACACTACAATCGGACAAACTGAGTGGATAATGGGAATATTAAGTACATCGCTAATCCATATATATTAAGTGCAGCGCTGCCCTTAAAGCGTGGGTCCACCTACATCATCTAAAAAAAAAAATATTAAAAGCCAGCAGCTACAAATACTGCAGCTGCTTACTTTTAATACATGGCCACTTACCTGTCCCAGAGTCCAGCGATGTCGGCAGGCGACGCCGAGAACCCGCTCGGTTCTCGGCAGCTGCCGCCGCCATCCTAGGTGAGGGAATCTGGAAGTGAAGCGTTGCGGCTTCACTTCCCGGTTCCCGCATGCGCGAGTCACGCTGCGCGTCCCAAGTGGTCCCTGCTCTCTCCTGGGAGCTGTGTGTTTCCCAGGAGACAGCGCGGAGGGACAGGAAGAGGCATAGACTCCCATGGGAGTCTATGCCGGAAGTGGGTGCAAATACCTGTCTTAGACAGGTATCTGCACCCCCCTCCCCCCTGAAAGGTGCCAAATGTGACACCGGAGGGGGGGAGGGTTCCGAAAAGCGGAAGTTCTAATTTTGTGTGGAACTCCGCTTTAATATTCCCACTAGACCAAAATGAGCAGTTAACCTATGCAGTGCAGGCACAGCTCCACTGCATGGTAAAAAAAAAAAAAAAAATTGGCTGGAGTTTGCTTCAAATACTGTGTGGTTGGTCATATTAAGTTATGCTTAATTACTGAGCTTTCTTGAAATATAAACTCAACTCGGGTATGGTTCAGGAGAATTATACAGTCAATAAGCCTGGAAAGTAGGCACCTGGAAGTAGCGTACCTCTCAAAGCTTTTGTATGTTCTTCAGGATCCCTAAAACTGGGGCCCATCTAGGCCTCACTGTCGGCTTGTCACTGTGAAGGAGAGCTTTGATGCTGTAGTATGAAAGGAGTTATAAAATTGTCTCTTCTTAGCTTTGTGACTCCTTTGAAGAAATCAAAAGTGATGTACGGGCACCTCTTGCAGCAGACTTAACATTTTCGTACTTTAACCACTTCCTGCCCAAGGACGTCATATGACGTCCTGGACTTTCAGTGGGAATATCTGATGCCTGCAGCTACAGGCATCATTCAGATATCCTTTGCAGCCGGCGATTCTGTGCACCATAAGAACGATCATAGCGGCGGTTCCGCCTCTTGATCGTTCTTACAGACGGGAGGGGACATCCCCCCCCCCCCCCCCCCCCCCGCCGCCATCCGGTGCTTTTCCGGGCTCTCCTGTGCCCTTGGGGACCCCGAAAAAGAATCGCCCGCCGCCGGATGACGAGCATAGACTTCCGGTGAGCAGATGGTCACCGGTCATCTCTGTGACCGTCGGAGGCCCGGGCGCAATGTTATAACGTCACGTTGAGGCCGCGGTTGTAAACCAAAGCCACGATCGCGACTGGTAAGCATGGGATCGTGGAATTTATATATATTTTTTTCCGATCTCATGCTTTCCAGCCTGGAGGAGAGATGTGGGGTCTTATTGACCCCGTATCTCTCCATAAAGAGGACCTGTCACAAATTATTCCTTTTACAAGGGATGTTTACGTTCCTTGTAATAGGAATAAAAGTGATCAAAATGTTAAATAAAGTAAAATAAAACGCTGTCCCTGGTAGCTCGCGTTAAGAAGTGAACGCACACGTTAGTCCTGCCCACATATGTAAACGCCGTTCAGACCACACATGTGAGGTATCGCTACGTGTGGTGGAGCGCGAGCAACAATTCTAGCACTAGACCTCCTCTGTAACTCTAAACATGTAACCTGTAAAAAATTTTAAAGTGTCGCCTATGGATATTTTTAAGTACTGAAGTTTGACGTCATTCCATGAGTGCATAATTTTAAAGCATGACATGTTGGGTATCTGTTTACTCGGCGTAACGTCGTCTTTCATATTATATAAAAAAAATTGGGCTAACTTTACCGTTTTGTTTTTTAAATCGGGAAACTGAAAAATTTTTGCGCAAATACTGTGCGAGATAAAAAGTTGCAATGACCGTCATTTTATTCCCTAGGGTGTCTGCTAAAAAAATGTTTGGGGGTTCTGAGTAATTTTCTAGCAAAAAATTATGAATTTTACAGGAGAGGAGTGCCAGAATAGGCCCGGTATGGAAGTGGTTAAAGCTATCGGGCGGCACAGTGGTGTAGTGGATAGCACTTTCGCCTAGCAGTAAAAAGGGTCGCTGGTTCGAATCCCAACCATGACACTACCTGCCTGGAGTTTGCATGTTCTCCCTGTGCCTGCGTGGGTTTCCTCTGGGTACTCCGGTTTCCTCCCACACTCTTAAGACATGCTGGTAGGTTAATTGGATTCTGTCTAAATTGTCCCTAGTATGTATGAATGCGAGTTAGGGACCTTAGATTGTAAGCCACTTGAGGGTAGGGATTGATGTGAATGTACAATGTATATGAAAAGCGCTGCGTAAATTGACGGCGCTATATAAGTACCTGAAATAAATAAATAAGCTGTAATATTTTTTTTTTTAAATAAGTCCCGAGATTGGTATTAAAAAAAATTTACACGTGAATTTTACCACATGTCAGGCTAAAGTATGTTGAGTATATATACTTGTCAGCATGTTAATTTGGTCATATTTTTTGGTTTCCTCTTAAGCTTCACAAGCCTTAACATGGTTTGTTTTTTGTTATTTTTTGGCAGGGGATACTACACAGAAGATGAGATCTGCTCAGCATCCTACTCCAGCAGAATTGGATGCATATGCTAAGACAGTTGCCAATAATCCCCTTACAATAAAAATCTTCCCAAACAGCGTCAAGGTTCCTCAGAGAAAGCATATACGCCGCACCGTGAACGGACTGGATACATCGGGGCAGCGTTATAGTCCGTATCCGTCACAGGTCAGCACAAAGACTGGACTTCTTGCAATTGTCAAGTCCCCTGCTAAAAGTGTTTTGAAGGGCTTCGACGGCAATCGTGCCCGCCTCTTGCCAGACTCCATGATGAATCCTCCCTCTGCTCCATATGTTGCACCTAGCACTTTAAATCACCCTCAGGGGCTTACCCGCCCCCAGCAAGCCCTACAGCATGCTCAGACTCTGCAACATGCCCAGAGTATGCAACAGCAGACTTTGTCACACTCTCAGAGCATGCCACCTGGACTGCAGCACCCCCATAGCCTGCCACACCCTCAGACGTTGCAGCACCCCCAAGGCATGCCACAGGGGCTGCAGCATTCTCAGGGTCTGCAAAATACGCAGAGCATCCCACAGCCGCAGGCCCTTCAGCATCCACAAAGTGTGCAGCATGCACAGAGCATACCACAGCCGCAGGCACTGCATCATGCGCAGGGAATTCCACAGACAATGCCACGTCAGCAGAGCATGTCACAGACTCTGCAGCACCAACAAAACCTCCCTCAGGTCCTGCAGCACTCTCAGAATATGTCTCAAGCGCTGCAGCATTCACAGGGAATTCAGCATCCACAGAACATGGGGTCACAACATGTCCAAAGCATGCCCCAGCAGTCAACTTTACAGCATGCCCCTGCTGTGACTCACCAGACTCTGCCACACCCTGCTAACAACATTCTGCAGCCTGGTTTACATGGAACTCGAAAGATGCCTGATGCAGATGCCCCTCCGAATGTGACAGTGTCTACCTCAACCATCCCCCTTTCTATGGCTGCAACTCTGCAGCAAAATAGACCACCAGACCTTGGAAGCATTGTGCACCAGATCAACCAGTTCTGTCAGGCTAGGGCCGGCATAGGCACTACCTCTGTTTGTGAGGGACAGATTGCCAACCCCAGCCCTATTAGTCGTAACCTGCTTATCAATGCAAGCACCAGGGTCTCTACTCACAGCATCCCTATGCCTTCCTGTGTTGGATCAGCTGTAGACCATGCTGCCGCTGCTGCTATTTCCTCTGCTGCCTCTGGGAATGTCCCCATGATAAACATGAGCAGAGTTCCCTCTTCATACCCCGGTGACCTGAAACCTATGTCATGGAACCAGCATCAGCTGGCACATCTGCAGCAAATGTGTGGAGAATCTGCAGTTCCTGGAAAACACACTCAGAGAGAGATTACTGCGCAGGGCTTTTCCGGCAAGCAGAACTACCCTCAAGAACTGTGCATGAGCCAGTCTTTTGGCCTGAAACCCCCCATTGATAAACCTACCCCTTCCCCCCCTGTGAATGGCTTGCCGGGTCCTTTGCCATATACTAATGGACATTATTTTCAGCCTCTATGGAATAACATTCTGCCTACTCCAAACAGCGACAGTTCTGGATCACAGGACCTCACCATGCCTTTCCATGGAGCACAGGCAGCTGGTGCACCCTTGGATTGTGCTGGTGGTACTCACTATAGAGCGGTTGGGGGCGGATCTTCCAATCAGAATAACGTGATGCAGACCATGGATTACCTTTCTGGAGCGGACTTTCAGCAGTCCTGCTTTAGAGATCAGGGCCTGCCCCCCCTTGGCAAGGTTCAAAGAACCCAAATGAGTAGAGCTCCTGAGCCAGCTGATAGTCGAAGTATTCATGTTCAGCATCCAGGGTATAGGTAGGCTACAGTCACACTGCAAATGAGAGGGTTTAGTCTTAAGTGATTAGCAAGGCTCTTGTATCCTCTTCAATTGCCAAACTTGTTGTGATCATTATATGCAATGCAAGCCACTTGGTGCTGCAATTCATTAGGTTTAGTGTACTTTTGTTTTGTTGTTTTTTTTTCCTATCCCTTACAATCCTTTTGTCAGTGGTTGTGGAGACTGTGTTGCCTTCAATTTTTTTTATCTTCCTGACACTGAGGGGCTTCTATATGCTGCTTTTGTTTTTATCTTGGGAACACTAAGCCCTAATGCGTGTTATGCCTTGTTCTCTTCCCCCCCCTGCCCCCCTTAACTCTTGCTTCAGGCAATATAGGTTGAAAAGGTCAATCTCCTCCTCTTTAGCACTGTCAGGGAATTAGATACGCGGGATCCACAGATCCTAATATTGATGTACCTCTGTTCTGCAATCTACTGGTATCTTTGTGCCATTGAGGAAAAGTAACCTGTTTCATTGTATCCCATATTTGACTACTGTGCAGCCAAGAAATGCAATAGGAATGCACACAAATTAAAGAAACTATTAAAATGCCATTGTTTTTAGCCAGAAAGAGTGCATTTCAACAGTGTTGTGTATTAGTCATTTTTAAGCTAAGAGCCCAAAGGTCCTTCTGGTTTACAATGATTTCCAGCCCCTGCTTGGTAGCTTTTACTCTGTGCACATTAGACACAGCGCACAATATCTTTTTGTGCCAGGTTTCCATGTTGGCTCCTCACTGGAATCCAAGGCTACTCGTGTCCTGCCATAGAGAAGTAATAGATGTAGGTGGAAAATGTGCTCTCTGGCTTAGGGTTAGCTTATATGCATACTTTTTTTTCTAATACCTGTTTGATTGCATTTATGTTCTCCAAGGGTTCAACAGAACTCTGTGCTGCTGCTTGGATGGTTATTTGAACTCTTTAGGGAACAAGACATGTACCCCAGGCTGGGAAAAGGACAAAAGCAAACAGGCATTTGCTGTAAATGGTGTACACAACCTTCCATGTTTAGTAAATTCTGTGTGTAGTATCAGCCAAGTTCTGTTCTTCCTGTGTGATGAGCACAGGTATAGTCTAGTCTAAGTTTTGTATTAAGGACCCAGATAAGAAGTAGCAACATCTTTTTCTCCCCTTTCTAACGTTTTCCCTTTTTAGGTGCTGCTTGAGTGCACTAAAGCAGTTTGGTACATAAATCCGGCCACAGATGGTTCGAATGTCGGCAATTTCAGCAGTAACTGGCTTAAATTCGTACCATGTATGGGCAGGTTGAATGTACCCACGTTGATCGATCACCATAGGTACAACCAGCCTGCCGGATTTTACATGTGATTATAGCTAGCGGCTTTTATACCCGCTGGCAATAATAACACTGTCCTCGCGGCCGGGACGTCCTCCTCTGCTGGGAGAACACAATGGATCCGCAGGAGGGGTCAACACTGCGGATAGGGGAATGAAGCAATTCCCCCCACCTCCCCCTTTCCTGCAACCTGTTGCGGAAACTAAAACTGCTCAGTCTATGGCCGGCCTTAGTTTTATTTATTTTTGTTTGTCACCAAGCTGCTATAGTGCCTTAAATTGACTTACAACAAAACATAAGACAGCTTGGCTTTTAAAATGTAAAGGCATAGGCATGCTAAATAGTAGTGTTTAACATTTATCATATTGTAAATAAAGGCAACCTAACTCAGATTAAATGTATCTAGTGTATAATATAGAGGCCAGCAGTATGACATGCAGGTTGTTTTAGTTTGTCCATCATCCACTGGAGGTATCTCGCTTTCTCCCCTAGATCCTTCCTTTATTTTAACCCTGCGGAGAATACAGCTTGCCACCTTTTAGCATGTATAATTGCTCTAAAGATGAGATATTATGGTACACTAATGCTATCGTAAAAAAAAGTTTCATAGAGGAAGTAATTTTTTTGTAGTCCTAAAAGAGCTCACTGGGAGCTAATAGAATCACTGTGTCTGGGCCATAAGCTGGTTGGGTGTGCAGGCACAAGCTGACACCCCCCCCCCCCCCCAACAGTGCCCACCGCTTATAAATCTTATTAAATTACTGCCACTAAAAACCTTTTTGGATGTTCTGTATACATGATAAACTGCAGTTTCTCCAGTGCTGAGAGTTCAGGTAGGAGGAGATTACACGCCCACATATGTGATACACGCCCACACGTGTGATGTCAATATCATGTGACCTGGCTAGCTCTGAGAACAAGTAAATAAGACACAACTGAGCATGTGCAGGTTGGCTACCCTGCCTGTGTTAGCTGGCCTTCCCCAGATAGGCAGTGCAGGAGGGGGAGGATCTGTGCATACAGGATATAACAGCCTTTTTACACAGTGCAGAGGATTAACCCCTTAAGTTCCACAGTAAGTATAACAAGCATGCTATGTTGCATATACAGACTGATTTTACTGTTGTGGGTTTAGTAACCCTTCAAGCACAGGGTGGATGACATACATGTGGACACTTTCAGTTCCAGCTTAGCTGGAGGGCTAGATTAGGCAGGTTTCCTAACTTGTCTGATTGGATAATTCCCCTGAGACGTGTCGGAACACTGTCTTATTGGGCACACAGGCATCAGAATGTCCTCAAGTACATGTCACTTTAAAGGGTAACTCCACTTATATGGGGGGAAAAATAGCAAATAAAAAATATATAGCACATATAATTGTGACACTAAACATATTGTAATTGAATGTTATTAAAGATTACCTTTCCTTTTTAATCTGCAGCCACTGTAATTTTCTGAGAATGCATTGCAATATGGCTACATGGAGTTGTTCTGTACACAGTGTGTACTGACCACTCCCCAGAAACATAATTTCCTGCTCGTGTGCTTGACTCGCTGATTTTCCCAGAAGTCTGCCTAAAGATATGTCAGATTTCAGGCATCCCTTGCAACAAAAATGTCATCTTTTGGAGAGCTACTTTCAATAGGAACATGTCTAAAGGGATGTAGACCCAGCAGACTTCCTCATTAGTGCCCTACAGCTGCACACCTGACAGTTAATTATGAAACCACTCTGTACAGAGTGGTTCTTAGGGTCGGTTCACACTAGGATGACTTGGGATCCGACTTGTAAGCCCTCAAGTCGCCCCAAGAAGACGCTCCCATTACAGTTAATGGGAGCGTCTTAATTGACACTACTGAAGTCGCTCTGACTTCAGAGCGTACTCCCTGTACTACTTGGATCCGACTTCTAGGCGACTTGTACCATTCAATTCAATGGAAGTCGCCTCCAAGTCGGATCTCCATCTATACTGAAGCGACTTTACAGTTAAAAAAATTAGTTTGCCCAGGCAAACCCCTCCCTCCCAGAGAGCTGATTATTTTGTGATTGGCCACAGCCAAAGTCGCCTGTCCTGGAGGCGACTTGAAGTCGCGTTGTAAATTTATTAAAGTCACGCTGAAGCCGCGTTGAAGTCGCCGTGCAAAGTTGCGCTGAAGTCGTGTTGCCCCTGTGTGAATCGAGCCTTATAGTCCTTGCAATGTACATAGATCAGCCAGAGGGGAATGTGTTTTTTTTTTTTGTTTTTTTTCTCAACAAAAGTGGAGTTGCGCTTTAAGAAATGAGATGCCTTCATTGATGAGGTTGTTTGCCAGAGAAATGCAGGCCTGACGAGTTTAGTTTACAAATGCCTTCATTTCTTCTGCTTGGATCAGAGGAACATTTAAATGCACACAGCATATTAATGTAAGTGTGAACATGTGTTGTTGCCACTATTAACCATAAAGCTAAAAGCAATATGTCACTTTACATTCACCCACACACCATCATTCCTTTATAGTCCTGTTTATCAAAACCACTAAACCAATGAAAAATGTTGCCTGAGTTATTCTAAGATTTTCCTGATCAAGTGAGATTGTATATGTCCAGTAGAATTTTGAGAGTATTTCTACACTTATTGGGGGTTAAAAACACTAGGTGGCATATATATATATATATATATATATATATATATATATATATATATATATATATATATATATATATATATATATATATATATATATATATATATATATATATATATATATATATATATATATATATAAAAAATTTTTATTTATTTTTTTTTTCTCCATGAACCTGACTCACCAAACATTCACTGGTGGTGAATCAGTCCCTGCTTAAACCAAATGTAGCAGGAATATTTACTTGTAGTGCAATATTTGGCGAATGTCAAATTCACTGCTTTATAAATATACCCCTATCTAGTGACAGTAGGCTTAAGGAGACAGTTTTAGTCTGTAAGAGCTCTCCTAAAGCTGGGTATACACGAACACATTTTTCATTTAGAATTTTTTTTTTTTTTTTTTTTTTTTTTAATCGTTTGATTTTTATCCTTTAGTGGGGTTAAATCGGTGTTTGTTTTCAACTACAGTGACAAGAAAATTTGAAAGGGCAGGAAGGAAAATTTTTCTCAAGCTAAATTTTGAATTGCTCTCCAACGCCATTCATTTAGCCCGTCAAGCGTACTGAGAATTTTTATGCACATGTTCATCCGAACATTTGTTTGAAAATCTACTAGTGTATATGCAGCTTAATTGTGGTGACCAATCTGATTTGTTCATTTTCAGCTTTTTATATTTTTTCTTTTTTTTGGCATAAAACCATTGTCGAGAGTTTCCCTTCAGACTAAAACAAAATGTAAAAAAGGATGCAAGGGAGAGAAATTACGGTCTTTGACTTCCTGCTCAGTGATGACCATTCCCTCACTTGTCTTGCTGTCACAGGATGGAAAATTTCTTGGTCTTTCAGGCTGAAAGTTTTAGTTCATCTTAAAAAACAAAAAAACTGGGACGCGTTGTCTTTTAAAAACTCTCACAACATCACTGGAAGGAACGCTCTCCCTCAATTACAAACACATGTGCAGTGCACTCTACCCCCCAGTATTTTTTATTTTTTTTAAATGAACTAAAGCTGACCATACACTGACAGTCCATCATGGTAAAGCTGGCTGTCAAAATACCTGTACAGCGACTACATCCAATTGGATGCAGCCACTTTTCAGAAGACCATTTTCTACCCAGCTCCTTTCATTTTTCAGTCGAGGGATGCCGGGCAGGAGATGGCTGACAGAGCCACCTACTGTGCGAACTTCATCCAGCTCATCAGGAGCAAGCCCAAATGTGTGCAGTGTGGCCAGCTTAAAGTGATTGTAAAGCCTTGTGTTATTAAAAAATAAAAATGTTATACTTGCCTCCTGTGTGCAGCTGGTTTTGCACAGAGCAGCATGGATCCTCCTCCTTCTTGGGTTCCTCTTCGCTGCCCCTGGCCCCTCCCTCCTGTTGAGTGCCCCCACTGCAAGGAGCTTGCTATGGGGGCACCTGAGCCAAGTCACAGCTCTGTGTCCATTCAGACAGAGCCCTGCCCCCTCTGCCCTGATTGGCTAACTGACTTTGACAGCTGCAGGAGCCAGTGGCGCTGCTGCTGTCTCAGCCAATCAGGAGGGGAGTCCTTTGCGGCTAAGACTCTTGTGGACATCGCTGGACAGAGATGAGGCTCAGGTAAGAATTAGGGGGTGCTGCGGAGGCTGCTACACACAGGTTTTTTTATCCTCATGCATAGAATGCATGAAGATAAACCTGGCCTTTACAACTTTAACCTTTTAAATGGCATGACGGTGAGACTGTAGTAGGTTGTAGGCAATACATGTGTTTTTCCCTATACTTTCCGCTATTAAAATGTATTGCCTGTAAGAGTCATTAGTAGTTTTAAGCCCTTACAGTTTTTTTTTTTTTTGTAGTAAAATTACTTTGGATGGTAGGATGAAAACTTTAAAATTGAATCTTAAAATGTTGACTTCTGTGCATGCTTTTATGATCCCATTTGTGAATTTTTCCATATGTTTAGATATCACTAAAGCCTGGTACACACTAATGCCCCGTACACATGGTCGGATTTTCCGATGGAAAATGTGTGATAGGACCTTGTTGTCGGAAATTCCGACCGTGTGTTGGCTCCATCACACATTTTCCATCGGATTTTCCGACACACAAAGTTTGAGAGCTTGCTATAAAATTTTCCGACAACAAAATCCGTTGTCGGAATTTCCGATAGTGTGTAGACAAATTCGACGCACAAAGTGCCACGCATGCTCAGAATAAATAAAGAGATGAAAGCTATTGGTTACTGCCCGTTTATAGTCCCGACGTACGTGTTTTACGTCACCGCGTTCAGAATGATCGAATTTTCCGACAACTTTGTGTGACCGTGTGTATGCAAGACAAGTTTGAGCCAACATCCGTCGGAAAAAATCCTAGGATTTTGTTGTCGGAATGTCCGAACAAAGTCCGACCGTGTGTACGGGGCATAAGGCTGTATTCGCACATGATTGGGGGTGGAATCGCTGCGATTCAGCCCCGCGATTTTAAATGGCTGCAAAACGCAGGATGTGTTTGGCGATGCCATTACTTTTAATGCCAACCCTAAACTTGCTGCAATCGTGCCAAGTCGCAACGCTGACACCCAAAAGAAGCTCGGTTGAATGTAAAATAAAACCTTGACCGCTTCGGTCGGAGCTGCTCCCCAAACGATCCAAGTTAAGTACAGTGATCTCCCCCACTGAGTTGTTTTCTGACAGGGGAACACCCACAAAATCCCCACCGCCACCACCATAACAATCCGATTAGTGCTCTCAGCCAATGGTCAGGAGCCAGTCAACTGCGGGTTTTTCAGCATGCTCGCCCGACAGAAGCCAGCTGACCTACACATAGGCCAAATGTCGGCCAATTTGTATTGAACCGGCCAATGTCTCCCATGGGGCTTTCGTTTCTAATTGACCCTTATGTGTACTTTAGTTGAAGCTCTAAATCAGGGGTCTCAAACTGGCGGCCCTCCAGCTGTTGCGAAACTACAAGTCCCATCATGCCTCTGCCTGTAGGAGTCATGCTTGTAACTGTGAGCCTTGCAATGCCTCATGGGACTTGTAGTTTCGCAACAGCTGGAGGGCCACCAGTTTGAGACCCCTGCTCTAAATTGATGTTAAAATAAACCTATACAGAGAGAGGGGATCTGCCCTTGCTGACCTCTCATGAAAATTCTTAATGCCTGAAGTGTAGCTAAAGAACATTGTGGCAGTGACCTAGTTCTGAAGTCATGTATGTTTTGGGTCAATTACTTAGAGTGTTGACATAAAAGTATTTTCAGAAGGTAACAATGGTAGCTTACATATTTCAGTACAATTTTCCCTTCAACCTCTAAAAATAGCAAGTTTTTTACTAGCATGTAGATGGTCTAGACTCCTGTGTGTGTTTCCTGTGCAGTCGTGTGTGTGGTTTTGTTTTGTTTTTTTCAGGAAAGAAATTTGCTCTTTTTTTTTTTTTTTTTTTTTCTCATCCACATAGATAACAGCTGCTTGCAATATACTGGTTGTACCCAAATTGATTGAACCCAAGTTGATTAATCAACTTGGGTACGTTCAGCTTGCCTATACATTATTCAAACTGTTCTTGGCTGGCTTTAGGGAGAATGCAAGAGGAGATGCATGTGGGTGGGGCAGCTTTAGGAACTGCTATATGGAGATGTCACCAGCAGGGTCCCTAAGGCCCCTTTCACACTGGGGCGGTTTGCAGGCGTTAGTGCGCTAAAAATAGCGCCTGCAAATCAACCTAAAACTGCCGCTACTGTTTCTCCAGTGTGAAAGCCCGAGGGCTTTCACACTGGAGCGGTGCGCTGGCAGGAGAGAAAAAAAACTGCAAACAGCATCTTTGGAGCGGTGTATTCACCGCTCCTGCCCATTGAAATCAGTGGGGCAGTGCGGCTATACTGCGGGCATAGCGCCGCTGTAGCGACGCTATGCGAGCGGTTCTAACCCTTTTTCGGCCGCCGGGGGGTTAAAACCGCACCGCTAGCGGCCGAATACCGCCGCTAAAGCGGCGTTAAAAATAGCGCAGTTTTACCGCCGACGCCCCCACCGCCCCAGTGTGAAAGGGGCCTAAAAATATTAGGACAGCAGTGGGTGAATCAACTTACCAGTATCTACCAAAAAATAAAATTCAGTTTTGACAGTCTTCAAGCATTTCTTTTTAAGACTTTCCCACAGTTAGGCTAAATCTGTAGTTGGAGATCAGCTTCTTTCTTCAACCACCATCTGAATTGAGGGCTAGTTCACACCGTATGCTTTCCAGTGCTTTTTTTTTTTCTGCATCCAAAACGCATAGAAAGTAGGTTACCTGGTTTTCAATGGCATAGTTCACACCAGTGCTTGCAGTTCCAGAAAAAAAAAACATGCTGCATTTTCCCTGCACAGAAGTGTACTGGAATGCCGTAAAATACATTAAGAATGCACCTATTGCATAAAAAACGCGCCGTACCCCAGTACAGTGGAAAAAAAAAGGAAAAAGCATCAGGAATGCATTTGGAAATGCATCAGAAACGCATCTGACACACAATTCTGCAGAACGTTTTTGTGGTGTAAACTAGCCCTCAGACTTTTGATAGCTGCATCAAAGCATACTAGTCACTAGTACATCTGTCCTGGTGTAGTTATCCATGCAAAAGTTACCATTATGATAGTCCCCCTTTACTGTCAACATAGGGTTTGTAATAGGTGGTGCCAGTCGTGGTGTTAAATGATTTATCATATGGCAGTCTAGTAGATGTGTCGTGTTTTTTTTTTTTTTTTTTTTTCCACTTTGAATGGGCCCTTAAAGGACATTTGTGCACCAAAAAAAAACAAAAAAAAAACTTGCACTTCATGTACATGTGTTGCAATGCTCTGAAGTTGTGGTGCATTGGTTAACACTGTACATGTTCGTTGGGGTGCTATTTTCATTTGTAGCTTTAGTGCAGGTTCGAACATTCTTTACCATGAATGGAAAGATTTAAATTCATCTTAGAAACCTGTTGCTTGAAACTCAACTGATATTTCCAGGTCTTACAGAGCATCCTCGATATCAGAACAGTTGGGTACACTTGCTGTCCCTTCCCACACCTCACTAGCCATTAGTGAATCTGCCTGTCAATGATTCCCCAATCTGGTAGGTGCAGGGGGTGAAGCCAAAGCCAGTAGCTGCAGAAGCGATTTTCTGTTTGTGTAGAGGAACGCCCTTGTATCCTAAGGAAACCCTACACGTGATTAGGAGGAGGGTTCCAGTGTTTGCTGTTTTTTTATAGTGTTTGTTATCCATGGCGTTACCACAAAGTGACTATAGCTAATGTATCTGATACCTACACTTTTACTAGAATGACTAGATCAGATAGCCTTGGTACGCATTCACTAAATTGGCCATTTCAGGATATGGAGAAGTTGATTGCAGAGTCATAGCTTTCCGCTTACCAGCTTTATCTCAAATGCATATCGTGCCTTTAAGGATACTGAAGTGATGGAGAAATTCAGCCAGCAATAATATATTTTTTTTTTTATTGTTTTGGTTGGGGGGGGGGGGGGGGGGGATCTGTCTATGCCAGTTAATGTCCCCCTAACAATGCCTTTTTTTCTTTTCTTTTTTTTTTTTTTTTTTTTCTTTTTGAATTGCAAAACTGACACGTTGGCCCTTTTTGTTTAAATGCAGCTTATGGTGTTGAGATTTCAGAAAATAAGGCACACAAGCTCCTTTTTTTTTTTTTTAATATATATTCTTGTTTACATGAAACTTAATTTTGCTGATCACAAAAGCTCTAGAAGCTTAAGGAGCTTGTGGAATACACTGTGAAGTGCTGACATGGCATGTGCCCCATGGGAACCAAAGGGGTTACATAAAGTATACTAGTGAAAAAACTTGGGGCTTTGTATTTATGTAAATTAAAGGCTGTAAGGCTTTGTCGACTGTGAAATGTGTTTTTATACCCCCCCCCCCCCCCCCCTTTTTTTTTTTTTTTTTTTTTTTTTTTTAGCTGTATGTTCTTCCAGATTCAATTTCTGAACCTTATGTAGTCGCTTGCCACTGTTTCGGGGCTATGGGTTCTTTACTCTAAATTTTTTTAAAAAAAACCTCTTCGAGGATGGTACACTTTTTTTTTTTTTTTTTTTTTTTTTTTTTTTATGGATTATAAGAAGACTGTTAATTCCATAAATTAGTGTTTACCTACACAATGGAGGAAGCCTTTTTATTCATGAGAAGTCAGCTAATGGGGTTGCTAACAGTAAGGTAATGAGCTACATCCACAAATTAGCTGCTTTGCATTGCTTTGTACTGTGATTATAAAATTAGCATTCTTGTGACTATAACCAAGAACTAGCTGACTCCAATGTGTTTAGGAGGCATGTGCAATTGATTTCTGACAAATTTAGGCTCCATCTTTTTAGTTCCTATATAAAGATTACTTTTTTTTTTTTTTCCATCGAAATGAAAACTGGTGCTAGATGTTGCTTTTGCACTGTAGTTCCTCATTAAGGTATTTAATTGCTGCTGGACAGCCATGCAGATTACTTCCTCAAGGCACACTACGCCCTGTGCAAACGAATTCCAGGACCGTTTGGCATTGTGTTTAGTGAAACAGAGTATAATGATCACAACAAAGTTTGAGGTTGAATGTTAAAAAATCGGGGGTGGGCGGGAACGAAAAATGTAACACTTTCTATGTACACTGGCTAAAAAGTTAATGCTATACTACTGTAATTATGTGTAATATTTCTGTATGAATGTTGCTCATTAGTGTGGGTTTGAGTAGACTGGTATGAGTGAACCCACACTGTCACTGGCTATGTCCTTCACCGACCTTCTGATAGACAAACAAAAGCCTTAAGTATTTGCCTCTATAGACTTTGATTTCTTCGGTTTGCAGACCTATCATTTTCATTTGAATCCTACTGATTCCAGTAGCTGCATGCACATAAATACTAGATCCCAGCCACTCACTGAGTAGAGCTTTGACTCTCCTATAGTCCCAGTTGTGTTCTGACCCAGTACTTTATGCTATGTGAGGGACAAAATTGCTACCCTAATTCTTTTACACAGGGGCTTGTGGTACCAGTTCCTGCCAATGTTGAAAGCTCATAAATCTTGTATTCTACAATGGCTGTCTCTGTTTTGTGTAGGGGAGGGAGCCATGTTCACCTGAGCACGGTCTACCACAAAATAGATGTAGCACGTGAAGGTGTTGTATATTTTTATAACAACGTGCAAAGAGCATTGCCTTACCGAAGAGATTTTTTGGGCTTTGTTGGGAGCAAACCAATTCCAAACTGATCACTGTGGGCTTTACTTGTGATCCCTAGCCTTTCCATCAGCCAATCGGCAAGCCCAACCAAGAATGGGAAATACTCTGCCAACTATTTTTCTTTTTAATTAATATCTTCGCAGTTGTGTGGCTTCCTGGGATGATTTCTCTGCTTTTTGAGAAGTTTACGTTGACCTTGGCACACAGAACCTTTTGCTATTGAATCTTTTGTGGCTGCTCCCAAATGGAAGCAAGGGCTACTTTTTGGCTGACATGCCCGTGGGCTTTTGCTCTTTTTACTGAGTTATCAAAGATGTATGTTCCACCATGTAAAGTCCAAACTCAACATGTTGCTCTTCAAAAATCTTAAATCGTTTGGATACAAATGGTTTGCAATTGAATGTTTTGCATATTTTGCTGCTGCAGGCACACAGCTAGCAACATTAAATTGCAACCAAATGTCTAATTTCTAGACATCTTAATAAATCTGGACCAAAATAAAGGATTGAGTTGTTGTCAACACTACTAAATGGCGATGCTGCTCTGTTCTGTGTCCAAGCACTGCTTTGGTAGAGGGGAGTTGATTTGGTCTTTTTATTTCTACATTGTGTTTCTGAAGGTATGTTCTGCTACTCCCACGTCTGACTTTAAAATAGTTTGTCTACTCCTAATATGCCCCAAACCCCCACACAACGTGAAATTGCACCCATTGTCACTTTTTGTGAATGGAAAATGCCAGTCTATTAATTTCTTTTGTAAGCATGTAGAGAACACAAAGCTATAACGAAAAAAGAAGATAGGACAAATAAACTGAAGTTCTGAAGTGACGCTCCTAGGTGGGTAGAATTCTTCAATTTGTTAATAGTAGTTAGGGGGGAGGGGTAGAATACATTTTTTAAGCTTTATTTTTCTTTAAAAACAATGTAGATCTTACAATTCCCCATTTAATTTCAATTCGTTTTTTGTTTTTTTTTTTCCCCCAAGAATCTGTTTTTATATTCTCCATTTTCCAAATATCTGCTTTCCCATGAGCAAGTACTTTGCTTTATTTCCTATCTGTGTTAGTCTATTGAAAGGTATTTTGACTTGACTTACTATTTCCATGCCAGAGTGCTTCTGCTGGTTGCCCTCTTGGCTAAGGCCAGTGTCAGAGTATCCATAGCACAGTAAGGAAAATTGAACCGTAAGACTTGGGTGCTGGCTGTTGTTGCCTTATTTAAACAATACCCACAAGTAATGTAAACTTGCCTATGTTCTGCCAAATGACAGCAAAATAATGAAGTTCTAATTTATTTGAAATTTGTGTTCTTAGTAATTGCTGTTTCCAGTGCGGAAAAGCATTTAAGTGAGATGGAAGCTGCCGCATCATGCAATATTTCCCATACATGTTCTCTCCCAAAAGCCCCAGTTTCCTACTGCTTTCATTCCATCCCTTGCCTGGGCCCTTACTTTTACAGTGATATCCTGCTATGTTGGACCCTGTAAACTGTATTTTACCATCCAGATACAATCCACCTCCTCTAATAAAACATTGGAATCCTTGTTTTTCGGTCTTATTGGCTTCATGCCGAGGTAAATCTGTTTTGTGGTTTTAATGTTTTAACTGGAGCTTGTTTCACTTGTGCAACGACCTGTTTCTCTGCCATTCGAAGGACTTTCTTTCACAGAAGAAACACATGCAATGCTGAAAAGGCTAGCAAGTTGGAAATATGTGAGCTGTCGTATTGGCAGGGGTCCATGGCTGCCATCTTTGGCTTTACTTAAGTGCTCTTTGAGAGCCTGACTCACAACAAAAATGCAGCTTGGTTCAGAGAGCTGGATACGCACATGTATTACAAGTCCTTGCCCTACTAAGTAGCATAGTTAGAATGAAGCATTGGCAGCTCTCATTTTTCTAATGTGACATGGTTTGGTCCAAAGCTGAATGCCAGGCAAACAGATGAAATACATGTGAGGGGGTAATTTACCTGCCAAAATGTTTGTACCTCCCATACATCTACTTCCAAGATTTACACAGTTCCGCCATGCCACATGGCTATCTGGCAGAGCAGGAGACTTTGCTGATGTCCAGCTACACCTGCAGATATACTTCTCGTGACTCAACAGTGAAAGGAGAAACGCCTTATGTACTAATCTGTCACTCTTCTCTCTCCTCCAGCACAACTGATTTTCATTGTGCTGCTTCACCTGTGTTCACTGACTGCATGAAGCTAACACCAGGTCAAATTCAGGTACTTAAACCTCCTCCATAAAAAAGTGCTCTATTTGGATGTCTCTTATATCTGCTTGGAGGTCAGCTTTAAAGGGTTTGTTGACCTTTTACAGACTTTTGTCACAATCCTCCCTATGCATTAGTGTCTTCAATACATTAACGTGCAGCTCTGTTTTACTCTTTCAGCTGCCCATTTCATTGCCCTTCCTCTCTGCCCTGACATCTGCAGGACAGAAAGGGAAGGGCAATCACACGAGCACCTGAAGAATTTCTTTGACAAAACCGAGCCTGCATGTTAATGTATTGAGGACACTTTAATGTATACAGAGGTTTCTGCAAAAGTAAGTAAAGGTGAACTAACCCTATAAAGTAGAAGGACCCTTTTTGTGGACTTCTGCCATCCTTTCTCAGCATTTATACTCCTTTAGCTTGCCAGATCCCTGCTTCTCGGCAAAATCTTTTAATCTTTACTGCCCTATGCGTGGAACTAATACTAGGGAATAATTTCTTTATTATACGAGATTTATATAACGCCAACAGTTTACGCAGCGCTTTACAATGTATAAGGGGGGACAACACAATTACAGTACAGTTCAATACAAAAAGGTATAGGAGGGCCCTGCTCGTAGAGCTTACATTCTAAAGGGATTTCTTTCTACCATTCTATGCAGTAAAGTGAGAAGACTGGGTACTGTCATTTTAACTGGCAGTGAGCTGGTTGCCTTATGTGAGGTCTTTTAGGTGGTGTCTACAAAAATTAATATTCATTGGATTTTTAAAATGAACCCCACCATCGGAATATTTTTTGTACACACCAATTTTAAAAGGTTAGTTCACATTTTAACAAAAAAACTGCCTAGGCAGGTAAGGTTTGCCTGTAAATTAGCCAATGCTACAGTTTGTTATTAAAGTTGTAAATGCCTTTGCAATAGCTCTAGCCATTAATGTCCCTCAAGAAGTCTGGCAGAAAAACTCCCAGAAATGGCATCATCCTGACCTGCATGGTTTTTTATCAACGGTAAAAGTGAATGTAAGGGGTGAACTATGCCATTAATGGTGCTCCTTAACATTAGAACAGTCGTATGCAGGAATGATGGAACTGCCATCAAGCTCCAAAATCTGCCAGTCGGTTCATGAACAACTGTCGGCTCGGCCCCTAATTTGATCTTAGAAGAATTGAAGTGCATGTGCTATCTTGTAGCATCTGTCAAAAGGATTTAGAGAAACTTAACGTGCATCCTCACAGGGTGACACTGCGGATGCACTAATAGCAAAATGCCAACGTCCCGATATATATTGAGAAAAAGCTAAATATAGAAATATTTGCAAAATGGACTTTATAGGCACACAAATAGAAGTTTTAATTGGATAGAGTTAAAATCATTTTAAACATAAAACAAAAAACACATCATATTAATGCATGACCCCAAGGACTCGAGTAACGCCTCCAATTATTATATTCTAATCCAATGAATTGAAATTAGAAATAACCCGGTAGCAGCATCCAAAAGGAAAAAAGTGCATGGAGTAGTAGAGTCACAGTATGAGGTTGCAGGACGATAAATCACTCTACATGTTGTGTGCACAATTGCACTTCAAGAGTTTAATGATCTAATGAACATATAAAAAAACATTGAATATAACAGTATATCCAATACATAAAACAAAACTATAACAGCATTGAAATGGTCATTTTACTGGGATCCAGAAGGTAAGAAAGGGGGAGGGGGAAGGGGAAAAAGGGGGGGGGAAAGGGGGGGGGGGGAGGAAAACACCCAAGTCCAGTGACCAGCGGGGGGCAGAAAGCACAATCCTCCCATGGGGACGCAGCCAATCATACATATAGTAAATTATTTTTATAAGGAGAAAAAAAAGGACCGTTTTATATATCAAATTGTGTAGTATAGATATTTCAAAAGGCTGGGTACTTGCATAGTATAGAAGTTTTTATATATAAAGAGTAATATCTTGTATAGGGGGGGGGGGGGGGGGGGTCATGTATAAATGAAACTGACAGAGAATCCCCAATGTTGAAGTTATAAAATTCTGTGAAACGAAGAAGGAAACGGACTATGGTACAGAGAATTGTCCATAAAATTATGTATGCCAAAACAAAACCAGAGTAATAGCCAATATATGAAAAAGCTTACCAATAACTGAGCAGGCCTCCGATTTAATAATGGATGGTAACCGTAAAGACTGAGATATATGGTTAAAGCACGCAACATGTGTTAGGGGGTAGACTATCACAGCAGTCTAAGCTGGCAAATGAGGCTAAAAGCTACACCAGCAAAACAGGTTGTCCAGAGATTAAGAGGAGATCCAGGATCCAAAAAGGGTATTACCTAATAATAGAATAGAGAGAAAGATATAGAGGTTGTAATGAATTATAGTTCCAAGATGTGAAACAATCCAATGGCTATAGGAAAGTGACCCATAGAAATAAACGCAATCGCGTTTATTTCACATCTTGGAACTATAATTCACTGAAACCTCTCTATCTTTCTCTCTACTTTATTATTAGGTAGTATCCTTTTGGATCCTTGATGCCCTCTTAATCTCTGGACAACCTGTCTTGCTGGTGTAGCTTTTGGCCTCATTTGCCAGCTTAGACCGCTGTGATAGGGGGTAGACTATCACATGTTGCATGCTTTAACCATATATCCCGTTCTTTATGGTTACCATCCATTATTAATCGGAGGCCTGCTCAGTTATTGGTAAGCTTTTTCATATAATGGCTATTACTCGCTGGTTTTGTTTTGGCAAATATAATTACATGGACAATTCTCCTCGATACCATAGCCTGTTTCCTTCTTTGTTTCACAGAATTTTATAACATTGGGGATACTCTGTTTCATGTATACATGACACCCCCATATACAAGATATATTACTCTTTATATATAAAAACTTCTATACTATGCAAGTACCCAGCCTTTTGAAATATATCTATACTACTCGATTTGATATTATAAAACTCCTATTTTTTTTTTTTCCTTTATAAATGTAATTTACTATGTGTATAATTGGCTGCGTCCCCATGGGAGGATTGTGCTTTCTCTGCCCCCCCGCTGGTAACTGGACTTGGGCGTTTTCCTTTCCCTCCCCCTTTTTCCCCTTCCCCTTCCACCTCCTTTTCCTCTCCCATTCTTCCCCCTTTTTTTTTTTTTCTCCCCCCCCCCCCCTTTTCTTTTGGATCCCAGTAATATGACCATTTCAATGCTGTTATCGTTTTGTTTTATGTTTTGGATGTTTTGTTATATTCAATGTTTTTTATATGTTCAATAGATCATTAAGCTCCTGAAGAAGTGCAATTGTGCAACTCATGTAGAGTGATTTATCGTCCTGCAACCTCATACTGTGACTCTACTACTCCATGCACTTTATTCCTTTTGGATGCTGCTACGGGTTATTTCTAATTTCAATCCATTGGATTAGAATATATTAATTGGAGGTGTTACTTGAGTCCTTGGGGTCATGCATTATTTTAATGTTTTTTGTTTTACGTTTTAAAATGATTTTAACTATCCAATTAAAACCTCCTATTTGTATCATATGTGTGTGCCTATAAAGTCCATATTTGAAAATATTTCTATATTTAGCTTTTTCTCACTGGCTTATTAGAGGAAATTAGCAGTGATCAAGCAAGCCTTCATAACCTTTCCCATTAGAAACCTTGGCTGGTGGTGTCTGAGGGTACTTTCTTAAGATGAGATTAATGTCTGATCTGGTTTACAGAACCTAGATTTATAGCACTGCATCCCATACATTGTTGTGGTGTGTTTTTTTTGTTTTTCTTTTTTTTTTTTTTTTTTTTGTGGTCCAACGGGGGACTTTCTGACAAGTAAATCTATGCTGGACATGTATAGCATTTATCATTTCAGCTTGGACTTTGCATTTCATGAGTTTCAGCTCTGGTAAAAAACACAGCCAAGACACCTGGCCTTTATGATTGAAACAATGGAAGTTTATTGGATGCTGTAACAGAGCTACAGACACCTGTGTTGGAAACTTTGCTCAGGTAATGTGTAATCTTCGTTGATTTATAGCCAAATGTCCATCAGTGAAAGTGACTGATCCGCTACAAAACTGATAAATGCAACCTGTTTTGATTATATCTTGATGTTCACTAAAACTGTGCACTTGTCCCAGCAGCCATTGGAAAAATGTCAGTACAAATGCTTACATTTGCTGAAGATGAATCCGGTTTCCAGAAATACTTTTACAGTCTCTGTGACAGACTGTGAAAATTCTGGTCTCAGGGATGCGTTGATCTATGCAGAGCAGGTCTTCCATTCCCTGTCATCTCCCTCTTGTAGTGGCCATGAAGAGATTGACACAAACACTTGGCAGGCTATAGTGTTGAAAGCAGGATTTAGCTATGGTAAGACTAACCTATTGTGTGGCTTTTTTTTTTTTCATACTGAAGGGATGATTACAAATTTTTTGTACTGAAAAATGCAGTTTTATACTTAAATTTTGGTTTGATCGACTTTCCTTTTAATATTATTGTATGTATATGTGTGTTCCAAAAAAAAAACATACCCCATAAACGTCTGTTTGGTTCTAATGGTTTTATGGGACTGAGTCTAATCTGTCCACCCACAGGACCGTTTTTAGAAGCTCATAGATGTAACTGCATTCTGTCATCTCATAAAAAGGTATATGACCATAATATTACTCCTTAGCTTTTACTCTGGCTGTTAAATGACATGCATAATCTGCACTAGTGATGTTAAAGGAAACGCCCAATGTATTTTTATGAGTGCGTCTTGTGAGAAGATATTGTATTATGTGACATAATGTAATGTCTTTTGCCTGGTTCAGCTTGATCAAGCAGATTGGGCCTTATACAATCATTTGCCCAATTTCGAGAGATTTACTCCTCGTGATAATTTTGGTACCTTGTGGAAGTAGAATATGGACTCTTCCCAATCTGGAACTGCCCATTCTTGCATTAAATCTGTTTCTATTGTGGGATTCCCTCTTTTTAAAAAGCATCCCTACTGCATATCCTTCTTGTCATGGCAGACCCTCCACCTCTAAGCCCAGCAGACCTGCTCAGAAGCCTTCTGCGGATTGAAGGTTCACCCTGACCCCTAAATATGGGGGAAGGGAAGGACTTGGGCATCTAACATTTCCTAAATGTCTATTGCAAAAGTTAGACTTCTGCGTGGTCTCCAAAGATATCCATCGTGAAAGCGCTTTTCTACTTTTTTTTTTTTTTTTTTTTTTTTTTTATTCCCCATCTACACACCAAAGTAGTTCCTATATTGCAGAAAAAATCCCCACATTCTTTGTGTGTTTGTTTTTTCTTTTTTTCTATACCCTTCATCACACCATGAATATTCCTATCCCAGGGTGCCTTGGAGGCCTCTTGCGACAAGGCTCCTGAGCCTAATTTTTGAACCATATGGCCAAATGTGAACGTTCACACTTTTTTTTTTTTTTTTTTTTTTTTTTTTTTTTTCCCCCCTCATTTTCAGATGATCCTGCATACTTCTTGTGCTTCTCTACCCACCTTTATTCTGTTTAGGGTACCTGGGTCTAACACACTCCTTCAGCATAACACTTTTTTTTTTTTTTTTTTTATAGTTTTCTTGTTCCATGTTTAGGCACATACTCTCATTAGCACCCCCTGGTTGCCCCTCCATTAGAATTCCTCTCAGCTGATGTGGGTGGACTCTTGAGGGAGCCTATGCTTGGGTTTTCTCCCTCCCAGGGTCACTGGGACTGGTGGGGAAGTTAAGTTCACGTTAGTGGTGCTATTTTACACCTCATTACCATTGGGCCTCATTCACAAAGGGTGTACTACCTATGTTTGTACGCTTATGTGAGGGTCTTGTTTACCTTTTACAGGTGTTCCATGCATCCCTGTCCAGGCAGGCACACTGATATCATTTGGGACGCAGCAGCTGCATGTACATAGTCACTGCTTCCAATTTTGACATCTGTGCATGTGCAACGCCTCTTCATCCCAGTGTGGATAAACATTACCTTTGCCTGCGTGCAGCTGTATTACACTCTGTGAATGAGGCCCTATACATAATTCCCTAGCTTACAACCCCCAGACCCTCAATTCTGATATGCCCTTCCCTCTGAGTGTTGAATTGCCAAGTCCCCTGTTAACCGGTACAAAAAGCTAGGTTTTTGAGAAGTGAACTCAGTTTGGTGGCTTAGTACTGGAAAATGCTGCATTGCCTCAGTTGTCAGCTGTATACTACAATTTGTGGGCAGATTTCCCTAAATCACCTGTTATACACACCGGGTGCCAGGATGTTTAGACACCAACGCATGTGAGTGTAACTTTTAATTGTTTTTAACGGCATTGCGCAATGAGGATTATTTTCTGTTATCCACTTATATGACGTAACCTACTGCAAGATACGCCAGCCACGGATCTCTCCAGGGGTCTCCCTCACGCTTGAACGACCATACTAGAGATAGATGTACACTCACCCCCTATGAGTTGACCAACTATGTGGGGGACCCAGTCTGAGCACCTTGCAACACGGATTCTTGATACTGCAGCTGGTGGAATTACATATGTGAAATTTATATAATTGCTAATTCATTGGTGCTTAGAATTTCTTAAATGTACCTGTTCCGACTTACAAACAAATTCAACTTAAGAACGAACATATACAGACCCCATCTTGTTTGTAACCTGGGGACTTGCCTGTATAGGGTGTTTTTTCTTTTTTTGGAATAGACCATCTCTTCCTGCCTCTCCACCTCATCCAATCACAGGAAGCCCTGTACTCACTAAATCACTAATTTTGCTGTAGCTGGGACATAGTGCTGTAATCCAGGAGTTGGGTTTTAAAGTGATTGTACACCCTGTACAACCACTTTTACCTACAGGTAAGCCTTATATTCAGGCTTACCTGTAGGTGCTGGAAATATCTCCTAAACTTCCACGGTTTAGGAGATATTTACAATAAAGCCGTGCGCTGATGTCTACGGCGCATGTGCACTTTAGAAAGGGCAGATCGTGCCCTTTCTAAAGGGGGTCATGCCGTGACTGGCGGCTCCGGCCAGTCAGAGCCAGAGTTTGCTGCCCTGGAAGGAAGAGGGGTGAAGATGGACGCTCGCTGCTAGTGGGGACAGCGGTGACATTGCAGGCTTCGTTTTCAGGTAAGTGACACATAATGGGCTACTATGCGGTGCATAGTAGCCCATTATGATTTACCTTTACAGGGAAATAGAGAAAGTAAAACCCATCAGGGTTTACTTCCTCTAAGTTTGACAAAGCAGAAATGTTTGCGATTTCAAGGGATTCGACCTGCTAGCCTAGGATCCACAATTTAGAAGGTCATTAGACAGAAAATTCCTTTAAACGTTCTGTTCCTAGAGGTCTGTTGTACAGCTAAGCCAAAAATATAGTGTTTAAGGTTTTGGACCTGTTGTGGATATTGAATTCCACCTGTGTCTTAACAACGGAGGCCTTGCTATAATGCCCTTTAATTGAGGACTCCTTCCTCATCTACTACCTTTGATCAGAGAAACTGATTGTTAAGAGTCACAGCATTCTTTGCAGGTAATGCGCCAGCTCTCGTTTTAAAAGACCAAATCTACACAACCTATGTACTCATTACCAAAGCATAATTTTGTGAATTCTTCACATCCTCCTGTATGTGCTGTGCATCATCCACTGACCAAATGTGCTGGGGTACAGAGTCATACACTTCTAAACTCTGTATACATCATGCATAATAAAAGCAATGACTTGCGCCCATTGGTCAGCTCAGTCCCATGAAAGTGCTGACCAATGAGTCTTCTCTTCTGGGACAAAAGAAAAGACTCTCATTGGTCAGCGCTGTCACCTGATCATGAGCCAGAGCCCACATTATGCTGTTACACAGCCTCTCGGCCTGTGTCGAGTGGTAAATCCAGATGTGGGCGGTGGATGATTCTTGGCACATGCAGATAAGTGGAACAGGAGCAGCTGGAAACTTATTAGTAGTGAATTAGTCTATGTATTAAAAGTGGAATTACCCTATTAAACCCAAGAACAAAAATGTAATAAAGTGAAGTTTACGGTCCTTGCTGGTTGCATTAATTTCTAGCCCCCACCACCACCACTTTATTTTTTACTATGCAACCCTGATAGTAACACTTTGGGGACTATAACATTTCTCTCCTTCATAACTTGCTGGGTAAGAGTTCTGTAGTCCACCTAGCTGAACTTGGGGGGAGATAAATATCTCAATGCTTGAGATAAAATGGAATAGTGTACAAGACAGAACAGCATTGGGTTTCTACCAGGGTCAACTCTTTTTTTTTTTTTTTTTATATTTAGCTGATACAACAAATGCATTCAATCTTATATTTAACCAATCAGAGTCGCTATTTGTTAGGATTTACATCATATACTAATTACTGGCCTGTCTTACTAAATTGTAAGATATGTAAGAGACTGCTTCATGATCTCCTTACATAGGATTGTGCTTAAAAAGTTGCTGGTAAAAATCAATGATAGTCCTAATACTAATGTTCCACCAAACAATGCTTGCAGTGCGGTGAGAGTCAGAGGGCCCAAGTACAAAGAGTTGATTTTGGCATGCAAGTTAAGACGCCCTTTTTTTCTAAAATGAACATCCTGTTAGTATTATGAGAACTGCGGGTTCATCTTTTCCCCAAAGCCTTTTTAGGCTGGTCAAATGTATTTTCTCCTTTATTACTACGATTGTTTTAACCACTTCCGGACCGACTCACAACAATATACGTCGGCACTTTGAAGAGGAATAGCTACTATTACCCCCAGTATCCTCTTCAGTGAGCGGTCTGGTTTCAGGTAAGTGGCCTCAGTGGCGGATTCGCTACAAGATCACTTGTATCAGCGACGGGAGAGATCCCCTCCCTCCACACACCGGCGATCGGATCCTTCTCCCTGTTGGGTATGGAGATGAGTGAGGGGAAGATGGCCCCCACCTCTCTCCATACCATTGCACGGTGGAAGCGATGTCAAAACGTCACTTCTGCCCATAGCTCTGAAAGGGACATTTTAAAAAAAATACATTCCAAATTACTTTTTTTTTTTATTGCATTTTAGTGTAAATATGAGATCTGAGGTCGTTTTGACCCCAGATCTCATATTTAAGAGGTTCTGTCATGCTTTTTTTTTCCTATTACAAGGGATGTTTACATATCTTGTAATAGGAATAAAAGTGACACTTCTTTATTTTTACACTGTTCTTAAAAAAATAAAAATAAAGTAATAGTAAAAAAAAAAGCGGTCGTTGGAGCAATAATTCTAACCCTAGACCTCCTCTGTAACTCAAAACATGCAATCTGTCCAATTTTTTTTTAAACGTCGCCTATGGAGATCTTTAAGGGTATAAGTTTGTCGCCATTCCACGAGCAGGCGCAATTTTGAAGCGTGACATGTTGGGTATCCAATTTACTCGCATTATTTAACATTATCTTTCACAATATAAAAAAAAATTGTGCTAAATTTACTGTTTGTCTTATTTATTTTCTACAAAAAAGTGTGCTTGTAAGACCGCTGCGCAAATACGGTGCAACGACCACCATTTTATATTAGAACCCCCTAACATTATATTTTTCTAAGTTATTTTCTAGCAAAAAAAACTGTTTTTAACTTAAGTAAACACCAAATCTCAGGGGCTCGGTGCTTAAGGGGTTAATGTACTCATTAGGCTGTGGAAAGGTTAACAGATACTCCAAGACACATCTGACATTTTCGGGAGAAGCTCCAGTACAAAGAAATGTGAAATGTTTAATGGTTTAAGGCCTGCTCTGCAATACCCCTGCCATCTGTATATTTTTTGTACTTAAAATATTTTTTGCTAATTGCTGTGTGCCACTTTGGTCCTTGGATGAGAAGTTGCTATGTGTAATATGGTGTCACTGTCAATAAAAGGGGTAAGAAATTATCTTTGAACTCCAGGACACTGGCAAGTATAATACTGTTTATGCTAACATTTAAGTCCCCAGAAATCTTATCCTGAAGCTGAAAATTGGTATTTACTGTGAAGTTTTTATTTTCAGGCACCAGTGTGGAAGGGTAACTTTTTTTATTTTTAATCCTTAGCTCAACCTGCTCCTGTCCCAGGTACAGTACTGTGCATAAGTTGTGAATAAAAAATTTAAAGTAAGAATGCTTTTAATATATATATATATATATATATATATATATATATATATATATATATATATTTTTTTTTTTTTCACAAAAGTGAGTACACCACTCACATTTTTGTAACTATTTTATTATATCTTTTCATGTGACAACACTGAAGAAATCACACTTTGCTACAATGTAAAGTAGTGAGTGTGTACGGCTTGTATAACGGTGTACATTTTCTGTCCCCTCAAAATAACTCAACACACAGCCATTAATGTCTAAACCGCTAGCAACAAAAGTGAGTACACCCCTAAGTGAAAATGTCCAAATTGGGCCTAAAGTGTCAATATTTTATGTGGCCACCATTATTTTCCAGCACTGCCTTAACCCTCTTGGGCATGGAGTTTACCAGAGCTTCAAAGGTTACCATTGGAGTCCTCTTCCACTCTTAACGACATCACAGAGCTGGTGGATGTTGGAGACCTTGCGCTCCTCCACCTTATGTTTGAGGATGCTCCACTTATGCTCAATAGGGTTTAGAGCTGGAGACATGCTTGGCCAGTCCATCACATTTACCCTCAGCTTCTTTAGAAGGGCAGTGGTAGTCTTGGAGTTTTGTTTGGAGTCGTTATGTTGGAATACTGCCCTGCAGCCCAGTCTCTGAAGGGAAGGGATCATGCTCTGCTTCAGTATGTCACAGTAAATGTTGGCATTCATGGTTCCCTCAATGAACTGTAGCTTCCCAGTGCCGGCAGCACTCATGCAGACCATGACACTCCTACCCCCATGCTTGACTGTAGGCACACTTGTCTTTGTACTCCTCACCTGGTTGCCGCCACACACGCTTGCCACCATCTGAACCAAATCATTTTACCTCGGGCTCATTAGACCACAGGACATGGTTCCAGTAATCCATGTCCTTAGTCTGCTTGTCTTCAGCAAACTGTTTGCGGGCTTCTTGTGCATC
Source organism: Lithobates septentrionalis (assembly GCA_037952835.1). Taxonomy (NCBI): domain Eukaryota; kingdom Metazoa; phylum Chordata; class Amphibia; order Anura; family Ranidae; genus Lithobates; species Lithobates septentrionalis. The sequence continues at coordinate 4,691,819 of JBBDGP010001445.1, forward strand.
ATCTTTAGAAGAGGTTTCCTTCTGGGACGACAGCCATGCGGACCAATTTGACGCAGTGCGTGGCGTATGGTCTGCACAATGACAGGCTGACCCCCCACCCCTTCAACCTCTGCAGCAGTGCTGGCAGTACTCGTATGTCTATTTCCCAAAGACAACCTCTGGATATGATGCTGAGCACGTGCACGCAACTTCTTTGGTCGACCATGGTGAGTCCTGTTCTGAGTGGAACCTGTGCTGTTAAACTGCTGTATGGTTTTTGCCATCGTGCTGCAGCTCAGTTTCAGGATCTTGGCAATCTTCTTATAGCATATGCCAGGGCTCGACAAACCCCAGGCGCCAGGTCGCATTTGCGACTAGAATTAGCGACCTGGCGCCTGGGGCGGCACAGCTGGGGTATCCTGTGTCCGTTCGACACCCCCCCCCCTCCCGGCGCGATCGCGTTGGGCCGCGCTGGCAATTGAGGCCCCGGCTTTGCTGCCTACTGCAGTCCTATGGTTCCTTCTGCAATCAGGCGCCCTCTGGTGGTGGCCGTTGGTATGACAAGACATCCAACAATGCTAATGGAGCTTCCCCTACCTGTTTTCACTGCCCGCTCATCTCCTTCCCTTTACTTAGAACCCCCAAACATTATATATATTTTTTATTCTAACACCCTAGAGAATAAAATGGCGGTCATTAAAATACTTTGTCACACCGTATTTACGCAGCGGACTTACAAGCGCACTTTTTTGGGAAAAAATACTTTTTTTTTAATTAAATAAGAAAACAGTAAAGTTAGCCCAATTTTTTTTAAATTGTGAAAGATAATGTTACGCCGAGTAAATTGATTCCCAACATGTCACGCTTCAAAATTTCGTATGCTCGTGGAATGGCGACAAACTTTTACCCTTTAAAATCTCCATAGGCGTCGTTTAAAAAAATTCTACAGGTTGCATGTTTTGAGTTACAGAGGAGGTCTAGGGCTAGAATTATTGCTCTCGCTCTACCGATCGTGGCGATACCTCACATGTGTGGTTTGAACACCGCTTTTATATGCGGGTGCTACTCACATATGCGTTCGCTTCTGCAAGCGAGCTCGGCGGGACGGGGCGCATTTAAAAAAATTATTATTTTTTCTTATATATTACTTTTTATTTTTTATTTTTACACTGTTTTTTTAAAAAAAAATAAAAATGGTGTCACTTTTATTTCTATTACAAGGGATGGGGCATATTTAAATTTTATTTTTTTTTCTTATTTATTTTAACTTTTATTTTTTCACTGTTCTTTTAAAAAAAAAAAAAAAAAGTCACTTTTATTCCTATTACAAGGAATGTAAAAATCCTTTGTAATAGAAAAAAAGCATGACAGGTCCTCTTAAATATGAGATCTGGGGTCAAAAAGACCTCAGATTTACACTAAAATGCAATAAATAAAAAAAAAAAAAAAATTGTCATTTGAAAAAAAAAATAATAAAATGTCCCTTCAAGAGCTATGGGTGGAAGTGACGATTTGACGTCGCTTCCACCCTGCAATGACTTGGAGATGAGCGGGGGGCCCCATCTTCCTCTCACTCGTCTCCATGTCAGGCCAGGGACAGATCCGGATCGCCTCCGCCGTTACCGACGGCCACGGTAAGCGGTGGAGAGCGGCGGTAGGCGGGGCCCTCTCTTGCCGCCGATAATAGTGATCTTGCTGCGAATCTGCTGAAGAGACCACTTTTATCTGAAAGAGAACCGCCGGCTCTTGAATAAGATACCGGGGTTATGGTAGCTAGCTGCTACCATAAACAACGGTATTTCTCTTCAAAGACAGGACGTATATAGTCGTCCTGCGGGAAGGAAGTGGTTAATTAAAATGAATTTATTATTTGTCATCTCCCTGCTTGGCCCCTTTCACACGGGCTGTCTGATCAGGTTCGCCTGTCAGTTTTTCAGGCGGACCTGATTGGATCCTTAGCGGGAATATGGTGGTCTTGTGTCCCTGCATGGCAGGAAATAAAAGCAGTCACATTCGTTCTAGTCGTCTCTGTGTAAATTTAAGATTGGTTCATTTTTATATTGAAAATAAAGCTTTGTCGGTCATTTAAAAAAAAACAAAAAACTGGCTCCTAACTTTTTTAGCTGGCTCCTAGATTCCAAGCAAATTTGTCAAGCCCTGGCATATGCCATCTTTATGTAGAGCAATAATTCTTTTTTTTTTTCAGATCCTCAGAGTTCTTTGCCATGAGGTGCCATGTTGGACTTCCAGTGACCAGTATGAGAGCGAGAGCACCAAATTTAACACACCTGCTCCCCATTCACACCTGAGACCTTGTAACACTAACGAGTCACATGACACTGGGAGGGAAAATGGCTAATTGGGCCCAGTTTGGACATTTTCACTTAGGGGTGTATTCACTTTTGTTGCCAGCGGTTTAGACGTTATTGACTTTGCGTTGTTATTTTGACAGGACAGCAAATTTATACTTTTATATAAGCTGTACACTCACGCTTAACTACTACTAACAAGTAATTTCTTCAGTGTTGTCCACATGAAAAGATATAATAAAGGATTTACAAAAATGTGAGGGGTGTATTCACTATTTTTTTTAACTCTAATTTATTGAAAAAGTTCAGTTACATGTTAAGGAATTGTGTCAGAGTATAAAAGGTATCACATTGTAGTATCCCAACAATACCCCCACTGTACCCAAGCAACCACTTGGTCAGAATTCAGCATCACTATGTACCTGCCCAGCCTGTAAAACAATTATACCTATACCACACATGTAATTAGCCCAGAACTGCCAGAAATCAGTGGGACCCAGGTACACTCCTCTGCTGTCTGGAGTGGTCTTCATGAAATAATTGCAGCTAAAAAGCCATACCTCTGATGTGGAAACAAGCCTAAGCGACTTATGCACAAAAACCTAAGAACGGGTGCAGAAAAATGGCAGCTGGTGCTCTATGCTGATGCGTCAAATGAAATATTTGGCTGTAGCAGGAGGCAGCTTGTTTGCCGAAGGGCTGGAGAGCAGTACAATGAGTGTCTGCAGGCAACAGTAAAGCATGGTGGAGGTTCCTTGCACATTTGGGGCTCCATTTCTGCAACTAGTTAGAAAACCATTGATCCTGACCAAATTTCTGAGTGCTGAGTAACACAGAATACTTATCCATCATGCCATACCATCAGGGGGGCATGGGATTGGCCCCAAATTTATTCTGCAGCAGGACAAAGACCCCAAACATGCAGCCAATGTCATTAGGAACTATCTTCAGTGTAAAGAACAAGGAGTCCTGGGTGTGATGGTTTGGCCCTCACAGAGCCTTGATCTCACCATTGAGTCTGTCTGGGAATACATGAAGAAACAGAAAAATTTGAGGCAGCCAACATCCACAGAAGATCTGTGGTTGGTTCCTCAAAATGTTTGGAACAACCTACCTGCCGAGTTCCTTCAAAAACTGCAAGGGTACCTAGAAGAATTGATGCTGTTTTGAAGCCAAAGGGTGGTCACACCAAATCGTGATTTGATTTGGATTTCTCTTCTGTTTTTACTTTTCATTTGGTTAATGGATAAAAAAATAAACTAACACTTTTCTATTTGATTGTTTGTTTTTTTAAATTTACAGCATTTTTTTTTACACCTGACTAAGACTTTTGCACTGTAGTGTACATGTCAGGAAGAAACTTTTTTTTTTTTTTTTATGTAAAGAGGAATGGGAAGGGTGGTGGGAGGCAATGTCACATGGCAATACACAGCCAAAGTGTTGGGATTAAGCTCTAAACCTACTATTGATTAGTAAGGTTCTGCACACTTGTTGCCTTCATAGACAACCAGCTCAGTTCTTCAAGGCCATCAGGTTGTCAGTATAGGGGAGAAGACGGCAACCGTTTTTTTTTTCGTTTTTTTTTTTGTTTAACGACCGGCACCTGTACATATACGTCGGCAGTTTGAAGATGGATGTCTCGGTAACAGCAGCAGCTGCTGCCACAACCGAGGTATCCATCTTTATAGCCAGTGGCTCTGTTTACGATAATGGTGGTCTCTGCGGCGGATTTGCCGCGAGATCACCGTTATCGGCGGCGAGAGTGGTGCCACCCCCCTTCCCGCCGCTCTCCTGCACCCCCTGCCTCTTACTAGAGCTGTCGGTAGCGGCGGAGGCGATCGGGACCTGTCCGTGGCTGGGTATGGAGACGAATAAGAGGAAGATGGGCCCCACCCGTCTTCATACTATAGCAGGGCGGAAGCCACGTCAAAACGACACTTCCGCCCATACGTCTTAAAGGCACATTTTTCTGTTGTCATTTTTTTCAAATGACAATTTTTTTTTTTTTTTTTTTTTTTTGTATTTAAGTCCAAATATGAGATCTGAGTACTTTTTGACCCCAGATCTCATTTTTTAAGAGGACCTGTTATGCTTTTTTTCTATTTACAAGGGATGTTTACATTCCTTGTAATGGGAATAAAAGTGACACCATTCAAAAAAAAAAAAAAAGTGAAAAAATAAAATAAAGTAAAATAAATAAGAAAAAAAAATTTTTTTTTTTTTAAAGTGCCCCGTCCCGACGAGCTCATGCGCAGAAGCGAACACATACGTGAGTAGTGCCCGCATATGAAAACTGTGGTCAAACCCCACGTGGTAGGTATCGCTGCAATTGTTAGAGCAAGAGCAATAATTCTAGCCCTAGGCCTCCTCTGTAACTCAAAAGATGCAACCTGTAGAATTTTTTATACGTTGCCTATGGAGATTTTTAAGGGTAAATGTTTGACGCCATTCCACGAGCGGGGGCAATTTTGAAGCGTGACATATTGGGTATGAATTTACTCGGCGTAACATTATCTTTCACAATATAAAAAAAAATTGGGCTAACTTTACTGTTGTGGTTTTTTTTTTTTCTTTTATTCAAAAAAGTGCGCTTGTAAGACCGCTGCGCAAATATGGTGTGACAAAATGTATTGCAATGACCACCATTTTATTCTCTAGGGCAGTGGTTCTCAACTCCTGTCTTTGGGACCCACTAACAGGCCAGGTTTTAAGTATTACCTTTAGGAGATGCAGACTAGAATACTACAATCACTGAGCAACAAATGATATCGCCTGTCATGTATCTCAGTTATCTTGCAAACCTGGCCTGTTAGTGGGTCCTGAGGACAGGAGTTAAGAACCACTGCTCTAGGGTGTTAGAACCCCCAAACATTATACATTTTTTTTTTTCTAAGTAATTTTCTAGCAAAAAAAAACTTGTTTTTAACTTGTAAACAGAGTCTGAAAAAGAGGCCTGGTCTTTAAGTGGTTAAACATGGTGCAATTACATTGATTAAAAAATATAGCAAAGATGTCTAATGTTGCCTATAGATCTTATTGATTGACAGTACTTATAATGTATTATGCACATACAGTTTGCTTTCTTCAGCAGCCATTTCTCTATTGTCCTTAATGGAAAATTTGGCACATGCTTTAATTGGTTATTACTGAACCCTTTGTATTTTGTGTGTTTATACAGCTGCAACTTATGCTGTTTAAAAATCTAGTTTCTTTTCTTGGGTCTTGTGGTACTGGCATTCCAGAGGTTCATATTCAAATTTGAAAATGGCCAAAACCTAACTGCTTTGGTTTAACAGGTTCCCACAACCATTAGATCAGTGGTTCTCAACCTGGGGGTCGAATGACGATTTGCCAGGGGTCACAGAATCCTGGGCTGTTCCTGAAGCCTGCACCGCTCTCCCAGCCTTTTCACCGCCGCCCAACAGGGCTGTCCCTGGAACCTGTGGCCGCCCAGCTGGGCTGTTCCCGGAGCCTGCGGCCACCCCCTCAGCCTCTTTGCAGCCGCCCATTCAGTTCATGGCATGGCTGGGGGGCAGAGACTGGAGGTCAGCTGACTGGTAAGGAATGTGAAGTGGGAGGGGCTGGAGGAGACCCTATCTCCTGATTTCGGCATAGGTGTCACTGCTGTGAGACACCACAAAGACATAGTGAAGCCCGGAGTCACAGTGAGTAACACTACCTGTGATTAAAAGTCCCCACTACAATTCTTAGATCAGCAGATTACCTTGATCAAGAGCACCTAAGTTGGCTCATCAGAACTCCCCCCAGCGCTGCCACTCATCCCAACTCCCCGCCACTCATCCCATTTCCCCTCACCAAGGAGTAAGAGAAGGAATAAAAATAGAGAATGCATGGAAGGGAGAGGAAAAGAAGGGCAGGAGAAAGAACAAGAAACATGGCTCGAGAGAGGGATGGGGGGGGGGGGGAAGAAACAAGAAATTTGGATAGAGAGATCTAAATCCTAAAATGTACCATAAGGGGTTTTAATACTGTTAGAGTGGAAGGGACTCAGGGAATGCTAAAAGTCTGTGAGTTAGGGATGCAAATTACCTGTATTGCCTTGGGTGCTGACAACCCATGCTAGGAAAATTTTACTGTTAGGGGTCCCCACAACTTGGGAAATTTTAACAAGGGGTCACGGCAGTAGAAAGGTTGAGAACCACTGCATTAGATCAAGACCTTTCCTGAAAGAAAGCTGTTAGTTACTGGTGCTCTCAACTTAAAGCGGGGCGCCGCCGAAAGAAAAAATTTTAAAAGTCAGCAGCTACAAATACTGCAGCTGCTGACTTTTAAAACATGGACACTTACCTGTCCAGGGCGTCCGCGATGTCGGCACCCGAGGCCGAAGCGTCTCTCCGTCCTCTGGTGCTGCCGCCTCCATCTTCGGTAAGGGAATCAGGAAATGAAGCCGTGCGGCTTCACTTCCCGGTTCCCTACTGCGCATGCGCGAGTCGCGCCGTGCAATACGAATGCTCCCTGCTGCCTCTGGGACCCGTGTGTGTTTCCCAGCAGGCAGCGGGCGGGAGCAGGAAGTGGCGTAAATAACCGCAGATTCTGCGGCTATTTATGCCGGAAGTGGGTACAGATACCTGTAATATACAGGTATCTGTACCCCCCTCCCCCCTGAAAGGTGCCAACTGTGTCACCGGAGGGGGGGAGGAATCTGATTAGTGGAAGTTCCACTTTTGGGTGGAACTCCACTTTAACAGTCAAGCCATTGAATGGCTGGTGTCTTAACTGATCATGTGCAGCTCCATGACAACTGCAGATCACACAGAGGCTAAGATGACAGTGTCCTTAATTTTAACCCTTTCATTGCCGTACGGCCCTAACGGGGGGGGGGGGAGCGCACACAATCCAGTGGCTGCAGCCACCGGATTGTGTGTGAAACTGACAAGCAGACTGCTGGATTGCGAGAGAGGATGTTTTGCAATGTGATCTGCATTGCAAAACATTCAGTGGAGTACAGGGGAGACAATAAAGAGAACCTGACACATAAAAATCATCACATAGGGGACTGTTACCTACAAAATTACAACTTCAAAAAGCATGCCATGCTTTTTAATAAATACCTTGGACTGTCTACTTTCCAAAACGGGGGTCATTTGAGGAATAATTTGTACTCACTGGCACTTTTGGTCCTCAAACGAGATGGGCCGTCAGTACATCGGGATTGATCGATTTTCAGATGGATAAAGATTTATCATAGTTTGTGGACTTAAGCTTTCCTACAGACTAAATAATACACACTTGTTTTTTTTACACCAAAGAAATGTAGCAGAATATATCGATGAAGAAAGATTATTTATTTGCAAAATTTATAACAGAAAAGTTTTTTGTTTTTTTTTCTTCAAAATTTTGTGCTTAAAAAAAGGGGGGGGGGGGTCGATTAAATACCACCAAAAGCAAGCTCTATTTGTGTGAAAAGAAAAATGATAAAAATTTCATTTGGGTACAGTGTTGCTTGATTGCGCAGGTGGTGTTCAAAGTGTCACAGCGCTAAAAGCAGAAAATTGGCCGGGGCAGGAAGGGGGTAAAAATGTCTGATATTGAAATAGTTAGATACTTTTTATTCTGAGTATTGTTAAAGCTGTTTTTTTTTATTTAAAAAAATGGGGGGGGATATAGCACACCTGCAACTGCCAAAAGACCATCAACTACATTTCAATGGATTAGTAAGGAAGACAGTAACCAGAAGAAACCAAGACCAATTGAAACCATGGTAAACCACAGCTGAGATAGTAAAAAAAAAATTCATGGCATTACTGATACTTGGGTGCTAGGCTTTAGGAAAGAGCGAAAGCAATTAATAAAGCAATTTAAAAAAAACACTGGCTGGTGGCCAGCCAAGCCGGCTAATCGGTCTGGAAACAGAAATCTCCATGATGGAGTATGGTATCGTAAAACACAAGAAATGGTTGGAGGTCCACCTTCCTGAAGGACCTTGACCCTACGCCCAACCAAGAGCGTTAAACAAAGATCTCAATTCAATAGAACGTGGCAAACCTTAAAAATGTACTGTTCATCACCAGTTCCCATACACCCTGGCAGAGCTAGAGTAGTTTTGTCAAGATGAACTGAACATTACTGAGATCTAGATGTCCCAAAAAACAACCAGCTGTAATTGCAGACAGAGCTCATACCCCTGACCGCATTGCTCTACAAAAGGAATTTGGGTCATTTTCTTTTAGCAAAAACACAAGTTACACCAGTATAAAATACAAAGCACAGAAACACACACAATGGCAGTTTGCCATTTACATAGATCAGTTCAGCGATGACAGCAAGTCATTACATAAGTCATACAGTGCCTTGCAAAAGTATTCACCCTCCCTTGGCTTTTTACCTATTGTGTTACATTACAGCCCTTTAGTTCAATGTTTTTTTTAAAATCTGAATTATATGTGATGGATCAGAACACAATAGTCTAAGGTGGTGAAGTAAAATTAGAGAAATATATACATAAAACTTTTTCAGAAATAAAAAAATAATTGGCATGTGCGTATGTATTCACCCCCTTTGTTATAAAGCCCATAAAAAGCTCTGGTGCAACCAATTACCTTCAGTAGTCACATAATTAGTGGAATGATGTCCACATGTGTGCAATCTAAGTGTCACATGATCTGTCATTACATATACACACCTTTTTGAAAGGCCCGGGAGGCTGCAACACCTAAGCAAGAGGCACCACTAACCAAATAAGTAAGGGACAGTGTTGTTGAGACGTACAAGTCAGGGTTAGGCGCACCATCAAATCTATCATGACCAAATGGAAAGAACATGGCACAACAGCAAACCTGCCAAGAGATGGCTGCACACCAAAACTCACAGACTGGGCAAGGAGGGCATTAATCAGAGAGGCAGCACAGGGACCTTAGGTAACCCTGGAGGAGCTGCAGGGTTCCACAGCAAAGACAAAATGGCATGTGCGTTTGTGAAAAGGCATGTGGGAGACTCCCAAAATGTATAGAGGGAAGGTGCTCTGGTCTGATGAGACTAAAATTGAACTTTTTGGCCATCAAAGAAAACGCTATGTCTGGCGCAAACCCAACACATCACATCACCCAGAGAACACCATCCCCACAGTGAAACATGGTGGTGGCAGCATCCTGCTGTGGGGATGTTTTTCAGCAATTGGGACTGGACTGGGAAACTGGTCAGAGTTGAGGGAAAAATGGATGGTGCTAAATACAAAGATATTCTTGAGCAAAACCTGTACCACTCTGTGTGTGTGATTTGAGGCTAGGACGGAGGTTCACCTTCCCGTAGGACAATGACCCCAAACACACTGCTAAAGCAACACTTGAGTGGTTTAAGGGGAAACATGTAAATGTGTTGGAATGGCCTAGTCAAAGCCCAAACCTCAATCCAATAGAAAATCTGTGGTCAGGCTTAAAGATTGCTGTTCACAAGCGCAGCAGTTTTGCAAGGAGGAATGGGCAAAAATCCCAGTGGTAAGATGTGGCAAGCTAATAGAGACTTATCCAAAGCGACATGGAGCTGTGATAGCCACAAAAGGTGGCTCTACAAAGTATTGACTTTAGGGGGGTGAATAGTTATGCACATTGACTTTTTCTGTTATTTTGTCCTATTTGTTTGCTTCACAATAAAAAAAATTAAAAATCTTCAAAGTTGTGGGCATGTTTTGTAAATTTAATGATGCAAATTCTCAAACACTCCATGTTAATTCCAGGTTGTAAGGCAACAAAACACGAAAAATGTCAAGGGGGATGAATATTTTTGCAAGGCACTGTAGTTCATTATGACCTCATTCTATTCTCAAGTAGTAAAACAAGTAATAAACATATACAATGATTTATGATTTGGTTTATTGTTTGCAAGATATCATGTACAAATATTTCAGCCAATAGCAGGAATTGGCACCTGTCTTGAACAATTTGCTGCTTCTATGAGACCAAATACTAAAACCTCCCTAAATCCCCTTCTGTTGACAATTGGGTGTGCAAAAATGTAGTTACGTTGCTTCTGCAATTAAATTATAGTGCATTAGGCTCCTTTCAGAACAGAGTTCTGGAAAGAACTGCTGGTCCGTTTATGGCCCCAATCATACCTCAGAACTATGTAGCTTGAAGTTCCAAAACACTGGAGGAGAAAAAAAAATCAATTCTCTATGGAGTTCGTTCACATCTCCATTACAAGTCGCCGGAAACGCAAAAAAGTTCTGGAGCTTTTTGTAGCTTGAATCTGGCAGATTGGTGTGATTTTGTTTGTTTGTTTTGTTTTTGTTTGTTTTTAGTTTTTAAGCGTTTTTTTTTTGTCTCACAGAAATGCATGGAAACTCTTGATCTGAGTATTTTGTTGCGTTTTTGAGTGTTTTCTGCTGTAATTAAATACATAAGAATAAATAACCCCAACTCTTAGCCCTAATCCCAAGCCCTAACCCTGATATTAACCCCTAACTTAAAGTGGGGTTCCACCCAAAAAACAAAAATACCTGGAAAAATTCTAAAAAAACAAACAAAAAAACATTTGGATATTTTTTTTTTCACTTACCTCTAAATGCCTGTTGCTAGGTGGTCCCTCGTATTCTGCCTGTTCCTTTGCCTGGGCTGGTGACATCACTTCCCCCTCGGCACAGGAAGGGCTCCGCTCTGCTCCCTCCCTCCTGTCAATCATCTGGGACCCATTACAGGTCCCAGGTAATTGAGCGGCCAATCACGGCGCGCGGCGCCGCTCGCGCATGTGCAGTGGGTGCCAGGCTGTGAAGCCACAGCCCGGCGCCCACAGTTGAAATGCCGGCGCCGACGAGCGGAGGGGGGGGACGAGCGGGGCTTCAAACCCCCGCATCGCTTGACCCAGGGACAGGTAAGTGTCCAATTAAGTCAGCAGCTGCAGTATTTGTAGCTGCTGACTTTTAATTTTTTTTTTTTTTTGACGGCCCCACTGGGTGGAACTCCTCTTTAACAAATAAATGAACCCTTAACCACTTACTAAGAAAAATAAATGAAAGCGGATGAAAAAGTAGAAAAACATAGCAACAAATGATGAAAAGTTATTTTTTTCTCTATTTTTTTCTCTATGCACTAATTTTGAAAAATGCCAAAGCTCAAAAACGCTGTACACAAACGCTCAAAAACACAACACTCAGATGTCAATGCAGCCTTACAGGGATATCTGAATGGGAAATTCATTGTTGGCTATTCCCCCTCCTGCAGAACTATTGTATTCTGACACAGAGTTCCCCACTGTCAGAATTAAATAATCAGTGTTGCTGGCTATAGCCGGCAGCACTGATCAAGTGGGGAAAAAAAGCAGGCTGGCTGCACAGAAGTCAATCAAGATATTAACTTCTGTACAACCCAGCCTGCTCATAGATGGATTGAAATTTGTCTGGTCCCTGCTGAGCTGACCGAATGTCGATCGATCTATCGCTGGCCTGTGCGCATCCAACTACCTTTAAGTCTGTCTAAGCACAGCTTTGTCATTCATTCACAGGAATCTGTACATTGTGGCAGATAGACTTGTAGTTTGAATGGGCCGCGAGCTTGCAAATTAGCATGCCCGTAGTCCATTCACACTCCCCCACCTTGTAAACTGACAGCCAGTACAGAGGTATGGCATGAAAGCTGGAGGATGGCTATGTATAGGAGCTTGAAACAGCACCTGTGATCTACTGATACTTTGCATTCCCTGCTTAAAAAAAAAATAAAATGCACATTTTTAACCTTCAAAGTTTTAAAGGTGAACTTGGCCTTGAAGTCCAACTTTCAAAAATTGCTGGCAGGCTGTTTATTGCAGAACAGATAGGTTTCTTTTAGAGACATTGCATATCTTACTCAGTCTGTTAATCTGGGTTGTGTACATTCCAATGCTGCTGTCAAAAGGAGTCTTCCTTGTTCCTCTTTCTGGAGTGGCAGCTTCCTAAAACAGGAAGTGTATTACAGCAAGGATCACCAGGTGCAATTACAGACAAAACACACACACAAAAAAAATCTGCTTTAAAGTAGAACTATAGGCAAAACATATTTTTTCATTTTATATAAAGCAAGAGAGGGTTATAACCCCAGTCAGATTTTTTTTCTTGCTATCTGTGTCCCTTTGTGGAGATTTCCCTTCACTTCCTGTCCCATAACCAAACAGGAAGTGAGAGGAAATCCCTGCAAATTAAGGTAATCCCTTGGGGTCACCAGAACTAGTGTCCCCATTGGAAGATTTCCCCACTGTTACTTTTCTGGGGACATCCCAAAATTTGGATTTTTTTTTAATTTCAATGATTATGGTAAACAGGACAAATAAGGTGAATCTCCCTAATGGGGGCACAGACAGCAATACAATCTTACAGGTGTTCTAATTTATCTCCACTCTATCCAAAACTAAAGAAAATGTTTTGCCTTTTAGTTATACTTAAGTATTCTGACAGTCTGCTGATGAAAGCAAAGTAAGTAGTAAATGTAATAAAAATAAATGGTATTTATTTGTTTGATGACACCAAAAGTAGCAATCCAGTCTGATTGAGGAACACAATTATCACAGCCAAGCCCCACAGGATTTATTTTGATAGTTAGATGACGCACTTTGTCTCTTGGAGATATTTCCAGCAATAAAGTTACATTTATATTACTTCAAACTACACAAATCTGCCAACAATGTAGTAATATATGTAGATGAAACTGTAAGATACCAATCTCTAATGATCTCGTACTGAAAAAAAAAAAAAACCTATGAGCTACTGCAAATTAATGTTATGACATAATTTGTAATAATAGTTGATAATTATAAAGTGCACTGTGATTCAAAAAATAGGATTTTTAAATACAGCTTACCTGTAAAATCCTTTTCTTGGGAATACATCACGGGACACAGAGGCTTGGTAATTAGTGGGATAGATAGTACCTTCAGGTGATTGGATACTAGTAACCCTAATTACAAGATG